>CM063505.1:133370450-133410450 GCA_032207245.1 Pardosa pseudoannulata
TACCGCACGGACTGCTGGAATATAAGCAAGCAAATCAACATAATATATTTGAATATATTATAAATAATATTTATTATATACTATATAAAGATAGGTAAACATAGGTGCAGAAAATTATTATCCCTCACAATTTTGCCAGTGTGTGCAGTGTGTGTGTGTGCAGTGTGCGCACTACGTGGTGCAGCACCTAATACCGCACGGACTGCTGGAATATAAGCAAGCAAATCAACATAATATTTGAATGTATTATAAATAATATTTATTATATACCATATAAAGATAGGTAAACATAGGTGCAGGAAATTATTGTCCCTCACAAATTTGCCAGGGTGTGCAGTGCACACCGTGCACATATGGACCACACTGATATATATATATATATATATATATATATATATATATATATATATATATATATATATAACACATACATATTTATCATAACAATTTCTTTATATAGAATTTTTATTTTAATGACTACCATATAGCCCGTCCTATAACGGGATCATTAAAATTTTTCATTTTTCAGATTTGCAAAGTACCCTATGAGACAGGTAAAAAATGGTTTGTTTATTGGCAGAGAATTATCGGGTACAAGCTCAATAATATGTTCATCTTTACTGTCCGTATCTATTATTTAAGTCAAATATAAAAGAAAATGTTTTACGTAATATCTTTCAGCTATAAAACGTATGAGAATAATGCAGACGGTATTTAACTAATTTAAAATAAGAAATGTTTATTTGAGATGGTTAAAGGAATGACGTCATAATGCTGTATATTATGTGATAAATTGATAATTTTATTCTCTGATCTTAACCCGGAAAAATAGGAATTGAAATAATGACATTAAAAGGGGAGGGAGGGATGGGTTTTGAACGTTTTAAAGACGACAGTAATATTCCCCGTGATGTGAAAATATTTATACCAATTTATTTTAAAATCGGATTTTTAGTTTAGGAGATGATCTCTTTGAATTTTGCTAACCCTAACTTATCATGAATCCAATATGGAATCCAGGTATCCATCTATCCAATCCGGGTCCAACCGCTTCATAAATTCCAGTACAGACGGACAGATGACTTAGGCTATTATTATATGACTTAGGCTATTATTGAAAATATTTATACCAATTTATTTTAAAATTGGATTTTTAGTTTAGGAGATGATCTCTTTGAATTTTGCTAACCCTAACTTATCATGAATCCAATATGGAATCCAGGTATCCATCTATCCAATCCGGGTCCAACCGCTTCATAAATTCCAGTACAGACGGACAGATGACTTAGGCTATTATTATATGACTTAGGCTATTATTGAAAATATTTATACCAATTTATTTTAAAATTGGATTTTTAGTTTAGGAGATGATCTCTTTGAATTTTGCTAACCCTAACTTATCATGAATCCAATATGGAATCCAGGTATCCATCTATCCAATCCGGGTCCAACCGCTTCATAAATTCCAGTACAGACGGACAGATGACTTAGGCTATTATTATATGACTTAGGCTATTATTGAAAATATTTATACCAATTTATTTTAAAATTGGATTTTTAGTTTAGGAGATGATCTCTTTGAATTTTGCTAACCCTAACTTATCATGAATCCAATATGGAATCCAGGTATCCATCTATCCAATCCGGGTCCAACCGCTTCATAAATTCCAGTACAGACGGACAGATGACTTAGGCTATTATTATATGACTTAGGCTATTATTGAAAATATTTATACCAATTTATTTTAAAATTGGATTTTTAGTTTAGGAGATGATCTCTTTGAATTTTGCTAACCCTAACTTATCATGAATCCAATATGGAATCCAGGTATCCATCTATCCAATCCGGGTCCAACCGCTTCATAAATTCCAGTACAGACGGACAGATGACTTAGGCTATTATTATATGACTTAGGCTATTATAAAATATTTATACCATTTATTTTAAAATCATTGTTAGTTTAAATGATCTCTTTGAATTTTGCTAACCCTAACTTATCATGAATCCAATATGGAATCCAGGTATCCATCTATCCAATCCGGGTCCAACCGCTTCATAAATTCCAGTACAGACGGACAGATGACTTAGGCTATTATTATATGACTTAGGCTATTATTGAAAATATTTATACCAATTTATTTTAAAATTGGATTTTTAGTTTAGGAGATGATCTCTTTGAATTTTGCTAACCCTAACTTATCATGAATCCAATATGGAATCCAGGTATCCATCTATCCAATCCGGGTCCAACCGCTTCATAAATTCCAGTACAGACGGACAGATGACTTAGGCTATTATTATATGACTTAGGCTATTATTGAAAATATTTATACCAATTTATTTTAAAATTGGATTTTTAGTTTAGGAGATGATTTCTTTGAATTTTGCTAACCCTAACTTATCATGAATCCAATATGGAATCCAGGTATCCATCTATCCAATCCGGGTCCAACCGCTTCATAAATTCCAGTACAGACGGACAGATGACTTAGGCTATTATTATATGACTTAGGCTATTATTGAAAATATTTATACCAATTTATTTTAAAATCGGATTTTTAGTTTAGGAGATGATTTCTTTGAATTTTGCTAACCCTAACTTATCATGAATCCAATATGGAATCCAGGTATCCATCTATCCAATCCGGGTCCAACCGCTTCATAAATTCCAGTACAGACGGACAGATGACTTAGGCTATTATTATATGACTTAGGCTATTATTGAAAATATTTATACCAATTTATTTTAAAATCGGATTTATAGTTACGGAGAAGATGTCTTTGAATTTTGCTAACCCTAATTCATCATGAATTCAATATGGAATCCTGGTATCCATCTATTCAATCCGGGTCCAACCGCTTCATAAATTCCAGTACAGACGGACAGATGACTTAGGCTATTATTATATAGGGAATAATTACCATACCAATATGTACACTTTTACAGTATAAAAAACACAAATAATTATTCAACAGTAAATTAAATAAAAACATTAATTGAAAAATTATTAAAATGAAAACTGGGTTACTATTTAAATGAAATTTTATTTTATGCTATATTCTTCATAACTAAGGTCGAAAATTTAATTTCTTATTCTGGATACGCTTTTATATCTTTTTAATACTGACCAGTACCCTACTTTTAGTTTTGTTTTATGAGAAACATCATGAGAATTTAAACCCTTGTCTTATGAATGACGAGTCTTATGAATTATGAAATGTCAAGCGACGATTGTGTGTTCCACTTTCGATGAAAGATTTTCTCATACGTCGTGACCAGAAATAGTTTCATCACTAATTAAATTTTGCAGACGTTTTTTACAGGACAAACTGCAATGCTATCTAGATGTATCCAAATCGGTATCTGTTTCAGTTTCTAAGCTGTAATCAGGACACTTTCAATCCCCGTTATTTATTATCAATTTTCCTTTTTGCCATTAGCTAAATTTTTAGATTTTTTTAAAGAATTTTTTAAGCACCAACAGTTAATTATTTATTGCATATAATGTAATACTCTATTGCAATTACGCCTAAGAATAAAAGACCAACTCTTATATTGCAACTGTAACAAACAATAACGCAAAAAAACTTTATCGCCTAAAAACAATGACATGTGAGACGAGCTTTTCACTTTTGGCAAGACAGAATCATCACGTGTGTGATACGAGGTTCTCACTTTAGACAGAGCAGTACGATCCCGTCACCCATGCGTTGTTTTAAGGCAAAGGGTTAAAGTGGTTATATTGTACAAAAGACGATACTTTATCGTTAGTTACAAAGAATATTTATAGAATAATTTATAATTCATAATTTGACTAAATTTAAAATAGCACTCAGACATGTTTTTAAAAGACCATTTCAAATTTGTAATGACGATTTCCTATACCGACTGCTGGAAACAAAGTGGCATACAGTGTGTTATAAATGTTTTTATGCTTAGTCTAATTTTATCATGGTCTAATTTTCCTCTGCTGTTAATCGGATCACGTAATATGGCAAGATAAATTAAAGTTAGCATCTAACATACGGACACTAAAGATGAACAAATTATTGATCGCGCACCAGATAATTCACAGCCAATAAACGAACCATTTTTTTACCTGCCTCATAAGGTACTTTGCAATTCTGAAAAATTAATAATTAATCTAATCATGAAATCATCATCTTTATCATGAAAATCTTTGAGGAGGAAGGGATAATTGTGCTATTATTTTTATCATTGTGTCATTTTTTCTCTAAAATATATGCGTAGAAGACACTACCTAAATATTTAACTCCTCCAAACTCTCTAAAGTATAGCAAATATTTACACCATCAATTCTTCTTAGCTATTACTATAATATTAAATTCGGTTGAATTTACTTTCATTAAATTGCATTCAGAAGATTTGATTTATTTGTAGAAATTTTGAAAACAATTATTCAGGCAAAAATATCATTAAATTTTTTTTTACTTTCACTGTGATTAAATGCTAGATAAAAAATATGCAAATGTAAACGAATATTAATTTTCAATTCTTTATGCACGACAAAAAAAATTCCCAATAAAGTAGGTTTATGTAAAAAATTATAAAAATGATAATTGCTTTTTTTCCTTCTTTGAAACATAAATTTTTACTAAGCCTCTAAAACTGTTTTAACTAATGGATCATTATGTAAAACCACATGAAAATGAAATATTTGTAACATTCTTTTAAATTAAAGAAAAAATTAAAATAATAATAATCAAAAACTAAAGTCAGGGTAAAAAAATATCTGGTAATGAATTACTACTTCCTGCATTTTTTTACTTAGGGTTTTCTGCTGATAATTATTTATTTTCTTTTCTCGTATGTGAGTTTAGATAAAAATTAAATGTAAGAAGTCAGAATATGCTTGGGGTTTATACTTGTCATAAACAGACTTAAGAGTAACTGTTTTCATTCACGCAGGTGCGTTGAGAGGTGTAAATGACTAAATAACAGAATATCACATTTAAAAAATGCATATGACCGTGATCAAATCATCGTCTTACTTGTACATTTCTACAGTTTAAACGAAACTTCAGGTGCTTAGCGCGATTGAAAGTAAATTGTCAATTTTCACATTTCCGGAAATTAAAGATTCATTGGCAACGACTACTCGAGTTTGATTCCTACTATGCATTTTGAATTTATTATGCCAACACAATATGAATAAAGTTATGCAAACACACACACACACATATATATATATATGTGTGTGTGTATATATATATATATATATATATATATATGTGTGTGTGTGTGTGTGTGTATATATATATATATATATATATATATATATATATATATATATATATATATATATATATATATATTATATATATATATATATATATATATATATATATATATATATATATATATATATATATATATATATATATATATATATATATATATATATATATATATATATATATATATATATATATATATATATGTGTGTGTGTGTGTGTGTGTGTGTCAGGTCTAAAAAAGAGGTAGTTGGAAATTACGTGAGTTAAAAGCGATTTTAAAAAGGGAACTCTTTTATAATAATAAAATAAATGAAAAAGACCCACGCTCGCATAATCTTTTAGGATCCTCATATCAGGCGGAAGCAATTTGGAAGAATTTGATGAGATTGCAAACAGATAAGATCAATCAGCGCTTGGACATAGAATTGTCAACAACACTCTACGCGTATGTTCGACTGAAAAGTGAAAATGGCAAGTTTTATTTAACGATGGTTTAATATACTTCAAGAAGACTGTTGTCCATTCGCCTTAACTCTGCACCACGACATGTCATATATGTATACATATAATTAATAGGTAAAAGGATGTTATCTGCTGTGGATATGGCATTGCTTTTAACTATTTTGCATACAGAAGAGATATTTAAATACAAGTATGTATACAGTAGGAATCCAGTAAGTTATCAAGCAAAATTATTGATCGTACCAAAAAGTATTGCTTTTAACTTCATGGTTACTGATTACTCATCTGAAAAAACTATTATCATTTATCCACGCAGACTATTATCAAAATACACTATTGATCGTATTTATAGCATTTCTTTTTACCTCTTATTCAAAGATCACATATAAGGAATAAGCATTCAGCATGCTTTTGAATCAGCTGTTAGAATTTTGTTTCACTTTACTCCTGCGTTTATATGAATGTCACAAATTAAAGAATAACTCTTTTACAAATTCATTAAAATCGGACGTATTGAATTGTTTAATAAACGCGAATCTTAAACAACAGACATCATTATGCATACATGTAATATGCATTAATGTAATATATGTAATATATGTATATATGTAATTTTTATGCATACTTCCAATTATAATAATTTAGATAAGAGTGATATATATATATATATATATATATATATATATATATATATGTATATATATTTATATATATATTCATATATGTCATATTGGTTTTAAAATATTTGATTTGTATTCTAAGTCATTGTCGGTAAAGATATATACGTAATTCTACTGATCTTGCTGAGTTCTGAAATCCATATTTATATTTTATATAATCTAGGAAATTTATCAGTAGTCAACCCATCTATATAGCTAGAATTTATTCCTTTATTAAATGAAATGACTGGTAGAATTTAATAGAAATTCTCCAAATTTTTTTTTGGCATCGATTACCACGAATAATTAAACCATAATTTTCTTTACGACTTAACGTAATTTTGCTTCTGTTGTTATTTTGTTGTACTTTCTGATAACGTAATTATGCTTCAATTTATTTTGATATTACACACGACAGCACTGTGAATATGTAGAGGGTTTTACTATTTGAACATTCATTTTATTTCAGAATAAAGTACTAAAAATAGTTTACAAATTTATTAAATTATAAAAGGTACTGTATGTATTTTTCTTTCATAATTGTACAGCATAATAATGTCATCAGTATTTTAACATAAGCCAGTCTTATCATTTACTTCATTGCTTCAAAAAATATTTACTTCAAAAATATATTCCAATTCCATATTCCAAGTAGAGATATATGGTGCTTTATATTGGGAAGATTTTGTTTAACAGCTTTCGTTACAGGAGATACAAGGAGATATAAATTTACTGCTTTATGTACATATACTTTATTCTTTGTAAAACTCAGTAGAAAAAAATTTATTTGATGTTGGAAAATATTCATATTTTCAGTTAAATTTGTATTACGGTAAATTTCTCTTTTTCCATGTCTGCTTTCAAAGACTTAGAGTTTACGGAAGAAATATTTGATATTATTTTAATAATTTTTCCAATCTTATTTCCATAAATATAAAACTATTTCTAAAGTTCATTTAGGATACATATGTATAAAACGCTAACAAAGGGGGGGGGTTAAAACGTATTTTCTTTATGGATAAGAATGAAACTAATATCAGAATGTACCTGTGAAAAAACATGACATATTTTCCCTCGTGGATTTAAGGGTTTTATAAGCTTAAGAAGATTTAAAGTTAATATAGCTAAGAATCCGACTAAAGCGTATGTTTGAAGAATTATAAAAATACATGTAGTCATTCTAACTAAAGAATAATTTTATTGACGTAATACCTTGATATTGGTTTTTTAAGGATATGAAAGAAAAACAATTACAACATGGAAATAAAGCACAAAAATAACTTTTAATTGTTATTTTCCAATGATAATCTGCCTTCATTAGTTAATTTATGAAGGTAATATGGAAATCATTTTCTATTTAAAAAATATGTATATTGATAGTGTTCATATAGTGTTAAATTCTATTATTTTTTCTCTCTTATATATATGTATATATGTATATTATGTATATATATATGTATATATGTATATTATGTATATATATATATATATATATGTATATATATATATATATATATATATGTGTGTGTATATATGTATATTATGTATATATATATGTATGTATATATGTATATTATGTATACATATATATATATATATGTATATATGTATATATGTATATATATATATATATATATAAATATATATATATATATATATATATATATATATATATATATATGTGTGCGTGTGTATGTATGTATGTCTATATCTATCTATATATATGTATGTATATAGCTATCTATATGTATGTATGTATATATCTATCTATATGTATGAATATATCTATCTATATATATGTATATATATAATATATATATATATATAAATATAATATATATATATATATATATATATATATGTGTGTGTGTGTGTATATATCTATCTATATATATGTATATATGTATATATAAATATATATATATATTATATATATATATATATGTATATAATATATATATATATATATAAATTATAAATATATATATATATATATATATATATATATATATGTGCGTGTGTGTGTGCGTGTGCGTGTGTGTGTGCGTGTGTGTGTGTATGTCGATCAAACTGACATCCAGTCGCAAGAAGAGCGCAAACCGATTCGCAGCGTCCAGAGTAAGCCCTTATATGTTTTTTTTAATAAAGAGGACAGTCGTTGGGTCTTAAGTGTGGACTTCTTAATTTCCAGTTAACTACCTGGAAAATTCATATTACGTAATCGACGATTATCTGTAATCAAACAGGAATAAGGGGTTTGTGATGCTTTAAGAATAAAGTTCTTCGTAATTTTCAATTCGTATCAAATCTTCTGCTTTTTTAGCTATGAATTTAAAATTGTTGTTGAATGTATCGTTTTGAAATTTATCAAAAGAAAAATTGTGCATTTTATTCTTATGTGTATTTTATTAAGTCTAAACACCGATTAACAATAATATAATTTTATATTAGATAATTCAAGATTAATTTTTATTTCATATTTTGCAAATGTAATATATGATATGTATCCTGTGTTCCCTTACAATTCACAAATTCGAATTTTATTAAACAAAAATTTCTTTAAATTGGTCTTCTTCATTTGAAATACTGCTTTTACTTGAATTCAAGCTTCAATGAGTTGCTAAATCTTTTATAATTATATATTTTTCTATATAGTTACTTTATGCAAGCTTGAACGGTAGGAGAAAGGTATTATTTTGAAATAAGCAATTTAAAAAGGTATTATTTTGAAATAAGCAATTTTGAAATATACGATATTTCGTACGTCTATGTATTAAAGCTGGGATATGTTATTGCTAACAGGTGATTAGGTAACAGATTAGAAATATTTGAAAAACAGCTTTGTTTGAAATATTTTATAATTTTAAATGCGCAATTTCTTGTTAAAACGAAAAATTGTGTTGCAGAAACATGAAATGCATCTAGAAATATTACGCAGAAGAGATGTTCTTTTTAAAATTTCCCGTCTAATTAGTTAAAATTAAGTTTTTAAAAAAATTAAAGTACTAAATTTTATGATTAAGTGCGATGTTTAAGAATTAATGGAAAACGTGAGATACAGAAAACGTAAAATGTAATTAAAATAACATGTAGAAGTGAGGTTCTCTCTTAATTTTACCATTAATTGCTTAGTTAAAATTAAAACTTAATTTTAACATGATGCACTTTATTTTAAGCAATTTTCTGAGTCGAATTGAAAGGAATTATGTTAGCTGGTATACGTTTGTAGACAGACAGATACTTCAGTATGTTCAAATTAAAAAAAAAATAGAATACAACCAATGACTAAATTATTAATAATACATTAATTATTAATGATAATATTAATAATAAGAAATATCAATTATTAATATATTACAACAATTATCAATTATTAATAATACATTAATAATTGAAGAGCCATTCCTGACGAATATATATTCTGGAATATTTTAAGTTTAAATTTTTATAGATTCCTCAAAGTAAACAAATATGAAGTTTAAGTTATTTTGAATCTTACATATATATTATAGATTGTTACTGTTAATGATGATATGGCATTTGAAACATCATAGAATACGAGTATAAGAAATGTACACTATTAAAAACATGTAAACCTTATGATATGATATCTTGGACATCATGTGAAAACACAGTACTGTAAATTGATGTTTTAAGATGGATAAAGCTATTGGTCTTTTTTTCCTAACGTAGCTGCAAATAGAGGATCTATATGCCTTTATGGTAGTACAAGGTTGCGAAGCCGTTACCCATCTAGCAGTATCTGAGGAGTGTATGCTACGGACGAGAGTAACATTACCACCACTGGTTACTCGTAATTAGAGAAGCATGGACCAAGCTCCCGAGCTTGGTCTACCCCCTAGAGGTATTGTTTGAAAACTTGAAGGACATTGTGACCACGAACATATTTTACGTGCCCCAGTCACCCTTAACGAAAACGGATGATCTTAGGCCGTCTTGAGACCGAACCCTCAAATTTTCAGATACTAGATCTTTGTCTTTGTCGACTGAGCTGCTATTAGTCCAGGTTTGCATTAATACAATGGAAAGTAAAGTATATTTATGTGTAAGGCTAGAAAAATCATAAAATGATAATCTAAATAGTATAGTAGTTAAAAATGATACATACACACCATTGAAAATTCAATAGATTTTTTATTGGATTGATATCTACCTTTATTAAAAAGCAAAATTCTCCCGGTAAAGCATGATTTTTTAACCAAAGTTGTAGCTGTTCTTTAAACAGGATGCTAGTTCTAATTTAACTTGTACATTGGTAACTATTCTTAACTAAATATTTGAATGTGCAAAAGAAACTTTGTTGTTGTTATTGTTTATGCCACTTGGTCAAACCAAGCACGATTGAACCACACGATACATGTATTAAGGTAAATGGGTGGGCCTTTCATTTTAACGAGAGCCTCAAGAGTGAAAATACGACTTATGGCTAAGTGGGTTGACTTAATTTAGAAGCAGGGTTCAAGCAGTAGACCCATAAGCTTAGTCTGCTATCCCCAGATGTTATGATTGAGAATTTGGAGGATCATAACTAGGAATTTGTGATGATAAACATAGTTTAATTGCCCCAATCACTTTTATCGCACACGGTGGATCTTAGTACGGTTCGGGTTCCTAACCCGCAATCCTGCAGTTAGAGCATTGCCTTTGCCCACTGAGCTACCGTGGACTACAACAGAAAAGGGGTACTATAAAACTGAGAAAATAATTCTCTATATCGTAAATGAATACACAAAATATATATTGTTTCAAAAATCTTAAAACTTTCTTTGGTTCTTCAGCTATTCATGAGTATCTTAATGGCATCGAAGAAAAGTATAAATGTAAATAATAGTTTCTTCCATATTCACATCTTGCTAAAATAGTTTCCGTCGACGAGTGTTTAGGGTATTATAAAATTTATTCAAAAGTCCTTTAGACTGACATTAAAAGAAAGAGAGTTAAGAATCCTCAACAAAATTGAAATCTTAAAGACTTTTATACGTGCAGGCACTTTGCAACGTCAAGGAAATTACTGCAAAAAGGAACACCAACTATTTCTAGAGACGGAATAAATTGAACGAAATAAGAGAAAGAAAAAAATAAAATTAATAAAACATCACGCAAAAAGTTGAGGAAGATGAAAAAAGTGTTAGACATTAGCATATGGATTGAAACATCGAGGAAAAGGTCATAAAATTTCGACAGACCTTCTTTTTCATTCATCTGAATATTTAGGGGAAAAGAAATATCGATTGATCATTAAGAAGAAACGGCATTTAAAAGAGACGGAAGTATAAAGGCCCACATATGCGAAATTAAGCTTATCTTCTTTTTTTTCTTGATAAAATTTCATATTCAAAGCCACATTAAATTTTTTTTGGGTAGAATCGTAGTTAAAATTTATTCATATTTAGTATAATTGAACTTATAATGACTGATGAATATCAGAGATGTTCCGATGAAATGTGAAATGCCATTCAATTTTTAATGATACTTGAAGGTTCAGAGATTGATTTTCCCAGATGTAGGAGCTGTGGTATTAGAGATTGCAGTTAAATGGTGTCACTATATTATTACATATCTGCAACAGATAATACGTTAAATGTCATTATATTAAATTTACTTATTCTATTTCTTCAAGATTTTTTGCAACTTACAGACAACTAGTAACATATATAAATTAAAATACTTGTCTAGACTAGAGATCACCAAATCGTCAATCATGAGCTACTAGTATGCAGGGAACATTTCTGTTACATAATAAAGTCTCGCATAGGTTGAGTAAAGTTCAAATCTTCATACTTGTGGGCTTTTTTTTTAACCCTTGATGGTAAACGGGCTTTCCGAAGGATTACGTTTTGAGATATTTACCATGGAACAGTTCACTACGCAACAGTAAACCAAAACAACATATCATGAATTAAAATATTTGTCTAGACTAGAGATCGCCAAATCGTCAATCATGAGCTACTAGTATGCAGGGAACATTTTTGTTACATAATAAAGTCTCGCATAGGTTGGGTAAAGTTCAAATCTTCATATTTGTGGGCTTTTTTTTTCAACCGTCGATGGTAAACTGCCTTTCCGAAGGATTACGTTTTGAGATATTTACCATGGAACAGTTCACTACGCAACAGTAAAACAAAACAACATATCATGAATTAAAATATTTGTCTCGACTAGAGATCGTCAGATCGCCAATCACGATCTACTAGTGTGCGGGGAATATTTTTGTTACATAATAAAATCACGTATAGGTTGGGTAAAATTCAAATCTTCATAATTGTGGGATTTTTTTTAATCCCTGATGGTAAACGGGGTTTCCGAAGGATTACGTTTTGACGTATTTACCAAGCAACAGTTCACTACGCAACAGTAAAACAAAACCAAAAAATAAAAGAAAAGCCAGAAAAATAGCCATTAGTCATTTTTCAAAATTTTCATTCCTTAAAACAAATTAAAACAAATTCCAAAAAGGAGATAATATTATACTAGACATTGATAGTGTTAAAGTAAATATAAAAGGATAAAGCTAGGGGAAAAAATTAAAAACTACCCAAATCTAAAACGAAGACCTATATTTGGTGATGTTAATTGGGTTCCAAAATAATATTAAGAATAAGTTACTTTTACACAATTAAACTTACTAAAGAGGGGGAGATGTCCGCAAGAATATAATCTGCTTGGAAGTGATATGAAACTAACGCTTGACGGTTCAGATATTTGGATTTGTTTTTTATGTACTGAAGTGCATTATAAACAACTTTAACAACATTTTGCATTTAAAAATAACAAAAGATAGGAAAATATATTTATGACAAAATGACAATTTTGTAGCCATGAGAAAATATTTATTGAAAGTCAAGCTATTATTACTTGAGCACGAAATTTTGATTTAACAATTTCAAAAATTTATTCATAGTACAAAATATAGCCATAACCATTTAGCTGTTGCTAGTGAATAGTTCACAGATTTCATTCATCCAGAAGATTAGTTTCTGTGTCTTACTGCACTGGACTTGGTTTGTATTTAATAGCTGGTATTTAATAGCTTCGATTCCGCTCTTGTAGGAAGAAAATGCACTTCGGATAGATTGATGAACATTTGGTTACTGTATTTCAATAGCATTTTTTACTTACGATCTAAATACTAAAATTAATGAAAATTAAGTATCCCTCTCATTAAAGGTAAAATGTCTGATGGAATATATGCCTTATTTCTCCTTAATTTTCTTGATAAAAATTTCATATTTAGTGCTACATTTAAATATCATTTTTAGGTTAAATTAGGATTAAATTTTTTTCGTATTTAGTTTAATTTCACTTATAATAATTAAGGAATATTGATAAAATACCAATAAAATTTGAAATGTCAATCACGTGTGTTTTTTTAAAAATACCTAAATGTTCAGAGAAGATACAATTTTCTCAGTGTATCAGTTTAGTGATTTTATCTGTCAGTTAAATAGTGGTGTGCTGTTTTCTAAAACGTTTAGTCATGTAAATATACTATAAAGTGAAAACGTTCTATAAATGCTTTCAACTTAACGCACAATAGATAATGTATATAAAAGAAATATTGCATGTTGGATTTCTTTCAGCAGTTTCACAGGAAAAAGATACTGGATAAAATATAGTGAGTTAAACTTCAGTCTAGACTAAAAATAAATTGATATATATGAAATTGATGGATAATATGTTTCACTATAATAGATCTTTATAAGCATATTCTAGATTATTCCCAAGGTAAATTTTCTAAAATTTATAATTTTCTACAGATTTATTTGTAGCATTATATCAAGTATTCTCTCTTTTATTTTCTTTTATATATTATATTACACTACTATAAAATTTCTAGATACACTTTATCTCATTGAAAAATTATTATTTTATATTATAATATAAAATTATATGGTTATGATATTCTGATTCATTTCTAGTGTTTCATATATATATAGTGTTTTTTTATTTTGAATATTATACAATTGTAGTATTTTAACAAAATCATTTAATTCCCTTTTTCTCAATGAATAGAAAATATTTAACAAATAATTCTTAATATTTAGATGTGTAAAAGTATTTATTTTATTATAGAAATTAATATTGCCTCGTGGATAACTAATTGTTTGTGTGCCTCATAAAGTAAATAATACATCTGAATCAATTTTTTGAAATCCAGGAAATTAATTTACCTTCTTTAAGTACTTAAAATGTGATTAACAACCTTATTCATCTAAAAATATTTTAATCAATGAATTTCAGCGATATTTCTTTCACAGTATAGATTAATATTTTTGAGACTTTTTTATCCAGTATGTTTTGGACTTCTTTAATTCTTAAATTCGACATACATTACCTATTTTTTTTATCTGTTTTTTTTTTCATGTACAAATATTTATTGAATGTTTTACAAAAATATTATAACTAAATTTTACTAAATTAGTGCTATATATATATAGAAACCTGTACAGAATTTAAGTAAAAGATATAATTACTCATCTCATACATCTCAGAAAAATAATTTTTTAATGAGACTTCAAGTATCTTTTAAAGCTGAATAACATTCTATATTTCACTGGAATGCCTTTATTATTCATCAGTTTTTATAAGTAAAGCCATCATAAATACAAATAAGTTTTAATTACTTTTGTAAAATAGTTTTCTAAATATAACAATTTACGAAAACGTTTACAATCCTTTCTGGCTTTATAAATTCTCTGAAATTATTCACAATTATAGGTTAAATATATTAATATGATAGCATGGCTTAGTTAGACTAGTTAAATAAGTTTTATTTAAAAATTTAAATGGTATTCATAATAGATATCTAATAGTTTTTATTTACTTCATTAGACAAATATCTAGTAGTATTTTCTGAATATAGAATAGAATAAATAATGTCAGTTTTAAGTACTAAATGTCCATTAAAACAGAAGAATATATTATGTATTTTATAACCAAGCGATAGTTTATATGTCATATAAAGTAAATAAAACAATATAAAGTAAAAATGTTCCTTAATTTTTTTAAGAGACATGGCCTACTTTAAGAATTGCTTTAAAATTTAAAAATTACAAGAAGCAAAAGTTTTTCTTATTTAAGTTATTATATCTGTTACTATTCTTAAATATTAGAATATTTCCAATAAAATTCAATGTAGTACTAAAATTTTTAAAAAACCTAAAGGTTAAGAGAGTAAAAGGATGTAGCACATATTGAGTAATTATACCTTTTAATTAAACAGTGTAACTATCGTTTGACACATTCAGTCGCTTAAATATACGAAATTTCATTAATTATTCTTTATTATACAAAATTGATTATATTTGTACAAAATTAAATTATTAATATTGTATGTATTTGTGAGATTTTTAATGGGTAATTTGGTAGTGCTAAACGCAAAAATCAATAACAACGAAATTGATAAGCAATACACTTTTTCAGCCTAATAGTGTATTTTAAGTATACTGAAATCAATTTCTCAAGAAAATTAATTTTCTTGATTTTGAAAATTAAATTCATGTTGTGTCTAGATTTTTATCGGAAACAAGTTTTCTTTAATCGCTTTTTTATTATATTACTATACCATTTAAAAAATAGCTCAAAGTACTTCACGATTCAATGAATAATATATTAAAATATATTAATATTTAAATCTATAAAAAATGAATTCATCTTTGATATTTATTACATAGATGATTGTCATAGACTCTTCAAATATTATATACTATTTATATAATACTGTCACAAAATACTATGAGGCATATTATAAATTTTCATTTAATAAATTCTCCCATAGGTACAATGCTTTAGCTATTAACCTATATAATAAAACTCGGTTTGTTTTTTAGAAGAAATGATTATAATTAATGTTACTAAACGCTTTGTTTTATCCTTATTAGTTTGAGAATAGAATTACTAGAAAGGATTTTTAAATATTTGTATTTAATGTAATATTTTGATCACATTAAGAACTTATGTACAAGTATTTCAAAACCCATATATTTCCCCTTTAAACATAATTACAATTGAAGCTTTGCAACTTAGCAAGTATTTTATGTGTAAAAGTAAATGCATTAAAACTTTATTCACCCAAACGTGACATGTAGTCATTATCTGGAATTCTAGACACATTATCTCTGTCTAGTGCATATTATGCCTTTCATAGCAACATTTATAACTTTATCAGAACGTCTTTCAAACTCTTAAAGTATATTTTAAGATGAATATATAGGAAATATAAATGATATAAAGAAGTAGTGAGTTCTCATCACACTGTAAATATATTATAGACTTAAATTTAAGATCTAAACAATCATTAGGTGAAAAGTTTATGCTTATTTTATTCGCACGCAAATCATTTTTCACATCATCACGTCAATTTGCATCATTCATTGCAATTCACGCCTTTCATAGCAACATTTATAACTTTATCAGAATGATTTTCAAACTCTTAAAGCATAATTTAAGATGAATTTATAGGAAATATAAATGATATAAAGAAGTAGTGAGTTCTCATCACACTGTAAAAATATTAAAGAATTAAATTTAAGATCTAAACAATCATTAGGGTGAAAAGTTCAAGCTTATTTTATTCTCACGCAAATTACAAGTGAGAAATAAAATTAGCATCTAAATTCGAGGCTTTTGTCTATCAGATTCCTTGTGAAATCCTCAATAACAGTCAAGACGGAGGTACAAAAACTAGGACGTTGTCTTTTTGTACCAGAAACTGTTTTTAATAATTTTACTAAAAATATGGGTAATCGTAGCAAGTTAGACAGGACCGTAACTAGGGCGTGGCAAAGGTGGCATTTTCGACGGCAGCATCAGTCATAGGGGCGCTGCACCGTGAGGAAAATGGGGTCCGAAAGAAGACGATTTGCCCCAAGTGGGAATTAGGGAAAGTTAAAAAATATTCTTTTTTTATTATAGAATCAGATTTTATTTTTAAAATCCAATGTGTTTAAAAATTACGGTTTCATGAATTTTCTTATTTTTTAAAAATGCTCCTAGAGACTAAACTTGTTATAGATCCTTACAAAATGTTTACCAAACACTTCTAATATGCCTTTGTACAAATTCGGGTATGCGTTTTAAATTTTAAATTTATTAAAATTATTAAAACTAAGTTCAAATTTAGAAAATCAGCATTTTTTAATGAAAATTTACCGTATAAATAAAAAAATATAACCCTTTAAATAAACTATCCAGTTTAATAGCAAAATATTTTTAAGTATTAATAAAATAAATATAGAAGAAAAATTTAAAATTAATAGACTAGGAACATTTTAAGAATTAACAAAATATTTTGAGTTCATTCTTAATATATAACATAGAAAAAATCATTTATATGTTTTTTCACTATATTAGGAGGTAGGGGGCCAGATCATTTTTTTCCACGGGCATTAAAGGATCTAGTTACGGCACTGAAGTTAGAATCATTTCTAGCCAATAGATTGTAATATAGTTAGCCCACATTTGAGCACATAAAAACTAACTGTTACTCATAATGCCATAAATTGTACATATCATAATGAATGGGGGAATAAACCATATTCTTATCCATAGCGTACTTATTTGATCATATATCAAACTTGAAAATCCCGTTGAGAAAATCCAAAAATAAATCTTAGTAAGGAAGTCCTTTTATACAAAAAAATTAATTTCATTAATAAATGACATATATTTCTAGTACTCAAAATCTAACACGAATTGATCGAAACAAGATTCCTTGTCATTTTGGCAATCACTTCAAAAATTTAACAACGATTGTTAAGATGCTTAGAGAAAACGAGACAATACAAAGAAACAGAAATATATCAACGCAGCTGAATTTTTGCACTAAATTGAAGCAATACAAAAAAAGTACTTTTTTAAAGCAAAAACAAAAACTTATTATTTACAGAAAACAATTTTGAATTTTAAATTATTTTACTAATACTGACTACCGGACGCATTATCACTAAGATAAATTTTGGTTTAAAAATGTATATAACGAAAAAAATTTGTATCGCGGTTATTAAAGCTAGAGATTTCCATCAGATATTAATACTTAAGCCCTGCTTAGGAACGCTATTACCTTGAGAAAATAATCTAATTGTTAATCTTTAAGAAAAGAATAATTTTCATAAAGCATTATGTAATCAAAATCTAAAAAAACATAAGTACAACTTTATTTTTATACAAGAAGGCCATATTGTTGTTTACATTTGAATTTTTTTCTTATAAAAGTAAACTACTTAAAGAATCTGATGTCTTATATTTACTACAAAAATTGACAACGAACAACTAGTTTTAATCTTGTAAAATTACAATCTTTTACACTAAGAAAAACCAAAATTTTACCGAATAATAAATTACTGTTATTCGTATTATTTAGAATTGAAAAATTCTTAGTTTTACCAGTAAATTTTAAAACATAAAAATTTTAATATCTGTTGGCTTGATTGTGCAGACCACTGCACTTTTATTTGTTGGAAATAAACGAAATTTTATATTATATTAAAGGAATAAAATTTCTTTATAATACTCAGTATAAAAGAAGTATTGAACGGTTTTGAAAAATAATTAATTACAGTTAAATTTATCAGGTGCATTTTTGAAAAATCTAAACCGAAAATAACGTTTATTTCCTATCGTACACTTTAAAAAAAACACACTATAATACTTAGCTTTTCACTAAAAAATGCGGTTTTCGCATAAATGAATCTGAAGTGTTGTACGTAATCATCAGCTCTAAAAACCAATTATTGAAATTTTAATATTTAAAATGTTTTCTATTAAACTACAATATTTTTAATGTCCATAATTAAAGAAGAAAGATAATTTATAATTCAGTAAAACTTTTATCTTTCTCTATATATATTTTTAAAAATATGCAGGATTGAAAATAATGTTTTTATTGTGGAATTTGTCAGCCATTAAGTTAGTAAATCCTTTAAACCACAAAAACATTTTAAGTAAGACATTCAAGAAAGGATCTTAAAATTTAAATAAGGAGTTTTTCAAAAGTTTTTTATACAATAAATGGTAGGCTATACTTTTGCATACCATGCACTTACATTTTTACAGTTAGTCCTTATGAAATATGCAACTCAAATATTTTTGATATCTACTTATGTTTATGACTGAGATGTAACAACAATTAGAGTGGCTTAGGGGAAATACACAATGAAATTAATGAATTTACTGAAGTTTAAAAGACAATCATTTATTAGAAAACCATTTTACTATAGTAATAGTACTCATGGGTGAATGGGTGATCCACGGATCCTGTTGCAGCAGAACTCATGTAGTAAATACAACTGTAAACCTCTCGTTTGTAGCCACTATTTACATGTGGCTTCAAACACACCGATTTTCAATTGCTACTTGCATACCCCATGCTTCCTCTCTTAACCTGCTTCACACACACACACACACAGATACTAATCACATCCCATAAATTTAAACCAGGAATTTTCAAACATTTTTATGACCAAACCAAAAAAATGAGAAGAAAATAGTAGGCTAATACAAATATTTCTAAACTATTAACAGCTGTAAACTGTCATTAATCTTTAGGATACATAAAATCCAATTTAAATACTCGCATATACTTTGGGGTTAGAATATTCCGTTTAACCCGCACAAGTTATAGCAAAAAATTATCTTTCAATAATTTTACCATTATTCACATTGTCATTATCTGTTCCTCGTTTTACTATATGTAAAAAATAATAATGAAACGTGTACTGACTGAGAAATGCACTTGTGATTTTTAAAGAGAATATTCTCTAAAATATTCACATGTATTGGATTCTACTAGTTAAGAGTAAAGATTCCTCACATAACTTTATGTTTCTCAATTTGAACTGACACATTTATCATTTAAGTAATTCAACCAGATTAGAAATTAACTAACACTCCACTTAAATTATTGTTACACATTTTTGTCATTGTAATTTATTGTAACGTATCTTTTTCTAATTTGTGGTGAAGTAGAATTTCCAGCAGAGCAGGAACTGACCCTCATATGGTACTTTGCTCATATCTGTTGTTAAAATGAGAATAACTAAATAGAGATAATGATTATAATAGAGATAATATAAATGAGAATAACTAAAGAGTATGGGTGTTAAATGAATTCAAACAAAAATACTCATGTGCTGAAAATAGGAAAACTGATTCAGTTATAGTTCTCAGGATTCAAAACGATTAATAGGCTCAAAGATGCAGTGTGTTACGTCAGACGCATGTGCCAGGGATTAGTGAATCCGATTAAACTGAATCTTAAAGTCCGGGACAAGCTACTGAAAATGTGGAATGACTACCGTAACCATGTCAGAACTCTCGCATTTGTAAACACTAACCACCTAGTCCCCCGCAATAGTAAAATATAGAGAAGTATGTATTCGACTAGTATTATATATCTAAAATATCGTTAAATACGCTATCGAAATAACAAAGAGTAAAAGATATTTTCAAAACGTATTTACTTCTATAACGTATTACATAAATGCAATTTTAAATTTACATATAGATTATAAAACAAAATCGATATTTCGATGTAAAAGTTATCTATATCCAAAATTCTTTTTTTTACATTGGATTACGTTCTTTCTTTTGTCTTATTTTTTAAAACTGTTTTATAAGATAAAGACAGTAGGGCAAGTACATCACATCAAATCCAAAGTTCAAATATAACATCAAAGTTAAATTCACTATATTTAAAGATTACTTACACTTAACTTTATTATTTTAATCTGCACGTTTGTTTTTTCTAATATTCTAAAAATTATAAACAGCTAAATAACAAAACTATTTCAAGACCGACTAACATAGTCAACCTCAAGAAGACGAAGTTAGTGCCTAGCTATCTTCCAAATGTCCTAACTTTACCTTGTTTATTGCACGAGGCAAGTACAGAAAAAATGAAATTACAAATAGTTTGTTCATTCTGTTTACCCGACAATGTTCCAATAATGGAACAGGATTTTTAAAATAAAATTTCGCATGTTAAAAAATCTTAACAATATCGCTTTAGCATACAATTGAATGTGACATTATAAAGTATGTTTTACATTAAGTTTTATTTTCTTTAGATAATTATTTATTTTTTTTTTTACAATTTTTTAAATTTTACTATATTTTGTCAATTGCATTCTCCCTTACAATTAAATTAACCAAAATTCCAGTTTAAAGGGAAAACAAACAATACTTTAAAATATATCTTTAGACATAATATCCTACTGGAATACAACAAAAGCAAAATTTTATTATTAAATTTTATAGGTAAAATTTACGTTTCTGTGCCTATGTTCCATTATTGGAAGATTGGCTTTTCAAGGATTCATTTTTCATTTATGTGAAAAGCATTGTATGATATTGCAAACATTATTTTCTTTTGCATTCTGATAAGAATAGCAACATTTCTAAAGGAAATAAATAGATAAAGCTGCAATTGGAAGCTTCAATACTTTGAAAGGATTATACTATTGGCACTTGACATTGATGTTTACTTTAGTAGACATAACAATAGAGAGAAATTCTTTTTGATAAGGTAGTTGAACATGTATGTGTGTGGTAGGGGGCTTTCACCTGTGCCTTTGGAGACAAGTGAAAATTTCACATAAAAGGTGTCTTATTGCATATGCTTGCTGAAATAGCTATAGTTTTCTTTTATTAGAGTTTTTCCTGAGTGAAGAATGTGCATGTGTGATTTCTGAGTGTTTCATTTATAAAGTTTTCATAAATTTAACACCATGTCTGAAAGATGCCTTACAATACAAGATGTTCTGGCCGTTCTAGAAATCTTTCGAATTCTGATTTGGATGATGTAGATATTTGCCAGTTAGAGCCTGATGAACCAGGTAATATGAACGATGATGAAGATATTGAAGAAATGAATTTAGATGCGGTTACGCTATTCGATGTGTGTGGAAAGATCGACATCATTTTAACCCTTTAGCGGACAGTGGTTTCACAGCGAAATCTCTTGTTAAACATTTTTTTTCTCTAATTTTGGAAAAATATGAATGGTGTTTTTCGTTTTTTTTATGTTTTTGACATTTAAAACTTACAGTAGAGTATAGTACTGCATTTAATCTATTTTTCTTTTTGTATTTATACTTAGTGTACTTGAAAACTGAGTAATTCAATTTTTTTTACATATGACCCCAAACAAAAATATCTATTCAAACAACACTTACAAATTTTTGAAATATTTATTTATTATACTTTTTTAAGAACACTTATTTATTGTTCTTCCAATATAATTAAAAATTTAAAAAATATTGTGTTCACGCTGTACAAGGGGATGGGCTTGTTAGTTAACCCCCCTCAATGCCTTTTATGATATCCTCTAAAGCGAATACCTCTAAAGATTGTAAAAAAAAATTTTAAACATTTTGCATATATAAGGTTCATAGATAATATTTATAAATTAATTTTATTAAATTCTAAAGAATTTATGTAGGTGACCTTTAAAGGGTGAAAAAAAGATGTAACATGAAGACGAATATCAAAAACTGGATCTATGGGCCAAGAATAAACGAAAAACTGAAAAACCTTTTATTAAAATGGAAAGAAAAAGTGAAATTTGATAATCCAACAGAATTGGAAAAACTGGTACCAGTATTGCATAAATTTTATACTTCCATAATATTTATCAATTGTACACTATTTAAAGATAAATAAACAAAACAATTAATATTAAGAAGATGTTATAATTATTAGACATTAAATTAACTATTTTCATGAGCTTTTAAAAATATGCAAAATATAATCCTGCAACAAGCCAATGTTCCAATTATGAAACATCTCTGAAAGCACCTTCAAATTTTTTTCACCTAATTTGAAACCTTTATTGTATTTATATACTCTTACTTAATATAATAACCAAACTTCAAGTCATTGGGACTATTCTTTCTTAATTCGGCGTTTAAGTGGTTAACCTGCGAATCCAGAGGATCAGAAACAGGGAATTAAAATGACCTGAAAGTCGCTGATTTTCGTTAAAGATTACGAAAATACTGATTCGCTGTCACATCCGAGTATTAAAATCGTGGTGAATATGGCCCTAAATCTAAAAAAAAACACTTGCACCGCTCTAAAATACATTCAAAACAAACTGTACAAAAAATAATACATACATCATAATAATTGCTTCTACCACTGTTTTGTGATTGTAAAAATAGAAGGAAAACAATTTTTTTTGAAGATTTCTAAAATTTGAATTTTTTATTAAGTATATTTATTTATAAGTCGGTAGTTATTTTCTTTTTATTGAATTAAAACAGCAAATATAAAAATAAAATATATTTTTATCAAAACAACGTCATTCCTCGTGATATGAGCTCTATAAACTTTTTATAATATGAGTAAATAGAAAAGAGTATTGTAAACAAAGAAAATAATGGGTTTTGGAAGGAAACTCATAAGGGGCACAATTTTTAATGTGAAATAAAATAGTCCGTAACAATAGTTTAATGATTCAAAGAAAATTTAAACTTTTAATAAATATTTAATATTTATTGATTTCAATCGGTTCTTCATTGCTCTAACAGATTACCTAATTTGTAATCTATTAGAGCAATGAAGGCACCTAATAGACACCTAATTTGTCAAGATCGCTGTATAATGATATAAGTAGCTATTTTTTCAAATGCCATTTAATTTTAACAAAAGAAGCAGTACTCAATTGCAGAAATAAGAAACAATGCCTGCTATTATTCTATAAGTAACGAAATTCACTCTTTAACCCTTTGTCTTTCCGAACAAACATTGGGCAAAGCAAACGCGCAAATTTTAGATGACCTACCTGTGTTCGGGTAAGAGAAAAAACGGTATTTCAATTCCGTGAAGCCCGAATTCGGTTCTAACAATGCATAATATTTAATTGCTCTTTTTCCAATAGATAGGAATCCTAAAACAGGGTAAATAAAGATTACTTACACTGAACTTTATTATTTTAATCTGTATATTTGTTTTTTCTAATATTCTGAAAATTATAATCAGTTAAATAACAAAAATATTTCACGACCGACTAACCTAGTCAACCTCACGAAGACGCAGTTAGTGTCTAGCTATCTTCTAAATGTCTTAACTTTCCCTAGTTTATACCGCGAAAAGTTCGGCAGTTTCGCTAATTCTCAGACACTATAAAAATTTGTGAAATTCAATTGAATCTCTGGGATATGAAATTCATGACATTTGATATAGATAATGATCTTGTTGTATTAGTTCATTATAATATGAGATAATTATGTGATTTGATTTTTCTTTTGCTGTAATTTGAGCAAAAATTTCTGTAACCCATTAACATTTCTCATATATTATTTAAAATTATATATTGGAAATTATATATTCTTCAAAAAATTATCATAATTATAAATTATATATTATATAAAAAATATATTGTTTAAAATTTAGTTTTTTTTTCAAAAATAATCCCTTTCTAGCATTTGATGATACAAACAAATAAAACTAAAAAGAAAGAATATTTCCATTTTTAGCCCGTTTTTCTGCAATATATTCCACAGGCAAGAGGGGTACATATATATAATTCATTCTAAAAGCTAGATTCCTTAGTAAATCTTCTGTTCTGTTTCCCATTAAAATCTTCTGTTATGTTTCCACCCAAATTATATATTGGTAATTATATATTATTCAAAATATTATCGTAATTATAAATTATATATTATTTAAAAATATATTGTTTAAAATTTAGTTGTTGTTTTTCAAAAACAATCCCTTTCTAACATTTTGATGATACAAACAAATAAAACTAAAAAGAAAGAAGATTTATATTTTTGGTCCGTTTTTCTCATATATATTCCACAAGCAAAAGGGGTAAATATATAAATCCATTCTAAATGCTAGATTCCTTAGTAAATCTTCTGTTCTGTTTCCACTAAAATTATATATTGGTAATTATATATTATTCAAAAGATTATCGTAATTATAAATTATATATTATATAAAAAATATATTGTCTAAAATTTAGTTTTATTTAAAAAATAACCTCTTTCTAACATTTGATGATACAAACAAATAAAACTACAAAAAAGAAAGTTTTCCATTTTTGGCCATTTTTCTCATATATTCCACAGGCAAGAGGGGTAAATATATTTTTCATTCTAAAAGCTAAATTCCAGTAAATATTCTGTATTGTTTCCCACTGAAATCTCCAATTAAGGAACTTTATGTTTAGCGTATTCTTAACTTTAATACCACTTCTGTTTACTATGTGTACCAATGAAAGAAATTAGATATTTCGAGATAAAACAGAGATAACTGAAAAGGTTAAGCTAAGCAAAAACAACGCCGTAAAAGAAGGAGATTGTACGATAACAACAGCCTAATGGGGATAAATTGTGTTTAACTTCAGACAAAGTGGCTACGTTTTCATTTGCCGGAAAATTTCTACTATCTAAAATACCTAAACTCTTTATCTTCGAACCTAAGTACATGTATTGTCCCAAGAGATGCAGAAAATCATTCTATCGAAGAAATTACTTTATCGCTATATAGCTCAATAATAGATTTTTATTCTTGGACAGAAGTTAAAATAGGTTTTTTTTTCGTGTTCTTCATTGGTATATAACTCGACAACTAGGATCGATTGTTTTTGGAAAAAAGTAGACTTTCGCAAGGTACAAGATGTATTATTTGTCAATATCAAATATTCCTTAATTCCTTCGAGAAAACAAAATTTCTAACCTTTTTCAGAAATCAGAATAGTTTAATTTTATCCTAAGGTACATATGTACAGCGTAAATTACTTACAAGGTATATTATAGAAATATATCCTAAGAATAGAATTTGAATAATGTTAAGAAAAAAAAGTAAATATTTTCATTTTTCTTAATGAACAATTTTCAGTTTAGTTGATTCTATCTTCCTAAGGGATCTTTTGCGTATAGATAAATTAATGATATAATTATTACAGGCTCAATGTAGTTCAAACATTTAGATATCTTAATTGATGAAACTATTCTTTCATTGACAGTGTTTCAAGATCCATTTAGAGAGTTTCTTTTATCTGTGATGTTAATATGAAAAACAAATGTGCATTGAGGCATAACTGTCTCCGAAAGAGTATTATTTATCAAAACATTTTGTACATATTGCAGGAGTTTCACCACGAAGAAAACAATCCTCACTTTCAAATCTCTCTATTTAATTTCGAGCTTCACCGTTTACTTTCCATGACGAAACCTTTGTTCAAGAAAGTCGCATCTTGCCCTTCTTGTGCTTATGTCAAGCGGGCCGTTCACCAGTAACGCAATTTACTTGCACCTAACTGCCGTGTGAAGTCATTTTCATTCTTATTTTCCCAGACCAGGCTTTAGATACACGGAAAGTTAAAACAATGTAAGAATCATGTGTTCAAGAAAGTCGCTTCTCGCCCTCCTTGTGCTTAATCGAGGCGTGCCCGTCAGGCGGGACGTTCACCAGTGAGGTAATCTACCTGCATCTAGCTGCCGTGTGGAGTCATTTTTTTTTCTGATTTTTCTAGATCAGGATTTAGATGCACGAAAAGATAAAACAATGTAAGAAACTTTTGTTCAAGAATGTCGCATCTCGTCCTTCTTGTGTTTAGTCAGGCGGGCCGTTCACCAGTTTGACAATCTACTTGCCACTAGCTGCCGTTTGAAGTCATCTCCTTTCTGATTTTTCCAGACCAGGCTACACCGAAATTTAAAACAACATTTTCTCCTAATAATCCCAATTGTCAGGGCCCTTAAAAATCCCAATGCCAATGGAGATCGTCAACGAAAAATAGTGGCATTTGCGTTCTCCCATTTGTTGTGATGTGATTTTATAGTCCAGGTCAACGCAATTAAATTGCCTACAGTTTTTTCTTTGGGGGGGAGGGGGTACTATTAATGTTGTAACTCTTGTTTTCTATACAAGCTGCAAAAATTCAGGCGAAATTGAATACATCCCTGGTTAATGTCATAGAGAAAATTGTAACATTTGCTTGATTCAGTCATTTTTGAGTTGTTGAAGAAAAGCAGTTTATAAAAACCAATTTTATTTTGTTGTCCGTACCTTTTCAGAGGCATTAATAAATGGTCATTACCTCACTGCTGAGAACAACTTCTAGTATATGTTATGTACTATATGCGTATTGGGTATGCTTCTTTGTAATACATATATACATGAATAAAATAACAATGACAAAACTTAAGAGAATCAATATTAGAAAAAAATAATCTAAAAACTGGTATACGTTTTGAAAGTAAATAAACTTATATTTGAAGACCTTATTTATTCAAATAGAGGGCTGAGCATGACTGAAAGTAAGAAATAGGACTAAGGATATGGAATTAAATATTTCCTTTAAGAAAAGCGTTTGAAAAGAGGTTAATTTCTTACTTGATTGTTCAATAAGAATCAATGGAATAAAATGAAGACTTGTTAAAAGTCTTTCACTGTGCTGTGTAACTAATCGTAGTGCAATATTTGGTAGTACAGTTCGTAGAGCATACTTAGAAATGAGTACTTGGATTTAACCCTCCGAGTGGCACACATCAAGGAAAAATTCCCCCCAAAATACGCTAAAGGTTTATTGTGCCAGTGTCTAAAGCCTTCTATGATTTTTTCCTCTCCCTTTGTCGACAACAATGGAATACGGGAAACCCACCCTCGTTATTGTCCCTTTACTTCCGGTTATATATAGATATATAAATAGATATTATAGATCATTAATTTTTAATACACATAAAGGTCGTCAAGTCTGGAATATTATCCCATAAGAAATAATGGATTCTAAAGCTACGGATAAAAGTATTCTTTGAGAGACTTATTTATATTTTTTTATTAAAGTCATCCAAGATATTTAAGTGGTGCAATTAGAGATACATCTGTTACCGTAAACGAAATACTTCGTAATAGAGATTTACAAAGACATGAAAAGCTATCAGCGTCTTTGTGCCTCAGAGGTAGGGGTCCATCTCTCAAGAAATGTCAGTGAAAGAGGGGTGCAGTTCCTAGACAATCGACCTGACCCTCCTACCTCAAAACTTCATGGGGGAAAGCACTGACAAAAATGTACATTACATCCATTTTCGGAGATCGAAAATTGTATGTTTTGAAGTCCTCATCGGTTTGGCGGAATTGTACGTGCTAACCACTTAGAGGGTTAATATATGTACGTGCTAAATTTATTTATAAGTATATACTCGTTAAGAGTAGAATGATTAGTAAAATTTCTTTAAATATCTATGTTTAAATATGGTGGATAAATACATTTATACTTAGCTGTGAATATACCAATAGTTATATTTATAAGAAATGTAAATTAAAAGAAATCATAGTTTTAAAAATAGTTTTTACAATTGTATCCTTAATTTAAATCCATTTATATGTCTAAATAAGTATAACATAAAAATTCACAGCCTCCTAAAGAGTACTTTAGATACGATTTACCTTCAGTGTAACCATAGCAACTCTGTTTAGGGCAAAGGAAAAATTATATTTCTCATTCTAATCTGATTAAGTTATTTAAATAAATAGTATTTGTAGTAATTTGTATTTTGGTACCATTTAACAGACATAAAATCTTTTTTGCAAATTTACATTTTAAATAAACGAGAAATTACAATTTATCTTTTACTTTAAGAGCTAGTTGTACTATTAATATTTTACTGTTGATTAAATAAAATAGCTTTTTTTGTAATTTTTAACTGATAATATCATAGTTAATATAGAGATAATAAAACATTTTCTAACCTTGTCTAACATTTCCTTAAATTACTGAGCATTAATTTGTTAGTGAATAAGAAAAAAGAGGAAAATATAACATTAGAGAATATGCTTGAAATAGTAAATTTTAGATTTCAAATTGATACAACTTAAACTTAACACTCAAACAATAAATATGACATATAAGGAGAAATTATTTAATTTAAAATATGCTGGGAAAAACTCATTATATACTTCATAATAAGATTCAAAATTTTTATTATTTAAATATTTAAGGTATTCAGATACAAGCTAAATTATTATATTTTATTATACAATGGCTTTTCGTACTTAAATATTTGACTTGCATAAATGTAATTAAGAAATTTTTTTTTGTAAAACTTCAAATTTAATATATTTTCTCCAGTGACATGATAACTTATCAATGACAATAAAGCACTAATCCAAATGAATTATTCTAAGCATAAATAGAAGGGTATTAGTATAAGCAAAATAAATTGGTGGTAGTCACGTGAAAAAAAGGAAATTTTTTTTTATAATAAATTCCTGTTATTAATGAATCTGAAAAATACCTCATTAATAATACTTATTTTAAATATTTTTTAAACACTATTACGAATACGTAACTTATATGCTGGGAAGAGAGACAGATAAATGTATAAAATAGAGTTTAGAAAAAGAGAAATTAAAACACAGTGATTTCTAAATACATAGTAAATAAAGGATTTTATTTATTCTTATAACATTTACATATAAATTTTAATAATATCATTGACATCTATCAATGACTAATAGCAACTAATAAGGAACTGTTCATATCCAAGAGGATATCAATACAATTACTGTAATTAAATAAACTTGAAAATGTTTTAATTCTATTTATTAAGATATTTGGTGAAAATAACAAATGCAAAGACTTCTTTCGTTGTATGATTCTAAACATTCCTATCAGTTATAATATTAAATGAGAATTTACTTTCTTAAACAACCCAAGTAATGATGTAGGTTGTGTCAGAAACTGTGCTCTAAATATTTAACAAGAAAGATAGGATTTTTACTATGAAAGATACTATACTTTACTTAGGTTTACTATACTTAAAATGTTCCTTAAATTTGAGAATATATTATCAATAAGGGTAAAAGTTTAAGAGAAATAGATTAATATTTCCTTTTGAACCACTTTAAAAATTGTGTAAACGGATGTTAGAATTATTTGGTTAACATCGGGTAAGAAACCGTGTTAGTTTTTTCCTCTGCATGAGTTTTTAGGAAATATAGTCACCTAAATATGATGAAAAGATCAATTATGTATTAGCAGAAATTAGTGGCCTAACCCCAATGGACATGCATTAACAAATTTTAAATCTGTATCTTCAATATTACAAAAGTTGTATATGTATATGATTTAGATAATAGGCAGTTTTCTGAGCAATTGAATAATTTTTATTATTTTTTCTGCACCTTTATTTCTCATGAAATTCAAAGGATTATACTCTTTAAGCTTTTTCTGAATCTAAGACATAATTTGAAAATTTTATACAGCTTTTCTGTTATAATACAGAATAAAACTCTTCTTAAAACTAGAAATTCATTTCTTACTACTTTTATATATTAATATACAAAAATCCTTTAATTTTCTTGGTCTATCTGGAAAAATATTTAAAAAATTTAGAGGTGATAGAGAATTTTAGCAAACTCCAGTAAAAATGATTCAAAATACCTCAATAAAATTTTGAAGTAAATACATTGACATATTCTGGAGTTGTAGCATATATGCGAATATTTTCCTTATAATCTACCGACTTTATGTCTCAACCTTTTTTCTTTTCCACAAGCATTAGTTATTAAACACAAAAGTTAACGGTGGAAAGTTCTCTAATAAGAATCACTTAACTGAAGGAAGAATAAAATTCTTTAAAAGTATGTGATTTTTATTCTTGTTAATACAATCATCTTAAATCTTGAATCTCTGCAAAAATTAGATAGATATCCAATTAGATGTAATCAAATAAAGATCTTCAAAAACCTCACTTACCTTATTCTAAACAATAATCGGCATAATTCATTAGCCTGATTGGCCCGTTTCTAGACAATAAATAATTCATAAGCCTATCTTGATTTCCAATATTCCGATATCTCAAGAGAAAAACTATTCTGCTACAGTCATCATTTTATCCACGGATCTATTTGTAGATGGATTCTGATTAGCACATTACTCTTTTGCTGTTAAAAAACGATTTACTGTGATATAGAAATTAGAAAGTAAATGGTTTGAAGGATAAACCTATAACGCTAACTTATTTACTAAATTTTATTAGTTACAGAAAAGTTATTATTTGCGGTTCAAAATATAAACGTTAAATATGAAATCTTTAAAATTTTTAAATGTCATTTTAGCGTAATTTTAAATACGTTATCCCTGTCAAATTTTACAAAAATTCAAAAGAATTTAAAGATACAGAAAAGTTATTATTTGCGGTTCAAAATATAGACGTTAAATATGAAGTCTTTAAAATTTTTAAATGTCATTTTAGCGTAATTTTAAATACGTTATCCCTGTCAAATTTTACAAAAATTCAAAAGAATTTAAAGATATAGAAAAGTTATAATTTGCGGTTCAAAATATAAACGTTAAATATGAAGTCTTTAAATTTTTAAATGTCATTTTAGCGTAATTATAAATACGTTATCCCTGTCAAATTTTACAAAAATTCAAAAGAATTTAAAGATACAAAAAGTTTTATTTGCGGTTCAAATATAGTTAAATATGTCTTTAAAATTTTAATGTCATTTTACGTAATTTTAAATACGTTATTTCAAATTTTACAAATTGAATTAAATATAGAAAAGTTATTATTTGCGGTTCAAAATATAAACGTTAAATTTAAGTCTTAAAATTTTATGTCATTTTAGTAATTATGAATATTTTATTGTAAATTTACAAAAATCAAGAATAAAAGATTTATAAAAATGTCATTTATATTCTATTTTAAATGTTATTAAAATTCACATTGTATACATGTACTATACTTTTTTCTGATATGATACATATTAACATACAATATTATAACAACATTTTTGTTTGTTACAAAAAATAATATAATTAACGAGAATGTTCTTGTCTATACATTAATCTGGAAAAAAATTAGACAAATAAAAACTAGTTTTTACATTATTAGTTTTATGATTGCTCTTTTCATTTTTTTATAACGTAAAAATATTTATATATAATATATTTCGAAAAATTAAAACTATATACTACTATATCTATTTGATTTTTCCTATTTATGATAGTATTATAAATTTATTCGTTAAAAAATATATTTTTTGTTTACAAAAATCTTATGGTTGTTATTCAGTTATTTGTTTATATATTTCAATATAAAATACAAAAAGTTGGTGAAAAAATTAAATAATTTTTGATCTATTGATATTTAACTGAATAACTAAATTTAAGCTCAAAGCGCCCGCTCCCGGTACAATTCCACTTCTAAATGTATCCGCACACAATGTGTTAATAGAGGATTGGTAAATTTACTATTAGCGGTTAGAAAGATTAGTCAAAACCTGTTAATTATTGGATTCAGTGTTAAAAACACGAAGCAATGCTTCTTATATAATGTAAAAATAAATTAATTTTTTTATGTAAGAAGACAATCAAAGTGTAGTTAAGGATATCCTTTAGATAAACCAATGTTTATTTCTTAATTCAAAACTCCACTGTTGTATGTCGTATGTATGTTACTGCTAAACAGTTATTACTGTTTGTTTCGGATACGCTACCTGAAACATTGTGCAATCTTACGCACTACAGCTCTAGTTCGTATCTTATAGAAATCCATGACACTACTGTAAATGCAATATAAAAACTATACAGTTTCATTTAAAAATTTTAATAGTGAAAAACCAAAAAAGTTAGTATTAAAGATCTTAAAATTTTGAGTAAAATTATGGTACAAGTGATTTACTGAAGGCCAATACATGTATTCTGTCTTACTAGAAGTGTTTGATCTACCTTGCTAATTTAACACCAGGAATTACAAAAAATAGCAATTTCAATTTTACCGGATATATGTACCTTATTATGTACCGGATTATCATTAAATTACAATCCGATAAAAAATTAGTTATTACATATCTAATATTAACAATAAGATAACTATTTCTATTTTAAAAGGGTACTTATTCTATTTTTAAAAGGTATTTTGCATTTTTAATCCACTTTAACCCTTTAACGTGAACACTCGAGTTAACTCGAGCGTGCTAAACTGGGCAAACTGTACACACTAGAGATAGTTCTAGAGGAGTTGTACTCCATGTTGCTATAATTTTTCACACTCGAATGCAATGAAGAATTGAAAATAACAATGTGAAAGCAAAAACACCAATCGTTTTATTGCTATTTATCATTTACATGGGATTGTAAGCTATAACACTTACGTATTCAAGTATAAAATATATTTTTTTCTACTTATCACTTACGACTTATCTTTTCCTTGTGAGCCGCTTTTCGACAGCGTATTCAGATTCAGATTCTGATTCGCTCATTTTTCAATATATATTTTACTAAAATATAATATAAAATAAAATATAATTGTTAACTAATTTATTACTAAGCTCTGGCTGTAAAGACATCCTTTACTCGAGGCGTCACTTTATATACTTTATTTTTGAGATATGAAACATATGGGTTTCATATTTGATACCTACCCATCAAGGGATGGCACATTTTACTGTCAATTGGTAGATTGTCTACCTATTGAACAATATACTCTTATGACAATAATAATAATATTCTAAAAATTAGAAATCATACCAATTGTATAAATATCCAATATACTCAAATTTTGATTATTTTTGTATTTTTGTAATTTTCTTGGCAAGACAACGTTCTAAATTGTGTTTTTTACATTAAAAACTGGTTTTTTCGACCGGTCTTTTTGAAAATAACTGTGCATTAAGTGGTTAAAATAATTCTTTGTCTAAAAGTATGATTTTTGATATTAATCTATTGGGTTGTTCGGAAAGTAATTTCGTTTTTTCCTGACAGAGGATTTAATTGTATTTTTTGCACCCAACTTCACATTTCAGGCGTATAATTTTTTTAATGCTTTGAGAGCTCATATAGCAAGGCTTGTGTGTGAAAAATTCCATTTAATTCTACGTAGTAGTTTTTGGTTGGTGCTCTTTTAAATATGGAGAGCGATATGCAGCATTTTCGTCATATCTCACTGTATTACTACAGAAAGGATAAAAATGCTGTTCAAACCAGAAAGAAATTGACCGATGTGTATGGAGAAGGTGTGTTGACTGTACGCCATTGCCAGAACTGGTTCACTAAATTTCAATCCGACAATTTTTATGTCGAAGATGCACCACCTTCGAGAAGGCCGGTTGAAGCTGATAAAGATGTTTTTGCCAGCAAAACCAAAAATTTTATGAGCGGGGAATTATGCTACTACCAGAAATATGGCAAAAGGTGTTGGACCAGAACGGCCAATATATAATTTAATAAAGTATTTGTTTATTATTCAAAAACTGTCTTTCATTTCCACAAAAAAAAACAAAAAAAACGAAATTACTTTCCGAACAACCCAATATATAACTGGAGCATTTAGAGAGAATAATAAAAGCTAATTAAGTTAATGTGCAGAGGAAAAATGCGTAAGTGTTAAATTTTGTGTCGAAATGTTATCATTCTATATATGAAATAGGTATGAAAATATTGCATTTCAACACAGTTTGATTTTAAGAAAGGATAATCAATTAGTAAAATAGTAAACATTTTTTTCTATTCATCAATACTGCCTATACAGTTTATACGGTAAAGTTATTATAAATTCAACGGAAGTTTTGTTATGTTTTTCCTAATGGCTGCTACCAATATGTAATATTTAAAGATTTAAAAAAAAAGAAGCAAAGACTATGAGTTCTATTTTAGAAAAATTGAAAATACATAGCAGTTCTCTTTCCGTAAATCATATTTTTCCTGGATTTGAGGGAAACTTATGACACGGTGGCGTAGTTTAAAAATCACAGATTTACAGAAAGGAACAGACATTGGAAAGGAATGGTTTCCGCATGAGGAAACAACATTCTCCAGGGTATCTCGAAATAAATTGAGCCGAGATTTGCGAACGAAGCCGACTGAATTTTCTGTGAGTGGGGTAGAGGCTCTATCGAAGTGAAAAAAATATCATTTTTGGGATCTTTGCCCAAGGGAAAAGGATTGCTAAATGACAGGAAAAGGATTTAAAGTGTCTGGATTTCATTCCTGGGGAAACGGCTGAAGTGTTCCTTGGAAATTAAGTGAAGTATAAACATTTCCACCCACATGGAATGAATTGGAAATCTAGTGAATTAACTGTTGTGAAAATAAAAAAGTAATTTTTCTATAGCTTTATTATCGATACTTAAAAAATCTATCCTAATTTTCTGAAAGTCTAACTGTTTCTCTTAATATCATCGAATATCGATTGCAATCCGCTGGAGTTTAGGGGTATCCGATTACTTTTTTTGCAAATTTAACTGATATAGATATTACACATAGTAGTTATTATTTTTACGTACAGAGTAGGAGTTCTGTATCATAGAAATAAGGATACTGAGGCAAGTAACACCTCAAAATAAACTTCTTAATTGGGACTAACATGCTTGTCTTTAGGCCATTTTTCTAACTCATTCATGACTTGTAAATCTATTTATTTCCAGAATGTAAACCTTAAACGTTAAGCGTCATATAATTTGGTCACACATCATCGACTTTCAGTGAAGTACAAGAGAAGAATATTTCTACGTATAAAGTAAGAGTTCTGTATCATAGAGATACGGATACTAAATCAAGTCTGTGTAACACCTCATAATAAACTTTTTAGTTGGGACTACCATGCTTGTCTTAAAGCCATTTTTCTAATTCATTCATGATTTGTAAATCTATTTATTTCCAGAATGTAAACCTTAAACGTTAAGCGTCATATAATTTGGTCACACATCACCGACTTTCAGTGAAGTACAAGAGAAGAATATTTCTACGTATAAAGTAAGAGTTCTGTATCATAGAGATACGGATACTAAATCAAGTCTGTGTAACACCTCATAATAAACTTTTTAGTTGGGACTACCATGCTTGTCTTAAAGCCATTTTTCTAATTCATTCATGATTTGTAAATCTATTTATTTCCAGAATGTAAACCTTAAACGTTAAGCGTCATATAATTTGGTCACACATCATCGACTTTCAGTGAAGTACAAGAGAAGATTATTTCTAAGTACAGAGTAAGAGTTCTGTATCATAGAGATAAGGATACTGAGGCAAGTCTGTGTAACACCTCAAAATAAACTTTTTAACTGAGACAAACATGCTTGTCTTTAGGCCATTTTTCTAATTCATTCATGATTTGTAAATCTATTTAATTCCAGAATGTAAACCTTAAACGTTAAGCGTCATATAATTTGGTCACACATCATCGACTTTCAGTAAAGTACAATAGATGATTATTAGAAACATTTAACATTTTACCAAAGAAAGAAGATCGGATTTGATTAACATCAAATTAGATTTAGGAAAGAAATCTCATGTGAAACGTCTCTAATCCATATCATGAATTGAACTATACATCATTATTAGATATTTTCATACAGTCCCGTAAATGAACTTATTACATATTATAATAAAGATTTGTTGTCTTTCCGAACAAGTAAAACAAATTCAGACTAATCTGTTAGGTCACCAGATCTCGAATTACGGGAAGTGTTTTTGAACTGCGGACGTTAGGTTCACACTCCGATCTCGAACCAAGCCTAAGAATGGTGCTGTCGAAAAATATGATAAAAAAATTACTTCCCACAATTATCCTCGTCTGTTAAAAAAATGGCCGAATATTGAAGTAGAATCCAAGAGACTAGACAAGTAGCTCTAAAGTAACTCATAACCTGATGTAAGTTCAAAGCTTAGAAACTTTGACAAATAACGTGATCCTTGTCTCTTTCTTTCCAGCAAAATTATATATAAAAATGTGTACTACCATTCAAAAAGCAGAAGTTTTATTGATCGCCCTCCTTTCCACCGGTAACCAAACTTAAATAGCTAGGTCCTCCTAAGTGCTAGGTTTACATTTAATTTTCTCATTGCAGTCACGTGTAAAATAAAATCGTAACCAAAACGGCTTTTGAATACCTCCAGCCCCTAAATATCTGAAAACGCATATGACTTAATAGACGTATTTTCTCAAAAAAAAATTGTATTATGCTATAACTGAAAAAGTATAACACACACCGAAGGCGTTTGGGACAGAAACCTCATTCAGCATGAATTTCTAGTCTTACTGGAATTCGATGTTTTTTTAATACGGATCACCAGAACCAGAATTCCCGCTTATTCCCTTTTTTTTGGTACCATCCAGCATATTTCCGAGTTTCTAATTTTAAAAACCTGTTAAAGGCAATGAAAATTACGAAGGCTCATTGGAGAGATGTCTATAGTCCCAAATGGACTAACTAACAGATAATTGAAATTTCGCGTATATCGTCAGTGTAAATAAATTTTCAAATTAACATAAATCTATCTACCATACTAAATACTAACAAAAATGAATGGTTAAATTAAATTAAATATTATCAATCAAAAAAGTCAGGACTTAAAATGTATACATATATTTTATATTTATTTAAATCTTCATAAAGAACATATAATAAAAATTTTGCAGGGATATATAGAGAATCAAATGGAAAGAAACATTTGAAAATTTAGGAAAAAAAAGTCAAATATAGGTTTTGAAAAAATTATTTTATTTAAATCCTCTATATTTAAATTATACGTTTTTGTACAAGAATATTTCTTCGTATTTCTAATATTATGATTTACTAAACCTATTTGTAGCGTAATGCTCTCTAATTAACTTTAGTCATATGGTAAATATATGCGTATTAAGTAAAGAAATTTGAGAAAAAACACATGCATTTTAGGGTTCGTATTTCTTTATGACTTTCATACGTTCATATTTTTTACTAATATTTAGATTTATAATAACTATTGCTATATTTAAATTTATTGCTATATTTAAATTGAAATACTATTTTTTATGCCCTTTCCATTTTTTATTCCATTCAAGTCAAATACAAACAACTATTAAAATTTAAATTGGAATAAACATATAACTATTTTTGACCTATATCTATATAATTTGCTTTGACAGGAATGACTAATATTTAAGTTTGTAACTAAACTATTTTGCTAATCACTTTGTGTTTCAGTTTAAATGACTCATCAGTTATTTAGTGACTGTTATTCATAATCAAATTTTATAAATTATTACTGACCAGATGTCGCATGTTTAACATAAAATATTTTTAAAGAAAAACTTCTGGTAAGATTTGTAATAAGGAAGAAAGGCTTGATATTAAAAAGTTTATGTTGCGGCATAAAACAGAAAAATATCTTCCTCATTCGTGGATATCAAAGCATGTAATGAATGAAACATGAGGAAGACACCTGCTGAGAAAAGACATCTGATTTCCTACGACAATGTAAATCGGGTAGGAATTTTCAAATTTAAATCATTGGGCGTTCGCTATCCCTCTCTAAACACAGCCCTTTGAATTTCAAATGCTTTATTTTGGAAAAGAAAAAATACACTTTTGACTTATCATAGCATCAGCAACAGAGATTATCGTATGACAAGGCCTTTCAAAGTGGAATATATTTGACAAACTTAACTTCATACGGCTTTTACATTAAAAATATATAATTTCTTTTAAAGGTTCTTGATATTAGGTACAATGACTTTAGTTTCATTTGGAGCTTTGCATTATTTAAATTTACGTCCTGCTAGCTAGATATATCGCCACGCACTGTTTTTAAATCGATTGTAATCAGCCTCAGTATAAGAAATCATGTATCATCAGACTGACCACTATCATAATAACCATAATCTTACTTACTTTATATATGAGTTTTTAATGATTTTGTACTTTTGAAATAAATTCGCGTTTGTATGGTATTTATTCATTTTACAAGTCGTGTTATTAACATTTAAATTACTGAAGAATATGCACGTTCTAACGATAAATAAAACTTTTGTAAATATATTTTTCCTTTTTGGAGTGCTAATATATTTTAAATATTGGTACATTTCTTGGCACCAAAACGGTGAAAAAAATCCAGACTTTAAATCTTTACATAAATCTGTGATTCTATTTATCTCTATCAGTAGATTAAAATTTAGAAACTTTACGTTTTGAAAAGGGCTTTCTATTTGCTTTCGATGAATAGACATTTAAATTAAACAATTCTAAATTGCATGCTGAAATGACACCATACACAGTCCAGCCACATGTGACCACCTGGTAAAAAAAGAGAATAACTTTTCGCTCCGAGACGTGCAGAAAGAGAGTCAGTTATGTTCCTCAAGGTGTTTACTTGGATGCTGAGTCATGCCTAATCCAGTGCTGTGGTCAGATGCGCTAGGTTATGCGGGTGAGGATCCATGGTATAAACGACCAGATTAACGTCGTCAACAGATTCTCAATTGAATTCAAAGCAGTATAGTAAACTAATCCTGGTGGCACTTATATTGCAAGCCTTGTGACACGTTACATTGTTCTGCTGTTAGATATCATTATTCAGTGGAAAAACAATTCGCATGTAGGAGTGAACATAGGTCGCAAGGATATATACACAATTACTTTAATCCACCGTGCTTTCTACAATGATGAGTGAACCCAGAGAATACCACATAAAACATTTATGCTCCATCTTCCAGCTTGGAACCTTCCTGTATTTGTTGCTAGGCGTTTGCTTTCAGACGTTTCACACCAACGTACGTCCATCCGATAGAGTATAAAACAGGATTCATCTGAAAAAGCAGCCTCTCTTCATTTATTGAAAGTACATGGCATTACAATTCATGCTACATGGCATTAAAAT
>CM063505.1:133417950-133425450 GCA_032207245.1 Pardosa pseudoannulata
TAATATATAAAATTATTATATTCTCTAATATAACTATAATTCTATTCATATAATTCTATTTATTACATAATTAAATGTCTAATAGTATATAATTTATTTCACTGTTTAAACTGTGAAAAAGTGGGATGCGCTTCTCCAAAAAAAGGAAGAAAAGCAAATGACCGCGAAAATCGTGGGATAAGCAAATTTTGCTAGATTTGAGTTGCCCGTGGAAATAGCGGGATGAGCAGCCAGAGGGTTAATAATGATGGAACAAATGATAATTATGCGATAATAGATACCGCATTTCATATTCCTTAATTACCTTTTGAAATAAAAAGGACTATTAGTTTTTATTAGTTTTTATACATCATACAAACATTTATTGGATATAAAATTAGAAAAAAAAATATAATATTGGTAAGATGCAAATTGGATTGTTTACAACTTTTATTTTTCCTTCAAAATAATTTACTTTCTCATTAATCATTTTAAACTAAATTTTTTAATTTTTACTATGCCATACCTTCTGCAATGCAGAATTTAATTAAGTCTAGTTTTTCTTTTTCTTCAGTAGAAATAAAACATCGAAATAACTTCTGCCAGCAATAAATATTGCAGTCATCTCCCAGGAATTAGAACCAGACACTTTAAATCCTTTTGACTGTCGTTCGGTTTCTTTTTCCCCTGGGTAAAGACCTCATGTATGATTTTTTCTTTTTACCTCAGAAGTGCTTCTGACCCACTTACACAGATTTTATTCTGATTCGCTCCCAAATCTCGACACAATCTGTTTTGAAATACTCCAGGGGAAACTCTTTCGTATGCGGAAAAACTTTACTTCTCTCATTTCTGTGAGTCACTGATTTTCGAACTAAAGTATGGACCATTGATTTCTGAAGTCTATCAAAGACAAACTGATTTAGTATATTTTAATGTTTATAAAATCAGGTAGTAACTTCATAGAATTTTAGATCTGAACGCTTACTGTTCAACCAGTGTTTACGAAGTACATATTTTTGCTGCAAATCTTTCGCGAATTTTGATGGAAAGATGAAAATCAATGCAATGATATTCATTGTGAATTTTCTTCAAAAGAACTAGAAATAAAATATACAATTTTTTTTTTTGCTTTGAGAATAGGTCGTTTTCATGACATTTCTTTTCCTATATTCAACTTTTGTCTATTGACACGCAAAGATTGATTTTTTTTTGTTTTTAACAGTATCTGAATATTCCCTACAAATTAGATAGAATTTGTGTTTAGGATTGGATTAGTTGATAATTTAAAAAACTACAGGTTTTTCTTCACAAATAGTACTAAGACTGATTTCTCTGGTATGTTTGAACACCCAGTGTATTTGCGTCTACTAGTGGTCAAACCAGTTTTATTTTAATTATTAAACAGAACTCGTATCTTTGTATGAAGTCTTGGTGCATGCTTTGACCAAAATTAAGTGTTATGAATACTTTAACACTGTTTAAAAATTGCTGTTATAATCAAGACATTTTCAGATATTTATTAAATATATTGGAATTATCCCTTTTAAATGATAAAAATAAAATAACCGAGCAATATAGTATATTTTAAAATTATATATCATATAAAAGCTATATTATTTAATATATATCTGTTATTTTGACTTTACTTACTACATATTTATAAAATCATGTTTCGTAACAGAAATATGGTATTGAAAATCCTACTTATTTTTTGTGAGCATTTCTGTGTGCTTCTGTTTCTTTTGACCTATAAAAATTGATACTATTCTAACATACATAGACACCTTTAGTAGGCATGAGATTTTAAAATATACTAATAAATGAAATTCAACTGGATTCGAACAGCTTAAATTCTGACTTACATACTTTGAAAAGTTAGGAAATCTCTTTTCGTCCTTAGTAGAAATTCTTACAGAGATTGTCATGCTGATTCTCAGTCGTGTCATATTTTCTCTTTTTTGGAAACTGTAACTGTACCATTTTATGCAAGAAACTTCAGTTTGAAAGCAGGAGATCACTCAGCAAACACTGTATTTCTCCGATTATTTTGTACATAAACGGGGGTATTTCCGTCGAAATCATGTTCATTGTTTGTTTTCTAATTGCTTAATCTCCCAATTTTAAGAAACGGAGGAAATTGTTAACCCCTACACAAATATACAAAAAATTTAATAAAAATATGATCGCAGTGCCCCATACTTCCGATGTACAATTATATATTATCTTCAATATTCTAATGTTTGATAGGGTTTTTATATATGAATGATTATATATAGGGTAACACAAGTTTGGTTTGGAACGGTCTACTTTTATTCCCACTTAGGCTATTAGAACCGGGAACTACAACTTAACCCATTAACGCCCGGATATTTCTGATGACTATATATTAGTAAATACCTAACATAGAAGCTATTATAGACACCTGGAAGTAAAGCAAAATATGAAATTTAAACACCTTTAAATATGACATCAAGTCATCATTAGTGAGGAGGTGTCATTTTAAAACATAATAAGATGTCTTTAAAAAAAGGAAAACTTCGTGATAAGAGATTTATTTGCTATCATATATGAGAAAAGTACTGAAAAGAGATGACTTATTACAGATATGGCTATTCGCCATGATTTTGACCGGTATGCGTTCAGAATACCGGTCATAATAGTACCTATTCTAAGCTTGAAAATCATAAAATGCCGATCGAAATGACAAAATTATAGATAAGATCATATTTGAAAACTTGGGAGATTAGTCATAAGATTAATATCTATTTCCATTAAAAAGGAAGAATCGTTTCAAGAAAACAAAAACTCTACAAACCATTTTTTGACTGTCGTTAAATAAGGACACTGGGCATTAATGGGTTAAAGCAGAATCCAAAGGGCTAAGAACATCCATGACAGCACTGAGATTCGAAGCTACGTACTTCGGTACAAAAGAGCAGCACCAGGGTAAAACCGGACACTCTAGCTATTGATATATAACTATGAAATAAACCAGAATTTCTATTCAGAAAAAATGATTTGAATATTTAATAAACTGGAGCTTTTAGGGCTTTAGAACCCTACTGTATACATTTTGCTTCCGAAGAATTAATATTGCTTAGAGTACTTTCCAAAAAGCTACGAACAATCACATAAACAGTGGTACTGGAAGTCACAAACATTAATATACGCTATTTTAATTTCTACTCTTGGATACTGCTGAAGCAAATTCACGATAAGATTTATTTTTCTGAATGCAGCAAAGTTATTAAATTGTGTGCTGTAATAAGAAAATAGTTGAAGGAGAAAGTAATTGGACTTATCTTATTCCATTATTACTTTATTTAGATTGTATTTGAGTGCTTTTACATTTGAATTTGTAACCTAAAAGTGTTATCCTTCTTTTAGCAATGAATGATATTTAAAACTAAATTTAGTATTTTATCATTTTCGCCGGTAAAAACGCAAAAAATAGAAATCCTGAATTTGTCCATTAAAATAAGCCACAATCTCTAATATCGATCTACTTTCCTCCTCAGGTCCCGAATATTGGTACCAGCAGGCAAAAATCCAACTTAGGCGAAATCTGCGGGATGTGGATAGCACAACGGTCGCCAGGAACATCATTCTCTTCATCGGAGACGGCATGGGACTCACGACAGTCACCGCGGCAAGAATTTTGAGAGGACAGCAGAACGGGCAGACGGGGGAAGAGAACGAACTCGCTTTCGACAAGTTTCAGCATGTTGCTCTCGCGAAAGTAAGTAGATTTTGATTTGTTAACAATGTGTTTTGCGTAATGTAATATACTAGAAACGATTTGTTAGAAAGGGAAATAAGTATTTAAAATAAATTGAGTTTAACATGATACTATGAAAATGTTAAAAGATTGTAAATGTAAAAACGAACTAAATTAACCCCTTAATGCCCCTTTTTAAAAAAAGGTTTGAAAGCTTACAATCTCATGTAAATGATAAATATCAATAAAACGACTGATTTTTTTTTTTTTTTTTTTTGCTTTCACATTATTATTTTTAATTCTCGATTACATTTGAGTGTGAAAAATAATAGAAACATAAAGACAATGCCACCCGAATTATCTCGAGTGCACAGTTTGGCCAGTTTATCGCGCTCTAGTTAATTCGAGCGTGCACGGTAAGGGATTAAGTAAATGTAGGATTGTTGCATAGTGTTTTTGATAATTTATGTATATGGTCGGTGTAGGTAATACAATATATTATAAATAATAGTATATACTTAAGATGTATGTTAATGTTGTAATAAGAATGTTCATGAAAATGCTGTGGATTCGTGTAAAAGTAATACATCAAGTATGTGCAATTGAAAATATTATTGTATGTAAAGAAATGTAATGTGATGTGATGTATCTATATTGCACTTGATGTAGTTCGGTGGTAGATTTGGATCTTTCTAGCTACTTTGGTCTTGACTAACATAAACTCCTCTTAGATGTTCGTAGTGGCTCAGGAGTTATCTATATGTCTACCAATCTGTCTATCTATCGACGTTTTGTGTACTGCTACAAATTTAAGGCTACATTGCACGTTCACAAAATTTTGCTTTCAATACGTGATCAAGGATTAATAATAACTTACATGTTTAAACGGTATATTGACTGTTAGCGATTTGGAGTATGTATTTCATATTTTGAATTCATTGTATAAAATAAAAAGAAATGTTTTTATGACAATTTTATTGATCAAGTTTAGAGAAACATCATATAAATATCGTCCTATAAATCAAGTCTGAATATATTTTGAAAGGTTTCCATGTTACGTTTGTATTTAGTACAGAAAAACTTTAATTTTAAATATTTAAATATTCAATTGCACCATTTATGAATTATTTTAGATTAGTTTTCTATTGAGGTATGTAAGTATCCGTGGATGAATCTCGCATATCTGAGACATTGTAGAAACATTGAAAATCCTTCATTTTTTATGTAGAACTATTGTAAAGTCTAGTCATGCTCTTAATGTTTTGGTAGCTTTCTGAACTCTATATAAATATATAAATAAAAAAATTAATATACAATTAAAGTGTGGAATAAATTCAAAAATAAATTAACCGTAGTACGTTGAAGTCTTCTATTTAAGACCAATATAACATTTTGTTGCGATCTTCCCCTTTAAATAGTAATCGAAATTCTATGTAGCGACAAAACTGAATGTAACGAATATTATTGCTGTGTGTATAATATACAAAACTCCAAAATCAAAATTACTACCCCTTGAAATAATACAATGCTGTATTTAGAACTTATTTCAACATCTAGTAGTGTACTTCTCATTTTGATTGCAATCGGCACTGTATTCAACCCAAAATTTCAACATAACTCTATTAAAGTAGATAGTTTATTGAAATGAGCTAATTTATTAAAGTTGAGGTGCATTAAAAATTTATTAGCCGTAGAAAGACAAAATTTTGTACTTAAGTCTAATTTAATATATGCTTGTGTTTGATTGTTAACTGTACTTTAAAAACTCTATATATGAATTGTTTGTGGTTCGTCTAATGTTGTTATAAAGCTATTCCAGTCTATATAACTCCAATTTCATTTCGAGACATTAAATATAAACCAGTGGTGAGTTAAATTAATTTAGAAAATAAAAAAGTACCAATTTGAGTTGAAATGTTAACTATTTATTTGTTTTTAAAAAAGGAAAATGTGTATAAACCAATCCCCTATATAATAATGGCCTAAGTTATCTCTTCGTCTATCCTCGAATTTATGAAACGGTTGTATCTGGAAGGGATAGAGCCATCCATATTGAATCCTTGATGATTTAGAGTTAGCAGCGTTCGAAATTTACCCATTTCCCCTTTTTCTAGCATTTAATCTCATTATTTAAAGCCCTATTTACCCCGATTAAGAGAAAGTGATTAAATTTAGCAATTTATCACAAAAAAAGGTAAAAATAATATTTTTCCTATGTTATGACGTCATTCCTTTAATCATTTCATGTAATCATTTACTATTTTAAATTATTTAAGTAGGGTTTCCATTATTTTCATACTTTTTATCACTGAAAATAGATATTACGTAAATAATTTTCTTTTATATTTGGCTTTAATAATATATTAGGCACACATGTGATAATTTTAAATGTAATCATCGATTATTTTTTGTTGGAAGATATTTCTTAGCCAACAAACAAACCGTTTTTTTACCTGCCTCATAGGGCACTTTACAATTCTGGAAAATTGAAAATTTTAATAATCCCGTCATATGACGGGCTATATGCTAGTAATAGAAGAATAAATAATCTGACTGCAAGAAAAGGAATGTGGCAAGACCCTTGTATGTATTTGAAATCCAAACATAAAATAAAAAAAGCAAAAATAGGCATGCCGAAATTAAAATGTAGAATTTCTCAAGAAGTTTTTCTTCATGGTACTTTTTGTTACATTTGTTAATATTATATTGAGAGGATATTCAGATCAACAGATATTCCTTCTTCATGGAATCTGCTTTTAGATGGTGATGTCTGAGGCACCTGTTACTCGAGAAAGCCACTCGATAAACACTGGGCCAACCAATCCTCTTAAAACTTCTATATTTAAACACGGGATATTTCTCAAACTAAAATTTGAAGAAATCATTTTCCCATAGGACACTACTGTATTTATTATAGCTTCTGTCTTATAACTTTAAAAATTATTTTCACATATTTATAACTAGCATTCTTTTTAAAGACAAATAAAACATAGTTTGGAGAAATTCCATGTCTTTTAAGAAACACGTTTCCCTTTTCAGTGAACTTAGAAAACAAACCTATAAAGAATTAACCCCATTCTAGAGTACCTGCTATTATTTAAAATTTTGTTATTTTCTCGATCAAAACTTAAGCATTTTTTGTACTTACACATAAGTTTCCTATTTCAGCAAATACATAGACTGAAATCATGACAGGTCTAATTATTACAAAGCATCTCTTTACTGTGTTTAAATGTGATAACAATTAAATACCTTATCACGTGCCTTTTCTTTTTCTTTAAATATAATCATGTGCTTTTTAACATAACAACTGATCTATAATGAGGACAGAATGTTATATTTAAAAGTATTTAAATTTAACATTTCTTTCTATCCATGATACCCATAAAAACTTAAATTTAAGGACAAATAATACGTGTCGAGATTAAAAATATTCTTTAGAACACTCTGTTTCTAATACATTCTAAAATAAAAAATGTTTTCCTCTGCTTACAGCTAAATTGTCTCTATATTACCGATAAGCATTTTTTATCTTTAACATAAGTTTCCTATTTCAGCAAGTACATAGAATGAAATCATGACAGCTCTAATTATTACAAAGAATCTCTTCACTGTGTTTACACGTGATAACAAATAAATCTCTTATCACGTGTATTTTTTTTTCTATAAACAACATTCTATGCTATTTAACATAACAATTGATCTGTAATGAGGATCTGTAATGTTTCCCTCTGTGATGCCCATAAAAACTTAAAAGGATTTTAAGGAGAATTAATACGTGTATCAAGATTAAAAATATT
>CM063505.1:133430450-133435450 GCA_032207245.1 Pardosa pseudoannulata
CTTAAGGAATCCATTTCTAAGCAACAGAGAAAATGAACAAGGAAATGAATATGTTATACTACTAAGATGAAAGGTTATTTACATGTAACAATTCTAGGAGTAAATGGCTCATAATTAACTAAAAGTTTATGAAATTTCCTGTTGTCCCCAGTTTCTTAACGTCTCGTAGAACTAGACACTTTAACAAGGAAAAAACATTAGTCGTGCATAAATGCATAAACAATCTCTAATCATTTAAGTTTATAAAGATCCTAGTATAAAAAAGGTAAATGGTAACAAATTCGCTGTTGATTTTATATAATTTTTATTTACATTTCTTACGGAATATATTTCTAAACTACAGAGAAAATGAACATGGAAATAAATATGCTATACTACTAAGACGAAATGATATTTATATCTAACAATTTTACGAGTAAATGGCTCATAATTAACTAAAAGTTTATGAAAGTTTCTGTTGTCCCCAGTTTCTTAATGTCTCGTAGAACTAGATACTTTAACAAGCAAACACATTAGTCGTACATAAATGCATAAACAATATCTAATCATTTAAGGTTATAAAGATCCTAGTATAAAAATTTCTAGTATAGTTAAATATATTTACTTTAAATTAATGTTTTTTATGAAAACAAAATATGATATTATAGCAAAAACAATGTTAAATTATTAATAAGAATGTTAAATTGTTTCTAACAGCCATTTAATTATAAAGTGGTTTACGGTGTAAAGCTGGTATCAAAGAATTACAAACATCTAAGCTGAATGGGTTGTTGAAATCTATAGATTCCAGTACCAAAAATCTTCGCAGTACTCTGTTCGATTAAAGTTTAGTGGCGCCCATTTCTCTTAAATACCCAAGTACTGAAATAATGAAATTATGATAACAATACTATGAAAATAATGCAATTATGATAACAATACTATGAAATATTCTTTATTATTGTTTATTAAATACTTACTGCTTATCAATTTATATAGCTTCTTATAATGTATCATTCATAATAATTATTTATTATAAGGCAATTTGTCACAACGTCATGAACTACTATAATGACCTTCCCATTGATTTTCATGTTTACAACAGCCAATAGACAAACAATAAACTGCCCTTTCATTTGAAACTAAAGCCAGAATTGTCATAACTTGAGAATTTGCCCTACTGCGTGAAATCACCTTATTTTAGTAAAGGAAATAACATATTTTTGTTCTTTATTTATATCACGGAGTCTGTTCTTTATTTATATTTTCTAGAATTATTCTAATTCTAGAAAATCTTTTCTAAGGAGTTTTATATTCTATATATTGTATATTTGTTATTGTTCCTTACTCTAAAGCTGTTTATTCCAATCAAGATGATATTTATAACAGATAACGACTAGAAAGATCAGTCATGAATCATCACATGAAATTAAGAAGCACATAACTGAAGGTTATTATTAATAATCAGGCAATAAGCATAAAAATGCTTATAAAATACTTATGACAAACCGTTTTAAATTCTGATTCTAATAAATATTTAAATTTTGATCCTCGCTTTATGTGACATATAGATCCTTAGCATAATATAGGATGACATATATAATTAGCAGTTATCAATTATCTTAATATTCAGTACATTTTTACTTGAAACAAATATAAATCAATTAGCTCAATGTTCAGTATAATTTTATAATTACCTTTTAAACCAATCCCAAATGATTTTACAGCACTCCAGAAGAACGATTATATCAATAATTTTAATTTCCATTACTATTAGTATACTTTACAGTTAAACCCTTTACAGTGTTTGTTATGAGTTTGAATTCCGAAAGTAAAATTAATTTTTTTATATACATATGTGTTAATTAATAAAATGAAAAAAATGTGAGTAACTTCTGTTAAAGGTTCATTCATTTAAAGCTACTAATGTACTAATTAAGTTATTTTTGGTGGTCTACTTATTGAAAGATATTAACATTTGAGTATGTTAAATTCGTTAAATATTTTTCTTATTTATTTATTGCTATCGGAGATGAAACGTACGTAAATTGCACTCAGTAATGATTACTAAATTGAATTTACTAATAACTTAGTTACCAAATTTAATGATATGTTTCAAAGTAAAGAGTTAAAATTGTGTAATAATAATTTGTCAGAGCTGAGAAAAAATCCCTTGAAAATGATTAGATAAGTATGTTGAAAATATTAAGCTTTTCATACATACCCTTAATCCCCTATTATGTGCATTATTATATTTCTATAAATACTTTAGCAAATGATTTTATTTATGCTGTTTTATTCCATTTGAAAAGGAATCAACAGTCTAATATGTACTGTACCTAAACTTGTAATAAATAGAATTTTTAAAATAGTTTGGATATTATAGAGAAAGTAATAAAACTTTAATGATTTACGTAAGGTTAAATAATTTATTTAGAAAATAAATATCAATTCAGTCGATATATTTAAGATAGCTGGCAAAAAGCTAAGAAACTGAGTTTCGGAATGTATCTGAGTTCATTTATTTCATTGTTGCTGTAGACGATGGTAGCTAATGGAAAACACTTTATTGTCTCTAGACGAGGAAACCCTGGACAATAGTACCTTTTCATTAAATAACTATATTTCTTCATAGCAATTACGAAATTTGGATACATTCGTATTATTTTTACTTTCGTTTTTCCTTTTGACCTATTTTTCTTTAGAGTCCGCCACCTATTCTCCCCTAATTTAACTTTCTTTTTGGTGAGATTAATAAGCTGTATAAGCCGTTGATTTTGTGTTTCCTTGCATATTGTTGTATCATAGAGAATTGCTGTACGTAATGATCGATTAAGAGCCTTAGGTTTTGTTTCGAGAGTCACCTCAGGTAAAAAAAACAGATGCTGAGTTGATGAAGAGACATTCTTTATTCTTTCTTTTAATTCGCTCAAATAATTTCTTCACTTTATATTACACAAATAAATATCGTCTACTTCTGCCATGATCCAATAGTTCATTAGATTATCGTTTAAACTTTAAAATATTATATAACGTGTAGATGAAGATAACCTCAGGCAAGTCGCAGCAAAAATAAAAATAACAGAAGCTTAGGTTAGCCAAAGATCGAAGTGGCTCCCACGGAAACATATTTTCCGATTAAAAAATGCGTCAGCAAAGGTGTTAAAATTTCATCTCTCTGTGTTACCCCGTCTCTCAAAAATTATTAGAACTTCTAGGCTGCGCTCACGCCAAAAGCGCCGAAACATAGCCAGTAAGATTGCCAGGCGCCAAGAAAAATCGTAATAAGGCTATGGCTCTGACCAATGAAACGTCGAGAGAACGGAGATCAAAAACAATCGCAGAGAGGCGCAACTCCTGTAATGAAAATTGCCAACAACGATAGCGGAGTAAAAACCACAATATCAAAAGCGCGGCATTTATATCAATAAAAGCAACGTCTGCACTACTGTCAGAAAATGATCTGATAATTATACGAAATTTTATGCATCAGAATTGACGCTCTGTCCGAAACTCAATCAGATCCTCTGTTTGAAAAAGACAGGCTGTACTCGTGAGAAAAACTAAAGCTGCATAGGGGCCATATACGAAAAAAAAAGCGCAAAATGTAGTTTGAAATATATCTACCCCACGAGGGAAATATGTAATGAAACATGAAAAATCTTCATTACAATATATATATATATATATATATATATATATATATATATATATGCAATAAGGGCGAGACTCAAGCACTTTTGCAACATCGTGCACATAGATCAAGTGATCCCGCACATACGCATTTTACGTAGGGATTCCTCAGGTAAAGAGAGTATGAATAATCCCTAAGCACAATTGATCACGTGATAAAAATATCCATGTTTAAAGAGAATGCTTTAACTATTAGCTAAAGTAGTACAGACAGAGGCTGAATTAAGTCTATAGTGTTTCTGGAGGGAAAAATCAGAATTACCGTTCAAACCCCGAAAGTACTTTATGAAGAAAAGTTAAATTAAAATACGTAAATAAGGGAATTTAAAATTACATATATATAAATATATATAATATATATATATATATATATATATATATAAATATATATATTATATATATATATATATATATGGAACTTCTATTCTACAAAACTATCTCCGGTTATTTTTCAATTATATGAAGCGAATACATTCTTAACACAAGACAAAATCCTTAGGAAAAGAATTTGTCGTTAAAGCTTTTCCAAATGATATTGCATATTGAGACCGTATGTATCATAACGCAGCTGAATATTTTAAGAAACATATATTTCTATATTGAAATATTATTATTTTATCTGTAATTAATTAAAATTCATTACGAAACTTTATTTTAGACTTACAACATTGACAGTCAAGTTGGAGATTCTGGCGCATGTGCAACAGCGTTATTGTGTGGAGTAAAAGGTCGTTTTGAGACAGTAGGATTGGACGATGGAGGCATTTATAATCGATGTGAGACCAGTTTTGGATCCAAGGTTTATTGTTTAGCAGATTGGGCCCAAAACGAAGGTACGTGATTCTTTTTACATATTACGTCTAAACAGGGCTGCAATCCACTACCTGTCGTGTAGCTCTAGTTTATATTTAGGTATTAACCTGTGATCAAAGGAATAGTGGTATTTATTTTGGTTAATCACAAAGACTAAGTATTATTTTGGTTGCGTTGTGTAAAATATTTAAGTACTAAATTCAACCACAGGTTCTGAGAGACTACAGACTTAAAATAAGAAAATAAACTAAAAAAAAAGGCTAACTTAAAAGTAACTGAAATCAGCGTAAAATAAAAAAAGCAAATTTATATATATACATCTATATACATCTATATACAATCAATCTGATTTAATCTTCATAAAATTTACTTTATCAACACATTCAATTTAGGTGCCACACTAATTTAGATCTGACAATAATTTTCCATCAGTTAGGAATATATATATATATATATATATATATATATATATATATAATAATATATATATATATATATTAAATATATATATATAT
>CM063505.1:133445450-133452950 GCA_032207245.1 Pardosa pseudoannulata
TTCGAACGGCTATGAACATCCATGCCATAGTGGGATTCGAACCCACAAACTCCGGTATCGAAGGCCCGTACCCTAACCATTCTGCCATCATTCGGCTTTTAAAATATATGGATTTTTATTTATCACAGAAACTATAAAACTACAGAAAACTGTAAAATTACAAAATTTTAACCTATAAAATGGTTTTGTTTGGTTTGTAGTGCTACAGTCTACTCTTTTGAAATACGAGGGCTATTGAGACCGGGACCTAGAGTTTAAAGCCGATTTCGAACGGCTTCGAACATCCATGCCACTGTGGAATTCGAACCTACAAACTCTGGTACCGAAGTCCAGCACACTAACCAATCGGCCATTGTTCGGCTTAAAAGTTAAAATGAGCCAGAAGAAACATTTTAATTGAGTATTAATGATATCAACATGTCATACCTGATGTGTCTGATAAATACCTGATAAAAATCTAATGGTGTGTACAAAATTTTATAATATTATGTTGTTAATTTTATCTAAATTTTTCTTCCATATATTTATCTTAATACAATCGACATTGAACTAACTCTCAGGAAAGCGAAACAGGACTCTTGCTGAAGAAGTACTGAAAGAATCATAAAATTAACATTTTAGGGCATTTAAGAATGAAAAATAGTTAATTCGAAGTTCCTTAACATCTACTTAACGCTTCATACATACTGCGCCAGATGTCAATCTTACCCTTCCCTGCTCTTCTCTGGCAAATCCACTAGCCAAAAGTGAACATGTAGCAAAACAGGACTAGTATGGATCTGAAGTGGGATAGTTTTTAGCGTGTTACACTAGAACAGGCTTGAACCTGGTAGGAGTAGTAAACATCAATCAGAATATGCCAAAGTTTCTATGCCCCTCAACCTGAAACGAAATTACTTTTAAATTATAACTAATATTAATTTTTGGGAATAACAGCAGTATTATCACAAGAAAAATATCATCAGTAGTTTTGAAGGATTGGTGCAATTAAAAATTATTGTGTTCAATTGTTGTGTAGTCAAGAAAATGTCAGATTAATAGAAAACACCATATTTTCTTTAAAAATAGAAAATTTAAAAATCATTTTTAAACTCTTTTAAAAACTTAATTATACATGTCCCGTGTTTTTACATATTTGAGTACCACCTTTCCATATTTTCCTTTTATTATTTATAAAAAAAATACAAACAAATTTGGGCAGCTACACTTTTTATTAGAGAAATAATATAATTTTTTACAAGCATTCTTTTGGATGTCAATCCCCTGTTCACGAAATGTTTATGTTACTTAGTATCGAAGCTCAATACGAATCCGAGATAAATTTGTATAATAAAATGCTTGGAGACATCATTTAAAACATGCAATTATAAGATCATTTTGAAATGATCAGTTTGATAATTTTGAATTTGAACAAGAAAAGAAATGGAAGGGGCATTTGTCTCCAAAGAAAAGTTGTTGTTGTTTCTCATACCACTTGGACAAACCAAGCACGATTGAGCCTGCAGGTTCTCATATTAAGGCCAATGGGTGCACCTTTCGTTTTAATGAGCACCATTAAGGTGAAAGAACGACTTCGCTCAAGTGTGTCCTCGTAATTTTGAAGCAGAAGACCCACAGACTTGGCCTGAAACCCCCAGAGGTATTGATTGAGGACTTGGGAGACATTGTGACCATATTTTACGTGCTCCAGTCATCCTTAACGAACACGGAGGATCTTAGGTTGGCTCGGGCACCGAACTCGCAATCTTTCAGTTACCGAGATCGTTGCCTTTGCCGACTGAGCCAACGCGACTCACAAAAGAAATAAAATACATATATGCAATATGGGTTCTAATTGTAACTTATTTTTAATAATCATTTTGATAAGTCTCTAAAATACTTTTCACGTACAAGCATATATATCACATGATAAGATAAGTTACAAATTTAAACATAATCAAAAGCATAATTACAAATTTAATTAAATTTAAGCAATACTCATTTTGATAAGTCTCTAACATACTTTTCACGTACAAGCATATATATCACATGATAAGATAAGTTACAAATTTAAACATAATCAAAAGCATAATTACAAATTTAAGCAATACTCATTTTGATAAGTCTCTAACATACTTTTCACGTACAAGCATATATATCACATGATAAGATAAGTTACAAATTTAAACATAATCAAAAGCATAATTACAAATTTAAGCAAATTTAAGCAATACTCATTTTGATAAGTCTCTAAAATACTTTTCACGTACAAGCATATATATCACATGATAAGATAAGTTACAAATTTAAACATAATCAAAAGCATAATTACAAATTTAAGCAAATTTAAGCAATACTCATTTTGATAAGTCTCTAAAATACTTTTCACGTACAAGCATATATATCACATGATAAGATAAGTTACAAATTTAAACATAATCAAAAGCATAATTACAAATTTAAGCAAATTTAAGCAATACCCATTTTGATAAGTCTCTAAAATACTTTTCACGTACAAGCATATATATCACATGATAAGATAAGTTACAAATTTAAACATAATCAAAAGCATAATTACAAATTTAAGCAAATTTAAGCAATACTCATTTTGATAAGTCTCTAAAATACTTTTCACGTACAAGCATATATATCACATGATAAGATAAGTTACAAATTTAAACATAATCAAAAGCATAATTACAAATTTAAGCAAATTTAAGCAATACCCATTTTGATAAGTCTCTAAAATACTTTTCACGTACAAGCATATATATCACATGATAAGATAAGTTACAAATTTAAACATAATCAAAAGCATAATTACAAATTTAAGCAAATTTAAGCAATACTCATTTTGATAAGTCTCTAAAATACTTTTCACGTACATGCATATATATCACATGATAAGATAAATTACAAATTTAAACATAATCAAAAAAATAATTACAAATTTAATTAAATTTAAGCAATACTCATTTTGATAAGTCTCTAACATACTTTTCACGTACAAGCATATATATCACATGATAAGGTAAGTTACAAATTTAAACATAATCAAAAGCATAATTACAAATTTAAGCAAATTTAAGCAATACTCATTTTGATAAGTCTCTAAAATACTTTTCACGTACAAGCATATATATCACATGATAAGATAAGTTACAAATTAAAGCATATTAATTAATTAATAAATCAAAAATAATAATTAATAAGTCAAACTAATTAATTAATAAATCAAAAATAATAATTAATAAGTCAAACTAATTAATTAATAAATCAAAATTAATAATTAATAAGTCAAACTAATTAATTAATAAATCATTATTATATAACTCAAACATTCTTAAGTTTACAATATTTTTTTTCATTTTCAAAATATGAAGTATACCCCATCCACTAGTTTAGGGGAAAAAGTGAAATATTTTTTATATAGACAGAAAAAAATTTAAATACATATAGAGAATATGAGTTCTAATTATAACTTATTTGTAATATTCATTTTGATAAGTCTCTAAAATACTTTTCACGTAAAAGCATATATATCACATGATAAGATAAGTTACAAATTAAAGCATATTAATTAATTAATAAATCAAAAGTAATAATTAATAAGTCGAACTAATTAATTAATAAATCATTATTATATAACTCAAACATTCTTTAGTTTACAATATTTTTTTTCATTTTCAAAATACGAAGTATATCCCATCTACTAGTTTAGGGTGAAAGGTGAAATATTTTTATATAGACAGAAAAAGTTTAAATACATATATGCAATATGGGTTCTAATTGTAACTTACTTTTAATACTTATTTTGATAAGTCTTTAAAATACTTTTCACGTACAAGCATATATATCACATGATAAAATAAGTTACAAATTTAAGCATAGTAATTAATTAATAAATCCAGCTTAATTAATTAATAAATCAAACTAATTAATTAATAAATCAATATTATATAAATCAAACGTTCTTAAGTTTACAATATTTTTTTCATTTTCAAAATACGAAATATATCCCATCCACTAGTTTAGGGGGAAAGGTGAAATATTTTTATATAGACAGAAAAAATTTTATTTATAAAAGCTAGTCTTAAAAATGTTTTTGTAATAATAAACTTTGCCAACTATCGTTCAAATCTATGACTGCTTAACTCCCTATAATTTCAAATATATTAATCAATGTTTTATTTTATCTAACTTAAAGTTTTGGTCTCACAGAGTTAAAGCTGGCGGAGATTTCATACCGTATTAAATGTCACGTCTTATTTAAAATCATTTATACGAGAGTATATAGAGTTCCTGAGGGTGCTAAATCGACCTTACAAACTGGCTTCCCCATTTGTATTTCAGATTCGTTCAAGTATAACCACATTTACTCATTACATTATAACACAAAGGACAGGATGAGAAATGAGAGCGGAAATTCTTTAATTAAAGTTATCTCTGCAGCGTAATAAATCAGCAAAATAATGATTCCCATTTAGTTTTATTAATGATGTGTCAGGAAACTGAATAACTGTAATTCAAACACAAGAGAAGCTCCTTAAGAAGCAATTTTATAGCTGAAAATTTAGTTTTAGGGTAGGTAGAATGGGCTGGAAAATTAAAAATGCTTATGAAAAGAAGATTCACAGGGCATTTATAGGACAAAATAGAACCTAAAGAACTACACAATAAAGTAAGAAAGTCACTTAAATTTGGTTAAATAAAACAAGATTCTTTTAGATCTTAGTACCAGATAACCGATATTTACCTGCTAATTACTCTTCTCCTGTCTAACCGATACATATATATATATATATATATATATATATATATATATATATATATATATATATATATATATATATATATATATATATATATATATATATATATATATATGTATAGACATCTTTCTCTGGCGAGATGAGAAAACACCTTCATTTACACAGTTGGCACCCTTGCGAAAGACGCATATAGTATACTCATGAAAAAGCAGCTGAGTCAGGGAATTTAATAGTTAGAAAGGAACTTATGTCTGTGGAAAAAGGAACCATTCTCTTGGGACACTTGGAAAATGTTGCTAGTGGACTAAACTTTAGCATTTATTTTAGAGTGAGCTTTAGGAGACTGCTAAAAGAACTTTAAATCAGCATATACTTCTTTTAATAATTTTACTATTTCTTAATTTTTGGATTATTTTATCAACATTTTATGATATTTGATCCTTGCCCATAATTCATAATTTCCAAGGAAATGTCTACTGAAACCATGATATAAGCTTTATATCTTAAAAACCTTCAATTTAAAGTAATGTGTTTGTATTCAGTATGAACAAGATCTTTTATTACCTAAGTTTCCTTTATTTTAAAGGACTTCCTAGAATGTTTAAAATAATAGAGTATCACCAATGAAGACAAAACGTATTCTTCAACTTTCATATTTTATCAAGTCAAAAACAACTTAGATTTAAGATATTAAGATATATTTCACAAAAATGACTTAAGAATTAATGGTTTAATAAAGAAACTTTTTTAACAACTATAATAAATAAATATACCAGTGTAACTTCTCATATCTTTGTATGAAAAAGAATTTGAATGGGATTTTGTTAAAATAAGAATTAGTAACTAATAGTTATCTGTATTGGGAATTCTTTGTATTAGACATATAATTAATTTTCTTGTTAATATTCGCATTTTGGAGCATTACACAACAGTCTAAAAAACATATATCTGAACGTTAAACGATGTATTTGAAAAGTGCAAATTTAAAATTAAAAAGAAGTGTAATAATTGATTAGAAGATAGAAGAGCTTGAAATTTTGATATAATCATGATTACTAAATCTAATAATAATTCTGATAAATTTACAGGAGGTAATAATGGAAGCTTAGTAGTCACTAATGACTGAATCTACTCCCAGTAATTCTTTTACTCTATTAAAATCAGGTTTTCTCTTTAATTCTAGCATTTTAGACACTCCATGGGTCATAAAACTCTTCAGGTGTCCCTTAAATAGCCAATTTTAAAAATTCTAACTCATGTTGACGTTAAACATTTCTTAAATAAATGATTGTATGACAATTGTTTAGAAATTATCAGCGTTTTTAATAATGAAGTAAAACAACTAAGATATCTCTTTAATAATTCAGGAAGTGAAATAGAATTATTCTTTTATAATAACTTTCAGTCACACCCAAATAATTTTGATATTTGATGTGTAGTAAATTCCTCAGACTTCTTCATTTGTATTTATACATATTCTGTTACTATGGTAATGTTTTCCTGTTTATAACTGAATCACTGCATTTAAATACAAATATAAATAATATTCAAAATAATTCACTGTAATTTAAAATAAAATAACTGTTTTTCCTCTTACATGTTATTTAAAATATTTAGTCTCAACTTTAAAACGTTTTTTCATTTAGCCAAACGTTTCGTTTTTTTTCAATTGGTTTTTCATTGTACTTTTTTAAATTCAGAGAGCTTTGTTGTAGCTGTTATTATGTTTTCAATGCTGCTTGAATGAGCAAAGTTCATGAACAGGGGGCTTATGGAATTAATGCGAAGTGTTGAGTCTTTCGTTTTGAAGAACACCACTAAGGTGAAAGAACAGCTCTTAACTTAAAATGGGTCATCAAAATATCGAATCAGGAACCAAGCCAAGGGCATTTTTGTTGGCATATCCAGAGGTACTTTTAGGACTGGGCGAACACTGTGACCAGAGAAATATTCACGTGCTCCAGACATTTCTAGTCAAGTTAACTCTCCCTGGATGGCTCCAGTGTTGAATGTACAATCCCCTATCTATGAATTGTTGCCTGTGCCAACTAAGCTACCACAGCCGTTTGTAGATGTATCCTACTTTAATGCACTTTAATCGTAACGAACATTAACAAAGATTTTCTTGAAGACGTAGTAATGAGAGTGACCCATTTTTCATTGAGGTATATCAACGATAGTAAAATTACTTTTTTAGCCTAAATTAACTGTAATTTATTTTCTTTTATTTATCAGGAAAGTCAACAGGTCTTGTGACCACGACTCGTGTGACTCACGCCACTCCTGCTGCCATGTATGCCCACTCTGCCAACCGCTACTGGGAGAGTGACGATAAGCTGGCCAAAGACGTACCGCCTGAATTGAGAACAAAGGACGAATGCAAAGATATCGCAAGACAGTTGATAGAAGATAGTCCAGGGAAGAACTTCAACGTAAGATAGAATGCTTTAGAAAATTTTATTAGTACAGAAAGTAAATAATTAGTCAAATGATTATTTATAACTTTAATGAGGTCAAAGAAATAATCTTAATACAGACACAATTTATCACATAGATTCTAAATTCTTCTAGGTATCTTTTCTATGAAGCCTTAAAAATTTAAGTAAAGCAAAAGGTAACTTCTTTTTAATTCCTAACTTCGTTTCTTTGCGTGAATGTAAAGAGACCTACAATGATTGAAACCAAGTTTATACTACAATACAAGTAACCTTTCCTACCAAATATTTGGATAAAAACGTTGAGCTTCTCA
>CM063505.1:133460450-133470450 GCA_032207245.1 Pardosa pseudoannulata
TTTTTTTTCATTTTTTGGAGTATGTATAGCAAGGAAAAAAAGATAATGAGGGAAATATATGAACTCTGCAAATTAAATGGAAGGAGATTCTTTTAATTAACGTACCCGCTTATTTATCGCGCTTGTAAAGTAATTAATGAATGAAGAAGCGTTAATTTTAAATGGACTGAGATGATAAATGCATACTTTTTACAGTGTCTATTTGAAACTTCCGTATTTAAAGTTCACGTTTTTTAAAATTATAACTTTTTGTTTACATAAATTATATATATATATGTGTGTGTGTGTATAATTAAAAATTCTTGGTAAGAATTTACAATTTATAAATTAAACTTTATTTCTTTATATACCTGATCTTTCTCTCCCCTTCCTCTCACTCTCTCTCTACACACATGCTTTATATATATATACAAATTTGTTCGAAAATTAAGCAACAATGTAAAAAATTCGTAGATAGCCATGAAATTGCAGAAAAGGAGGCTGGAGATCAGTACAATGAACACTAAGTCAGTACAAACGTCATGCGTATTCAAATATGAGGAACTATACGTCAGAGGCGACTTGAGCGTAAACAAAACGAGTGATATCGGTGCGCGCAGCTCAAGAGTAGAATAAAAAGAAGGACGAACACACAATTCAACATATTCGCTGCAAGTGAAAGTGAGTGAGTTCGAGAAATATGGTTAGAAGAAATCACCTAGACGATTTCGCACGTGGAAGAATGATCGGAAAGCTGGAGGAAGGGATTACTGTTACTAGTGTGGCTACAGATTTCGGAATCAATAAAAGTGTTGATGTTTCGGAACGATTGGAAAGCTCTCCAAACCACAAGAAATGTTGTTAGAAAGGTTGATGGTGGTAGCCCTAGGACGACAACTGTAAGGAATGATCGATATATCGATCTGCAGACGAAAGAAGCCGACATTAGTCAACAAGCGCCATTGCTCAGCAAACTCTGTACAGCAACGGGGCAACAAGTGTCGCAGTTTACTCTATCTAGACGACTTTACAAAGGGAGCCTATTTGCCCGTCGTCCTGAACATTGCCTCCCGTTGAAAGTTGGCCACCTACGCTACCGTTTAAAGTGGTGCAGAGATCACAAAAATTAGACAACTGATCAATGGAGTCGTGTCCTCTTTACGGATGAGAGTCGGTTCAATAACAGAAGCTATTCTTAAAGCATTTTGATTTAGAGAGAGGTCGGGTCCCTGTTTTATCCCAGTAGTATCAAGGAGAGACACTTTTAAGGTGGTCCTAGAGTTCTTGTCTGGGAAGGCAATATGCTGGACTGGCGAACTGTGCTCCACGTTTTCGACAGAGATTCTGTAACCGAGGATCTCTGTTGTGAGGATGTACTCCTTCCCCACGTGCGTCTGTTCCGAGTTGCCATTGGCCCAGACTTCATTATGGATGAAAATACACGGCGACATGCTCGTGATGACAATGCTCTTAATATTTATGTTGAGGAGCTACTGGAAAGAGAATATATCACTCCAAAAGACTAACCAGAATACTCCCCTGATTTAAATCTCATCGAATATGTGTGGGATGCTTTGAGGAGATTTTATGCAGCATGCTTACATCCTCCGGAGAGCACCCAAATCAAACATATGCTGATTTCAAAATGGGCACTCCTACCGCAAGAAAAGTTTGATCAGCTGGTTCAGACTATGCAGAGAGGGGGGAAGCAACCATTGCAGTAAGGGGGGGGGCATATCCCAAATTACAGAATATCTTCTTGTGTTCTTCCTCTTAAATAGGCAATCATGACTCATGATACTATTCTTTCAGTAAAGCTTATTTGTGTTTGATTCCGTACCGTATGCATTGTATTCCCTTTTCAACGCCGATGCCTTCGTCATCCTTTACGTACATAATACTCTACCTCATTTCTGAATTTCATGTCTCTCAGATGATTTCTAGTGGGAGTTATGGCAAAAAATCCACCTGTTACTTAAGTTTTTCACACCAGTATATATATATATATATATATATATATATATATATATATATATATATATATATATATATATATATATATATATATATATATATATATATATATATATATATATATATATATATATATATATATATGTATATATATATATATATATATATATATATATATATATATATATATATATAAATTCTATTTAATATTATTATTAATTCAATCTGTCTATTTACTCTTAATGGATTTTCTTTAGTAGAATTTATTCTGTATAGTTTCTGATTTTGTATATTTAAATATCTGTAATACACTCTAAAGCCCAATAAATTATAAATGACTTATTACTACCAGGTGGACGCATTGACCATTCACATCATTTCAATAATGCTCATCGTGCCCTGGTAGATACTCTGGCTTTTGAAGATGCCGTTAACACCGCCCTCGAGATGACAAGACCGGATGACACACTCATAGTGGTAACCTCCGACCATTCACATGTTTTTGCTTTTGGTGGATATCCGAAGAGGGGAAATCCTATACTAGGTAAGCATAGAGTAGATTTTATTTTAGTTTCAGATCGACCTTCGATTATTCAATGTGGGGCTGAGAATCAAAATTACATTTCATTCTATACTACATTATCAGTTCTGTTATATACAGAAGTATGTTTAAGGTTTCTTTAATTACGAGGGGAATTAGATAGTTAAGCATTCTTCGATAAAATGTCTCGGATTTTATTGATCATTTTATTATGGGAGCACGATATAATTGTCCAACATAATTTCCTGCGGTGATACAAAGAAAATCGCTCTTCGTGCAGTGACCAAATAGAAGACCCCCAAGCTTAGCCCGGCACATTTATCGTTTGGAAACAGGGAGGATATGAACCCCGGTAGCTCTGTAGGCAAAGGCAGCGTTCTTGTATCTGGAGGGTTGCGGGTTCGGAGCCCGAGCCTGCTTGAGAGCCGCCATGTTCCTTAAAATTGACTGGGGCACTTAAATTATGTTCGTGGTTCATAATGTCCTCCAAGTTCTCAATCAATACCTATGGGAGTAGCAGGTCAAATCTATGGGTCCTCAGTTTGGTGCCTGCTTCTAAATTACTAGCAACCACTTTAACTTCAAACAGCCTTTCACCCTAGTGGTGCTCGTTAAAATGAAAGACACACCGCTTTGCCTTAATAAGAGTAGAATATGGCTCATTGTACTTGATTTGACCAAGTGGCATCAGAAACAAAAACATGGAGGGAATTAAGAGAATCAACTAATATTTTCCATGACGCAGCCGTCATTAATAAATTTGATCTTTGGCCAACTCTATACCCGAACCCAAATGGAATTCATATTAGATGACATCGTTTTTGAATCGAAATAATATTAGAAAAAGAGCAGGAACTAATTAATTACAACTTTAAGTAGCAATCAATATATTAACAGGGATAAGGGTGTTAAAATTCATTGCTCGATGGGGATAAAATGTTTCTTGATGTAGAAGATTGTGTATGATAAACATGGTTTTAAAGAGTAGACATGCTCAGGTTGGATATGCTATTGCATTACTTTATGTTGAATATTCATATAAAAATTGCTGAATTGAATGTAACGAGTGACGTAAACATTAGTAAATGTGGAATATAGAAAATTCAAATACAGAAAAGCACCAAAACCGATTACAACTCGCTTGATTTATTTTGACAGTTTTGTTCACCAAAGAAACAATTTGGGGTAAAGCGGTTATTGTCACAATTTCGTAAATAAAGTGTTAAAGTAAAGCAAACCACCACTGTAGTTAAAAAGACATAAAAAATATTTTATATTCATCTACCAAGTGTCAGAACTATCACGAATAAAATGCACATATATCTGAGATCTATTCACAATATAATTTACGAAGATCTGCAAATATTCGCCAAACCTGGAATTTCATGCATGTAAAGATTTTATTAAATATGCTATCGTATCAATTTTATATGAGAAAAATCTTTCACAGCTGTAATAGAGATCTGCTGGTTCTGGTAAAATAATTTTATGGCAGTACTTTTTCTATCAGCGTAAAAATAATATGTAGAAGTAATGAAGAAAAAGCCACAAATAAAAAGATGACTATAACATAAGGGCTCCAGAACTCTGACACTGGCTAAAAAAATTAGCAGTCAAAATTAAGTATTTAATCAAAAATATCTATGAAAGTGGCCGATTAAATCGACCCGATTCCGACTACATTACTAGTACAAGAGCTAAAAAACAATACTGACAACTATGTTACATTAGAGAGCGTCCTCTTGTGATTAGTCAAATCCAGTGGGCTACAGTGATCGAGACATTTTCTACACTCATATAGAAGGTATATGCGGTACTTTATAGAAGATGCATGCACTGTTGTAACGCAGATTAAGTTTCACGTTTTTAGCATGTGCAAATAAACCCAATTGTATTTTAACGCCATCTATTGATAGATTTTGTACTCTTTTATTAATTAACAAAATGTTAAGCGCATTATTTGAAATAAAAGTATTTTATATTTTCTTACGCTTGGTCCAAATGAACCCATTCCAAATTCTATACCCCTCTGAAGAAAGAAAATTATTTCTTGCAAATCTTGTAAATATATATATATATATATATATATATATATATATATATATATATATATATATATATATATATATATATATATATATGGCGTGCGGTATTTTCATGCATATAGAACATATTTTCCAATAAAATCTTTAATTATTGAGACATCTGAGTTCTCCATTCTGAAACGAGTTATTTATTATATATATATATCAATTTAAAGATTACAATAAATAAATTATTTACCTACGAGTAGTCGAGTTAAAACTATAAAAACAGCTAAACCTATGAGAATTCTAAAAGCACTGAAGGAAAAATCGTGTCTTTTGTATATGGTATCATATCGGCATCGAAAAAGCAACGCTTCGGGCTTCTACGAAAAACTTATATGTTTAGCAAATATAGCACCACATGGCGCCCGCTGCTGCGGGGCCTCATCCGGATGCTCATTGGTGCCGACAAATCGAACGCCTATTTCATATGCAGATGATTTCACTGCACCTGGTACAATAGAGCGAACTGTTTCTGTTCGGTCAGTGGATTAAATTATATTTATTAATTGTAAATATTTGGAAATCCTATATTCTGCGAAAAATATCTGACAATTTTAAAAAACAAAACCAGGGATATGTTGTTACAGATATAACTTATATACTGTCTGTAAGACACAATGAATGGTAAAATTTGGACTGTTCTGTTAAAATTCGTTTCTTTAAAACAAAACAACATTGTTTTTCAGCTAATTATTTCAATAAATATAAACATCACTGAAATTAACTTAGTACATTAAAACATTTCACTTTATTTGATAAAATATTTCTTTTATATTTCCATGAAAACAAAATCTTGCAATATATAAATTTAAACATTAACCATCTGCAAAATCGTATGGCCAGTTAATCAGGCAAAAAACCAAAAGCGCTTCAGCACATAAGTCACTCTAATACAATGCTTAATAAACCGTAACTTCGAATGATTCTGAATGCCAAGTGCAGGAAAAATAGCCGCACTTGCCTCAATGCCATAGTATGCTGTTCTTCTAGTAGCCCATACATATAAAGCGTAATTAATTTAGTGCGCAGTGCGTACACTTCAGAACTTCCTATGTTCGTTATTGCTCTTCGTGGTAGCACCTAGTACCGCACGCCCTGCGGGAATACAAGCAACATATTTGAATATACTATAAATAATATTTATTATATACCATATAAAGATAGATAGACATAGGTTCAGATAATTATTGTCCTGCATAATTTTTGCCAGGGTGTGCAGTGCACACAATGCACATATGGACCGCACGCCATTGATATATATATATATTATATATATATATATATATATATAATGCATATATATATATATGCATATATATATATGCATATATATATATATGCATATATATATATATATATACATATATATACATATATAATATACATATATATTTATATATATATATATATATATAAATATATATATATATATATATATATATATATATATATATATATATATATATAATATATATATATATATATATATATATATGTGTGTGTGTGTGTGTGTTGTGTGTGTGTGTGTGTGCAAGAATAATTCATTAAATCTAACCAAGTTTTTGAGAAACTTATTATCGAAAAGACAGAGGTAAAAAAAGGCATAGCTTTTTTCTCTAAATTATTTCAGTAAAATTATCTTTTTACAAGAAAAGTTTCAGTTAACATATTTAATGTTATTCACTTGCATATTTAATGTAATTGTCTATCTTCGGGCATGCACGCACTTCAAACCTGTTAACCGGTGACTTATATTTATCTATATGTTTTTCCATTCAAGCTCTCTAACCAAAATTTATATATTAAATTTATATGAATTCTATGGATGCTTAGTAATCCACTTTGACACTTACGGCAATCAAAATATGACAAGTTTTTATATTAAAATATTTACATATTAAATTACTCCATAACTAAATTTCGCCTAGAATTAAATATTATTTTATCCTTGTCATTAAAAACGTTCACTTTCTTTAAAGTGAAATTATGTAAGATTTTCTTTCTTTTTCAGAAAAGTTAAAAAAGTGAAAGACAAATAAAATATAGTTTAAAGGGTATTAATTGGAATGATTTCTATAAAACTTTTTTAAGAGAATTCTTTTTATAAAGCATACGTATAAAAAATAGAATGGCATTACACCGTAAAGAAGTCATTTTAGATATGTGTCAATATTTGAAGAATACATTTTTACGATTTTCTTCTAGCGTTATTCAAATATTTGCGTTGACCTTTCCACGATGGTGGGAGTAAATATGGAGTTATTTAAAACTTCGACGACTCTCATAAAGAGTCACATTTAGACCTAAGTAAATATGAAGCCTTTTTTTCGATTTTCATTATGCTTTAGAAATTTCTTATTTGATACTAAAATTTCTTATATTATTAATTAATCTCAGATACATTAAATGATATTTTTAAAATTAATTATTATTTAAACATTTCATTCCGTTTATTATACAATATCAGATATTTTTGATTGATTACATGAGCAGTGAGGTAAGTTAAATTGTTACCATAATACATTGCTTATATTTTCTTATGTTTACAAATGCAGTCTAGTTTGCCAGGTTTGCAAAATAATCCTAAATCGTTTTTCAAGGACATTCCTTAATTACTATCTGTTCTTATTTATAAAATTTTCTTATTCTTATTAATTTACACCAAAAAGATACCTTTAACTGTTTTTTTATTGTTTTCATGAACAGTCAGGTACGTTAAATCGTTGCCATAATCGTTACCTTAATACATTGCTTATATTTTCTTGTGTTTACAAATGCAATTTAGTTTGTCAGGTTTGCAAAACAATCATACATCGTTTTTCAAGGACATTCCTTTTATACCATCTGTTCTTATTTATAAAAATGTTCTTATCCTCATTAATTTACACTGAAAAGACACCAATAAATGTTTCTTTTATTGTTTTCATGAACAGTCAGGTAGGTTAAATCGTTGCCATAATCGTTACCTTAATACATTGCTTATATTTTCTTGTGTTTGCAAATGCAATTTAGTTTGTAAGGTTTACAAAACAATCATACATCGTTTTTCAAGGACATTCCTTTGATACTATCTCTTCTTAATTTACTATGAAAGGATATATGTAAAGGCTTTCTTTGATTGTTTTCATGAACAGTCAAGTAGGTTAAATCGTTACCATAATACATTGCTTATATTTTGTGTTTACAAATGCAATCTAGTTTGTCAGGTTTGCAAAACAATCATACATCTTTTTTCAAGGACATTCCTTTTATACCATCTGTTCTTATTTATAAAAAAATTCTTATCCTTATTAATTTACACTGAAAAGATACCTGTAAATGTTTCTTTTATTGTTTTCATGAACATTCAGGTAGGTTAAATCGTTTCCATAATCGTTACCTTAATACATAGCCTATATTTTCTTGTGTTTACAAATGCAATTTAGTTTGTCAGTTTGTAAAACAATCATACATCGTTTTTCAAGGACATTCCTTTGATACTATATTTTCTTGATTTACTCTGAAAGGATATATTTATTTGCAAGCCTTCTTTGATTGTTTTCATGAACGGTCAGGTAAATTAAATCGTTACCATAATACATTGCTTATATTTTCTTTGTTTACAAATACAATCTAGTTTGTCAGGTTTGCAAAACCAGCATACCAGAATGGTAAACACCTTTTACACGTCTTTATTTTTCAATTCTAATCTCATGTATTAGTTAATTACAGCAATCATACATTGCTTACCAACTATACTTCACTCATACTATCTGTTCAAATTTCATACTACTATTTCTTATACATGTTAATTTATGTTAGATAAACTTAAAGGATATTCTTTAAAATTAAATATTCGTTAACCATTCCTTTCCTTTATTACTACGAAATCAGATTTTCTTTAAAAATTTGATTTTACTTGATCGTTGTTATAAACACTCAAGTAGGATAAAGCATGAACTAGAATCGTAAATACCGCCTATATTTTCTTGTTTTTCTAATAGTAATCTTATTTGTTAGGTTCATAAAATAAACACAGATTGATTTTTAGGGACATTTCGTTGATATCACCTGTTTTTATTTCATACTAAAATTTCTGACACTTATTAATTTGTCTTAAATGCACTAAAAGTTTATTTTTATCGGTTTGCGTTAAGATATTCTTTAAAGATTTAATTTCGCTTCCTAATACAATGTCATATCTTCTTAAAAATAAATGGACATTTTAAAACTTTTTTTAGGGATGAAGGTAGGATAAAACGTGAGCATTATTGTAAATTTCGCTTATATTTTCTTATATTTTCAACAACAATTTTGTGTTGGAATTAGTTGATATAAGCATAGTATTTTTTTCTAGGATATTTCATTGATACCATAAAAAATCAATTAGCAAAGTTTCACTTATTTATTAAAGAAGCTATTCTGAATACTTTTAATTATATAAAAAGAGGTATGATAAAATGGAATGCTTATCTAACATATATTACTGCTTCATTAACGTTAGTTTTAGGGAATGTTTTTAAATATTTGTCTGCCTATTAATACACGGAATTAAAAATTTAATTAACATATGAAATGTACTACGAGGTGAACAAAGAATACGGATTGTATTTACACATTGTATTTACACATTGATTGAATTTACACACTTTTGAACTCAAAATTAACAGAAGTAAAAGTTTGTAAAACCATAAAAAATCAATTAGCAAAGTTTCACTTATTTATTAAAGAAGCTATTCTGAATACTTTTAATTATATAAAAAGAGGTATGATAAAATGGAATGCTTATCTAACATATATTACTGCTTCATTAACGTTAGTTTTAGGGAATGTTTTTAAATATTTGTCTGCCTATTAATACACGGAATTAAAAATTTAATTAACATATGAAATGTACTACGAGGTGAACAAAGAATACGGATTGTATTTACACATTGTATTTACACATTGATTGAATTTACACACTTTTGAACTCAAAATTAACAGAAGTAAAAGTTTGTAAAATTTTTCGTTTAAGTGTATTCATTCTTAATTGTTTTACCTGCTTTACTAATTTTCAGCATTTATTTTTACTTTAATTGTTTTTTGACAAAATATTTCAATTTATACTAGCATAAACGCAGGTATAGTAGTATAATACAGAACTCATATAAGGTAAGTTAATATTTACCGAATTCATTTAATTTTTTTGTTCTTTATTCTGGTGTATTATACTTCTCTTCTCTGCGATTTACGGTAAGATAAACTAACAAAACATGTCTCGAAATTTGCCATTTCACGCATGGATTCAATTAATACCTTACAACAAATGTCGCACTCCTAATTAGGAAACAGAGCATGCCAATTCATCAAACTTGTGCCGAAATTAATTTTCCTTTACACGAGTGAGCAAGCTTTGATAATATGACAGAGAGACGTGTTTATTAAAATTCTCCGG
>CM063505.1:133475450-133517950 GCA_032207245.1 Pardosa pseudoannulata
AAATACTGTCTCTCATTCGGCCATTGAAATACCTATAAGAAAGGATACAGAAAAACAATAGCTATTTCGGAAAGCAAAACTACTAGGTATATATTTCATTTTATATTCACCTGAAAATATAGATCAGTAAGCATATATAATTGGGAAAAACAGACAAAAGGAATATTTTATAGATATTTAATTAAAATTCTATGTAATAAAACGAAAAAGAAAAAAATGAACTGCCACATTTGTATACAAAATAAATAAAAAGGAAATATTAATTTTGAACCAGGCATTCCCAAATTTTTGAGTAAATAGTATATGCTTCCCATTTGCTCAAGATCACCTAAACAAAAAATATAAAAATATGCACAAATAAACATATATATGAAACAGTTTCTATTTTATAAAACTAAATATAGCTTTATTGATTCTTTTAATTGCTTAGCAATGTCTTGCATTTTCCATGGTTGCTATTAATTGTACGTATATCGATAAATTTAAGGAAAATATTTCGTGCCCAGTGCCGTAAAATAGTTTGATGATGAGATTTATAACATCGAATTCACATATGACCATTAAAATATTTTTATTTAATAAATGACAAGTAACAATTTAAATATTTTTAATCCAAAATGTATTTCTGTATGTTAGAGACATTCAAAAGCTAGATATTTCTTGGAGTTTTTTTCCAGCTTTTTCTTTTTAATTACTCGCATGGAAGAGAAGTTTCAGATTATAACGTTTGGATTTCTAGACTCTGATTTCAGTGAATCAAATTTCGATTGGACCATGCGTCCTGTCAGTTGCTATATGATACTGAAAATACTGTTTCTTATTCGGTCTTCAAAATAGCTATAAATAGATAGAAAACAAGCTTGTTAACACAAATTCATAGATATATACAAATTCATAGATAGATTCCTGTGGTGATTACGCAATTTTGGCGATGACTGACGTCATATGTCGTATCTCAATGTTTTTTTATATTTTTAGTCTTTATAAAGTATTTTTTAATGTAATGCATCCTGACATTTTGTAATATGAATTGGTCTTTATTCATATTTGTAAAATTTCATTATTGTAGTTTTATTTATGGCAGCATACCATTGTAAATATGCAAAATAGCTGTATGCTGCCTGACTACATAAGAGTCATCGTGCCAGTAGCACGCAGGCTCGGTTGAATCGAGGTGTTTATGTTTGTTTGTTTATTGTTTATATAATCTTAAATAAATGCATACGCCTGAAGTTAGTTGTGTTATTTTAACTGCACCATACAAATCCCTTCTGAGGATGGATATAAATATATATATATATATATATATATATATATATATATATATATATATATGTGTGTGTGTGTGTGTGTGTGTGTGTGTGTGTGTGTGCGTGGTGATCCCTGCGGATACTACATTTAGCATCGTCGATCCATTGCAGGGGTACCCATATATTTTATTCTTTATTGACCCCAAAAGTTACAGTTTGTACTAAATACAGTATGTACTAAAAATGAGTGAATGGAAAAGACAAAATGTAATATTTTATATCTATTTAATTAAAAATTTTGTTTAATATCTATCTAAAAAGTTTACTTTCGCAAAGAAATCAGGTAATGAAACAAAGTGGCAGTATTAAATTACACATTAAGACATTTGAACTAAAAATATATTTTTAATGTATCTTTTGTAGAAGATCATTATAACAAAATAAAACATACAAAACTATTTTGAAGAAATACGTTACTAACATTTAGAAAATGACATCAAATTTGCATTTTATTAAATACATATCTGGATATGTGAAAGATAAAATCCGTAATAACTGTTTTGTAAAACTACGCTCCTACGTAGTTTAATATATCCAAATATTGGAATATTTCTGCTCAGAGAGATGTAAATTAATACGAGAATTTTGCTATTCACTTGTAAATAAAATATCCTCTTACAAATTAACTTTTTAAAATAAGAAGCGACTTTGTTCCTCATTAAATTTAAGCTGTACACCTGAATTAATTTCTCATTAAATTGAAAATGTACTCTTCTTACATTTGACGTCTCTTTGTGAGCAGGGGTTTTGTTTTCTTCTTAGTTATAATGAGACGAACAAAAGACGTCTCTTCCTGTTACTCCGATCACTCTAATTAACACCTTAGAGTCGTCGCTGTACTAATTAATAAATGGAATTTTCCGCTTTATTTATAGTTTGTCGAAATTAATATCAAATTTCATGTTGTAAGATTGAGTGAATTTTAATAAAGCAGCTAAAGAATCGTGTCAAATATTTTCTTGCTTTAAGGTAAATATGAGGAAATATATAAGTGTCTGTCTAAGAATGTAAGAACTACTGTTAATAGCTATTAGTTTCTCCACCTGGTACTTAGGTGGCCTGTTAATTTCCAAATTAATTCTCTGAGAATTGTAGTAGTAAGGTAAAAGGTTTTATAAGACTTTAATTCTATTCAAGCATAATTTCTGTTGCCTCTTTTTTGACTCAATTTTTTAAGTCATTTGAAGTCAAAGATTTAATTTTTATTTTGTCTTTTGAAGTAGTCTATTCAAGGATACAACAAGTTTCCCAGGGCTATAAATATCCCCTATATAATAATAGCCTAAGGTGTCTGTCGGCAAATTTTTGAAGCGGTTGTACCTGGAATGGATTCCTCGGCTAAGGGCAGGCGATTAAATTTATCAATTTATTCACGTAATAAATAGGTAAAAATAACATTTTTTTTCTAGCATTATGACGTCATTCCTTTAACCATCTCATATAATCATTTCTTGTTTTAAATTATTTAAATATCGCGTGCATTATTTTCATACGTTTTATCGCTGAACTTACATATTAAGCAAATAATTTTCTTTTATATTTGACTTAAATAATAGATTAAGTATATAAGTGATAATTTTAAATTCAATCATCGATTATTTTTTGTTGTAATGAAAATTTTATCATCGGTATTAACAATAAATTCTTTTCATATAAGTCGAGGACTACTAAATATCTAACTTTTAATTTATATATATTTGGAAATTAAGAAGTTTGTTTGTTTGTTATACATAACCACATGGTTTGACTAAATGAATTCCATGTGATTCTAAACTGCATTACAGGATCGGGAGACTCTAGAGGAGTATGACGATAAATAAACTATTGAGAGTGAACCAGATAATTCTCAGCCAAAAAACAAACCATTTTATTACCTGCCTCATTGGGTACTTAACAGTTCTGGAATATTAAAAATTTTACTGATCCCGTCATATGATGGGCTATATGCTAGTATATAATAGGGCTCTAATGGTACTTTGTATTTCTTTTTCTTTAGAAAGCTCTACTAAGTATTTAACTTCAAAAAAGGCTAATTAGACTAAGATATAAAGTTTGAGCTTTATAAAAACAGTTCTATTATATATTCTTAAATTCATCTGTAGCAGATAACGTTTAACGTAATTCTGCCTTGTTGTACTTTTACATCAATGTAAATTATTAATGAGGTACACTAGTGAAAAATTTTAATGAGTAAGAAAGATAAAAATATGTTATTTCCAATTAGAATATTTTGTTAGCTTTTGGTTAGCTCTCGTTAAAGTATATATATATCCCTAAGTCGTATTCGTGGTTTACACACACTGTGCATTCACCTTTTAAAAAGTTGATCTAAATATATTTGAAATATTTGACCTCAATTTGAATCTCTTACTTAATCATTTATATTTAATTGGTTGTCGTCTGTATCCATAAACATTTTGTATATATATAAGAATATAAGCTTCAGCCGACAACCCTTTTGTATCCTGGATATCATGTGGACACTGACCAAACATTCTGGTTGTCCACTAGATAGATATCTGGTAGAATTTGTGTGCGGATAAGGGAATAATGTTTTGGGAAAGATATGTTAGAAAATTTACATTCATTATTTCTGATTCCGCAATAGCAACCGCTAATACAAAGGTTTTACAGTTTATACATACATGTATATGCAACAAGGCTACCCTGCAGTCGTGGAACCTCGCGATGAGAACGCAATCAAGACATTCGAAAATTCAATCTAACTCCGTTTATTCATCGACCTATCAAAGATTCATCATGAAAACTATTACACCACGAAACTGTACATCACGAAACTAAACTTATTTGAAAACTCAAGGAAAAAAACCCTGTGATTTATCTCTAGACATTTACTTAAAAAGTCATTTGTGCGAACCAATCAGCTATTGCTTGAAGTCAAGTGAATGATGCAACCCACGCGTTAAAATTCTATTTTTAGATATGGAACTGGAAGGATTTCTACTAACGAATATTGCAGAATATTCGCTTAGGTTTCTTGAGAAGAATTACCAGGAAATATAATCTTAAACCCAAAGTGATAAAAATATATTTATATATGTTACTTTATGCAGATACCTAATTACCCGAGATTAACGTTCTTTTAAGAATTTATTTTCACTTTATATCACCTTTAAGTCCTGAATTATAGCAGAAAAATAATATACATGTTAAAACTTGTTTTAGTTCATCTTAGTGTCACGTATAGTGGCCTTTCTAGTTTTTCTGTGATATATATTTCCTTTTGAATTTAAAGTGTGTTTATTTGTAAAAACAATTAAAATATTTTAATTCGCTTTATACATTCTTTATAATTTGTAATTGTATGTAGTTTTAAAGTTACAAGTGGTAGACATCATGGGAGCCATTTTGTTAAAATCTGTTTTCCTTCCGATTATTTTTCTCTTATCTTTCTCACTGCTATCGTTTTCATCTTCTAGATCTGAGTTTCTTTTTCGATTGTTATCTCTGTTGGTTCTGGGAAAAGCTTCGCAATAAGTTTATTCCCAAAATCGATGGATTCATCGTCAGAATTTATAGAATCACCATCTGAATCATTTTCAGATGGCGAAGCGCTCTTACTGGTTACATCAAATCTTTCTCCGTTTAGAGCATGTATAGTGCTATTAAGACTGGTTGTGATTCGTATTATTTTACCCCATAAAATAACTCCAAAGTCATTTTTTTCATAATCCTATATTTTTTATTGTTTGTGGCCAGGTTCCAGAAAAGGAACAGAAATAAAGAATAATACCCGATAAAATGAAATAAGTGAAATTAACACTTATTTCAACTCAGGCTAATTTTTTAACAAGAACGAATCTAAAAGAGATATATTTGTTTATAATTAGAAATTTTATAGTGAATATTATAAGAATTTACAATAAAATTTATTTCATCAAAAATTCATATGTAATTTTTTATCTTTGCTGTTCAATAAATTTTACGGTACAGAAATATTTGGTTGTAAGAAAATCTTACTAAAATACAATATGTGGTTTGTATAAATTAAATGTTTCAAATATGCGATTTATTTTAAAATCCCCTATATAATAATAGCCTAAGGTGTCTGTCGGCAAATTTTTGAAGCGGTTGTACCTGGAATGGATTCCTCGGCTAAGGGCAGGCGATTAAATTTATCAATTTATTCACGTAATAAATAGGTAAAAATAACATTTTTTTCTAGCATTATGACGTCATTCCTTTAACCATCTCATATAATCATTTCTTGTTTTAAATTATTTAAATATCACGTGCATTATTTTCATACGTTTTATCGCTGATCCCCTATATAATAATAGCCTAAGGTGTCTGTCGGCAAATTTTTGAAGCGGTTGTACCTGGAATGGATTCCTCGGCTAAGGGCAGGCGATTAAATTTATCAATTTATTCACGTAATAAATAGGTAAAAATAACATTTTTTTTTCTAGCATTATGACGTCATTCCTTTAACCATCTCATATAATCATTTCTTGTTTAAAACATTATTTAAATATCGCGTGCATTATTTTCATACGTTTTATCGCTGAACTTACATATTAAGCAAATAATTTTCTTTTATATTTGACTTAAATAATAGATTAAGTATATAAGTGATAATTTTAAATTCAATCATCGATTATTTTTTGTTGTAATGAAAATTTTATCATCGGTATTAACAATAAATTCTTTTCATATAAGTCGAGGACTACTAAATATCTAACTTTTAATTTAAAAATATTTGGAAATTAAGAAGTTTGTTTGTGTGCTATACATAACCACATGGTTTGACTAAATGAATTCCATGTGATTCTAAACTGCATTATAGGATCGGGAGACTCTAGAGGAGTATGACGATAAATAAACTATTGAGAGTGAACCAGATAATTCTCAGCCAAAAAACAAACCATTTTATTACCTGCTCATTGGGTACTTAACAGTTCTGGAATATTAAAAATTTTACTGATCCCGTCATATGATGGGCTATATGCTAGTATGTAATATTGTTCAAAATACTAAAACGCATGATTATAGCAACATAGGAAATTATTTCAAACCAATAATGTGTTGGATAATATTCACATTTCAATTATAAAATCATTTAAATGATAACTGTATCATCTATCTCTCTTATACAGTGGTATGTATTACATATTGCTACTAAAGGAACTGAAAATGAAACATATTGCAATCTACTGTACAATAGATTTATATAGTACAATGCGATAGATTTTGTCTTATTTGTGATTTTAAAATGTTATAAATGTTATTACTCTTTTACTAAATTTTCATCATTTTCCAAGCATTGTTATTAAAATTGCTTCCTGCAGTATTTGATTCTAAAGTTCCCGGACTGAGTATATAATTTAAAAATATAACCAGTTAAATTCCTGAAACATACCTGTCAAAATAATACTCTAAAAAAGAAACACACATTGATAGTGGGGAAACACTTCTTTTATCAAGTTTAGTCATGTCTAAAACCTATAATGTTAATGCAATCTGCGAGGCAATTTTCACTTAATCTGCAGATTTAAGCCGATGACCAGTACAAAGTGGTATGCATAGCATGGAGAGATGTGGTTTATTATTTCATTGTAATGAGGCCATTGAGACCAGAACCTACTGTTTAAAACCGAACACAGACGACTATGAATACCAATGCAATGTGCCGGATTCAAACCTACGCTTTCTGTTACCAAACCTGTTTCCCTTCCTTTTATTTTTCTGTGGAATTTTTGATATGGAAAATTTCCAGAGAAAATTACAGAATTTTGGAATCAGAAATTTCTGGAATTTTTTTATCTGGAAAATTTCTCTCTGGAATTTTTGATTAAATCTGGAAAATAGCGTACTATAAATTTTGTCATCCTTCGGCTGACCCAACGGGGCTCATACCTACTCATGAAATAGACTAAATTCATCAAGGATGAGCTTAGACTTGTAAAAAATATTTGTTAGAACAGTTTTTATTTTTGCAAGGATGTCGTAAAAAAGATCAGTTTGCAGGAGCTTTGTTTCGTAGTCATCACTGCTCAGGCCGAACAATGGCCTAATGGTTAGGGTGCTGGCCTTCGGAACCGGAGTTTGTGGGTTCGAATCCCACTATGGTTCGTATGGTATGTTCGTAGCCTTTCGGAAACGGCTTTAAGCAGTAGATTCCTGTCTCATCCGCCTTCGTTTTGCAAAGAATAGACCGTAGCACTAAAAAAAAAATATGACTGCACATTGAAAATTTTATTCCTTTATTGAAATGCATAAACAAGGCAAGGTGTCCACATAGTGTTTATCACACTTTAAATTCCAGATACACAATGCTCTGAATATTGAAAAATACCTCTAAAACGTCCTTTATTTCAGAGCAGATATTGTGATTTCCATATTCCGGATTCTCTCTTGGGATGTGGGTCCATATGGCGTCATTTCATGTGTGTCCAGCAACAATTCTTCTATTTAGAAAAATATATCTGACAGCATCCAAAATTATGTCTCCCACCAATTCCAAATGAATTGCATTTTAGTCTTCTGTCAGCATGCGGGAATCGATATTTTGGCCTTCACTATCGGACATTTCTGTCAATCGCAGTTTACTAAGTGTCTTTGTATACAAAAAACGTTGTAGTGGCCAGTTAGAAACCACGTGTATTTAGTCTAATCATTAATTTTAAGAGGTGTAATAAAAAAACGATATACAAGTCGCTCTTTTGCAAATATTTTTTGAGCTACATGTTTAGTTCTTTTAAATTCTACTATATATAAAATTGGTATTAAGTTAAACAATAAGTATTTTAAGTTATTTTGCCCGTTTTACGGTGAAAAAGTGGAAATTATTAAATACTTTTAATAAATGTATTTCCTACTACTGAAACTCGATACCCATTCCCGTGAGTATAAACTAATAAGCTAAAAATAAAAACAGGAAGAACTTATTTAATTCGAAATGAATACGGAAGTTTTAAGAATGCTGTTGAATGACTGAATGCATACAAAAATATTTCTATATTTATCATCACATTTTTTGCACAATTTAATCTTTTACAATCTTTTTAATTATATTTATTTTATTTAATGTTTATGATAATGTTATCTATTTATATGCTTATATTAACTATAATTTCAGCTAATGAAATTCAGTACTCATTTTCGTTAGCATAAAAAAATAAATCATAATAAAAATATCAAGAAAGTTAATTTGGAATGAATATCAGGGTTTTAAGAATTTTGTAAGATAACTGAATGTTTAAAAAATGCTTTTATACTTATAAGCTTTTTTCTACAATTTTACCTTTTATATCCTCTCAATCATACACATTTTACTGTAAAGAATACAGTTAAAAGTTGAATGTTTAAAAAACTAAGCGTTAATTACTTCTCACTACGGATAATTATTATTGCTGACAATTTTTATATACTGACTTAAATCCATATATATCACATCTTCCAAATTATTTTGAATATATTTATTTACGTTACTCACACCACACCAAAGGAAAGAACTTAAAACAGATTTACTTTTTATTTTGCTTTAATAAAACTTTTATTGACGATCCATAAAAGGTTATGCAATGTATTTATTTTCAAAATGTTATTTAATATTAGCCTTTATAACATTGCCAGTAATACTGCATTTTTAAGGATATTTAAACGAGCAGGGGGTAATATCATAATTATTTTTCATATTTAATGGCAATGAAAGCATGTTATGATTTCTTATTAGACATCAAAGCGATATTTATTTGTAGGAATTTCAAAAATATCTGAATTCATTTCTTTGCTAATAGTACAGATACAGAACCACCATGGCCAGGGAAAACGAACATCAGTATCATCTTTAAAACATTAAAATAGAAAATTAAATGTGTTTTTATAGATAACATTCAGAACAGGGTAAATTAAATCTTAAAACACTCAAATATTGTGTTTAATATAAGTTCGAAATGTTTAACTATATATATATATATATATATATATATTATATATATTATATATATATATATATATATATATATATATATATATATATATATATATATATATATATATATATATATATATATATATTATATATATGTATATATATATATATATATATATATATATATATGTATATATATATATATATATATATATATATATATATATATATATATATATATATATATATATATATATATATATATATATGTATATATATGTATATGTATATATATATATATATATATATATGTATATATATATATGTATATATATATATATATATATATATATATATATATATATATATATATATATATATATATATACATATATATATATATATATATATATATATATATATATATATAAATATATATATATATATATATATATATATATATATATATATATATATATATATATATATATATATATATATATATATATATATATATATATATATATATATATATATATATATATATATATATATATATATATATATATATATATATATATATATATATATATATATATATATATATATATATATATATATATATATATATATAATATATATATATATATATATATATATATATATATATTATATATATATATATATATATATATATATATATATATATATATATATATATATATATATATATATATATATATATATATATATATATATATATATATATATATATATATATATATATATATATATAGGGAGTGGGAACCAATAGTGGAGATTTAAGTTCCAAATATTGCTAAACCCGAGTAAAACTTACTCTAAGATTAAATATGTATACCAAAACAAAACTTACAATACGTAAGCATAGCGATAATTTTCTTATAGAGGCACATTGATGTATAGAGTACAAAGTTATCATGAGTACAAAAAGTTTAATATATATAATTTAACAATGATGAAAGGTCTGTTTTTATGCACGGACGATTGGATGTCACAGAATGGCGTTTAAATGGTGATATAGGAATACAATAATAAAACTTATGTATTGTACGCAGAAATGCAATCGCTGCATTAAACCGTATTGTGGCGACTAAATGACTTATGTTGAGAAGAAGTTAAATCTGTAAAGTTCTTCATTACAATATAATTAAAAGCAGGAAATGTAATTCGTCAGTCCTGTTATTCGTCCGTCATTTTCAGTAAGGAATATACAGAGAGTTTATAAGAAAACTTTTTCAAAAGAAGTAACTGAAAACTCTAAATAATTGTAGAAATCATATTTAAAAATATACACTTTTTTTAATTTGGCATAATTCATATACAAATTCTTATAAATAAAAAGTAACAACATGCTGAACTTAGAATTCGAACTTTATTTCGAAAGAACTATTGCACGAAGAATTTAAAATCAAAAGTCAAAAGTCAAAACATAATAGAGAAAAGTTTTATTTACTGAAGATTTATAAACTTATTTATAAACTTTGTCATCTACTCAGATAGTAGCATATGTATATTCCAACACAGCAAAAATTTAGGAATCCAAATACAAAGACAGCTGACTTGTGAATTTTAACATGTTGACTTCAAAAGATGAAAAATGTATGCCCTAACTTTGAAAATTTTAAATAGAATTCAAGAGATCTAGTGTGTTTCTACCCAAAACATCTTCATTATCATAAAAAAATTTTTTTTTCGAATTCCCATAAAGTACAAAATAAACCTATTCATTTTAGAATAAATATTTTTAATTAAAACTTCTTCATAAGGCTCTTACACAAAACTATTAAAGTAACATAATTGTTACAACAGATATATACACTAAATGAAAAAATAAATACATTTACCAAAGAATAAACTATATATATATATATATATATATATATATAATATATATATATATATATATATATATATATATATATATATATATATATATATATATATATATATATATATATATATATATATATATATATATATATATATATATATATATATATATATATATATATATATATATATACATATATATATATATATATATATATATATATATATATATACATACATATATATATATATATATATATATATATATATATATATATATATATATATATATATTATATATATATATATATATATATATATATATATATATATATATATATATATATATATATATATATATATATATATATATATATATATATATATATATATAGTTGACTATAATTTTAAGCAAATAAATAGACAATTTCATGAAATTTAAGCTTTAAGTTATTGAGTACTTAATGTGTTATCAAATAAATTATATTGCTTATAATAATTAAGGTTAATTAAAAACTTTCATATGAAACAATTGGTATGAAAACTTAGTTTATCAGTTATGTTATTTTAAAGGTATCCTTCAACTAAGTAAGAAATTAACTTTTTTCGTTCTGTGTGTTTATTATTAAAAATTTATGTTTTTATTGTCTTAAGCAAATTTTTGCCGACACTAATTATAGCTGCTATTCCAAAGTCTCTAGAGAACATTCTATTCTGCGTCAGAGATTATAATACTTGTTACACTGATCAACAGCGTTTTTATGTATTCCTTCTTTTTTCTTTTCTAACTAAAAACTGTGAGCTTTTATTGTGAATTACTAGTTTTGACGAAACTATGCACAATTTCATATCTTGAAAACCGCCTATCACTTTTCGTTTATTAATGTGTTGATTTAAAATAGTAGTTATGGAAGACTAACAGATTGATTTTCCTAAGTCTAAACTGTCTTATTAACTTTTGCTTACCCACCCGTTAAACATATCATTTTATTGAATGTCCATTATATTAACTTATTTAGTTACATAGGTTGAGCTAAAAAATGAAGATACACAACCAGAGGTTACAAGAGTCATAAATATAAAATTTTAAGATTCTACCCATAACCAATAAATCGCTTAATTATTATATTGGAAAATTTCATTATATAGATGGCAAGATAAAATAAAAAAAAATGCTCAACAATATATTACTATAATCCTAATCGCACATTTTCAACATTTTGAATTTAATCTGTTTACGTTAGGCCTAGCAGTAAAAGTAATGACTATGGTTTTCTATCTGATACTGTTCCAGATTATGTCATCCGAAACATGTAAAAATAACATGTAGAGTTTCTGATAAACGATGAAGAACCCCGTCATGCAAGTAATCCGATGTTAGGCTAATCTGAATTGAGACAGCTTCTACACTTTCCTGATGGTCCTTATAGACATCGTAACTTATATTTACAACTGGTAGCTGCGTTTCTTTTTTAAGATATGGCTAACGTATTAAAGGAAATATTTCATTAACCACATATCGAGACGAAGTAACTCAGTCGGCAAAGACAATGCTCTGGAAACTGGAGGGTTGTGGGTAAGGAACCCGAGCCGGCCTAAGACCGCCTTATTCGTTAAAGATGTCTGGGGCATAGCATGTCTAAGGTCCGTCTACGTTGAAAACGTCATTTTTTGTCAAAAGTCATAATTTTTTTTATTTTACTTTTGTAAAATTTCTACTTTTAGGCTTCTAAATCTGTTTTTGTTTTGTCTCTATTGCATTCTAAAGAAACGTTACAGCTGTTTAAACATCAGTGACAAGTGTCAAATCAAAACCTAAATAGCGACTTCGGAACCGGTAGTTGTGAATTTAAAGCATTTTAAAGAGCATTTTTTGGACAAAAGTTTTTAAATTTTCATGAAGATTAGTTTAAATCTTTTTCTAGTATTTTTAATAATTAGCAACTTGGCAATTTGAAAGTTTTGAAGAAAAAAAGTGGGGGGAATTTTAAACATGTATTTTCATTTTTTAATAGTTAAAATTGCTTTCATTAACTTCATATGAGTTTTTCTCAGAACGATATTTTTAATGAAATGTAGTAACTTGAAATGTTATTTCTCAAAAAGTTCTTAAAATATTTTGTTGTAAATTATTATGAAGGATTTTGATAGTATTTACTAGTAAATGACCTAAAAGCTTTAAATTTGGATAATTTTTAATGATGTTACACTCATAGTTAGATGTAAAAGTAATGAAAATTCGTGAAACATTGAATGTGTATTATTTTGAAGGACCAAAATTGTTTACCAAATGTAAATTAAGCAAAGATTTTAAGTGATTCACTAGTCTAGTGTATAAGAAGTGTGTTGAGTCAAAACATATTGTAATAATTTAATTTATTAAAAAATTAGACCTTTTGTAAAAGAACCCGATATTTTTATAAAATTTTTTCATTTATTAGAAATTTTACAAAAATATCACCAGGAATAAATTTTTTAAGTGCAATTCTCTATGATAATATGAAAAATAAATCTAAAAATGTAAAAACATGAACTAGTTTTGACGCTTAAAGAAAAAAGTTCTCCGAACGTAGACGGATAACTTAAAATATGTTCGTGGTAACAAGGTATTACAAGTTCTCAATGAATACATCTGGAGGTTTGGTTTGGTTTGGAGTGCTACGGTCTACTATTTTGCAACACGAGGGCTAATGAGACCGGGACCTACAGTTTAAAGCCGATTCCGAACGGCTACGAACAACCATGCCAAAGTGGGATTCGAACCCACGAACTCTGGTACCGGAGGCCAGCACCCTAACCAATCGGCCAGCGTTCGGCAATACATCTGGAGGAGACAGACCAAGCCTATGGGTCATCTGCTTAATCCCTGCTTCTAAATTACGAGGACCCACTTGAGCAAAGTGGTACTTTCCTCCTATAGGTGCTCATTAAAACGAAAGGTGCACCCCTTTGCCTTAATATGAGTAGCGAATGGCTCAATCGTACTTCTTTTGTCCAAGTGGCATCAGAAAAAACAACAACCATATACATGAGCGATCTGACCATGATGTTATACATATGTTTGGAGAATACAGTCTAAGCTGAGAGGATGATACCTGAAGCATTTCTTTAACTTTCAATAAATGTTATCTTTTTTGTTATTTAAGAAACTTATTATGAATTATTTCTCAATTACTCGTTTTGGATGAAGAGTAAATTTTACTGTAAACCTATTTTGTAAAATAAAACCTTCTTCATTTTTTAAATTAACTTTAATTTTTAACTAGTTTCGTTTACATTTGTTAAGTGGTATGGATAGTACGCTACAGAAAGTTAATTATAAGGTCATGAATTAATTTACAGGGTTAAATAGCTTAGGGATGTTTATCTATTCTTTAGCAAATCGTTTATTTTATTTTTTAAACATGATTTTATTGTCCTTTCAATCACTGGAATTCCCTAATAAACGTTTTTTTTAAAAATTAAACGAAGTATAAAATGTGTTAACTATGTGTACCCTAAATGTGTACCCTAACCATTTCTGTGCTTCTTACGACACTCAAATTCGAGATACTACAGGGGCTTCAGAAATACATTAAGTATATTATAAATGCAAATTTAAAAAAATTACATTTTTAAATTTCGGAAAAAATTATAAAGTTTTTTAATACCACTATCAAAATCAAAACTCAACTAGACAGAAATCTTGAAAGATTTCATTAGAAATATTTCGCTTAAAGCAAATGAAAAAAAAATATTCGATTAAGATACATCTTCGATTTTTTTCCTGAAAGATATTCGATCGATGATAGGAAGTGAAATAAAGTAAACGAAGCATTACAGATAAGGAAAGATAAAGTTTCTCTTATTTTTTATTTTTGCACAAAGTCATCGAAAATATTATTTGATATTAGGAAGAAATCCCCAAGAGAGAGGTGAAGAAATGATTAGATAATGTGTTTTGAGGAGAAATTTATTTTCAAATTCTTATATGAATCAATTTTCCGAGCTGATAAATTCATTAGATAAAATGTAATATACTAACGTAGAAAGTTTACTAAAAATTGATCGGACACGAAATAAAAAATATATATAACTATAATAAACTTTGCTGGGTACGAACACCATGTTAATTTTATAAGGATATTTATTTATGAATTTGACACAGTTTTTAACCTTATTACTACAGTTTTATCTTTATAATTATTAAATTTTCTAACTTTTTGAGTAATTATTAAATATTTTAACTCCTAGAGTTCTTTCTTTATTCATATTAAACAAATACAGAGGTCTTTTTGACCCAAAAACTATTTTATGTTTTCTCAACAAATTTTATTTCAGATAGCAAAAACAAACAAAAAATATGTATATAATGCTAATTAAAATATACATACAAAACTTAAATTCATATTTTTTCTGTTATTGCTATCTGAAAAATTATAAATCCGCTATACTAACAGAACTATCTATATCTTCTGCTATCTATACAAAAGCTATTTTGTGTTACCTTAGCACAAAATAACTTTTGGGTCAAAATGACCCCTCTTGGGACTCTAATGTTAAAAGCCAAAATCTTTAAACAATGATTGTAAATATTAAAATGGAAGTCAGAACTAAAAAAAAGATTTTCATATATAAAGTAAATAAAACTTGACTTTGCTTTCTTTGACATTTCTCTTATTCCTTTACTTGTAAGATTTTTTTTTGCTATTTATCTCTTGCTTTTGAATTTTAAAATGACATGTGCCTCCAAATTTTCAGAATTCTTTAAAATTTTTTCAGATTTACTTTAGATAGCGAATTATATTCCTTTAGGGAAAAAAATAACTTGCCTCTCACCTTATATTAATATATTTTGCATTAAATTCGACTAAGCGGTATCCCATAAACTATCCAAATTTTTATAATTTTGTAGAACTGATATTCTTTAGAGAATTCATACTTTATTCATGTACTAATACTTATATCTAAGCCCTCATGCTAGTCTCTCTATATATAATTCTCTATATATAATATGTGCAATTTCTTCTGCTGTTTATATCTTCCTATCTTAAAAATATTTCCAAATTTTAGCTATTAATTACAACTTGGCCCTGAATTGCTTTCATACACCTGCTTCAATAACTGATACAATTATTCCGCCCCATATTAATTTATAATTTTTTATTAATCTTAAAACATATCAAGAATTACCTGAATCGAATTATTTTTTAACACGAATGGTGTTGAAAATAAAAAGGTAGGAATTTCTATACATACATACATGCATACATACATATATATATATATATATATATATATATATATATATATATATATATATATATATATATATATATATATATATATATATGCATGTATATTTATTTATATATAAATATAAATATATATATATATATATATATATATATATATATATATATATATATATATATATATACATGCGTACATACATATATACACATATACACATATATGTATGTATATTTATATATATGTATATATGCATATATATATATATATACATATATATACATATATACATATATATATATATATATATATATATATATATATATATATATATGTATATATATGTATATATATGTATATGTATATATGTATATATATACATATATATATGTGTATATATATATGTATATATATATGTATATATATATACATATATATATATTATATATATATATATATATATATATATATATATATATATATATATATATATATATATATATATATATATATATATATATATATATATATATAATTTAATCGTAATACATACATATATATATATATATACATATATATGCATATATATACATACATATATATATATATACATATAAATATACATATACATATACATACATACATATATATATATATATATATATATATATATATATATATATATATATATATATATATATATACATACATATATATATATATATATATATATATATATATATATATATATATATATATATATATATATATATTAGATTTAATTAGCTGAAAGTAAATATATAAAATTGGGAAATTTGATGACGACATTTATTTTTTAGGATTTTCCGACACAAAAGAAAGGTTAAAAGTTTTATTAATGTCTTTATGAATGTATGGAGTTTTTCGTTTTATTTAGCCTTTACATTTATTTCTATGTGTAGGTATTCAAAAGTATTGCAAACATTACTTGTAAATATTTTTATAAAAACAGACTTATATATCACAGAAGTAAACTACATTTCTGTGTTAAAAAAGAAATAAAGAAATTTAAAATGCAAAACAAATGTATACAACTTTTTATTGCTTCGTTGTCTAAAAACTTTCCTTTAAAGTGAAGTTTAGTTGTAGTCTGTTTTCTGTTTAAAAAATAACAATAAGAGAAAAATTAGAAAAAATAAATAAATGGTATCATGAAATAAATTTCCCACTTTTTATTTACTTACTTTTCATAGAAATCTATTTCACATCACATGAGATCACATTTAGTTCTTTCTTAGTATAAAAAAATATTAAAATAGGAATTTGTTCAATCTTTATCGAAAACTTTTATTGTAAAATAAGCGCGTTACGAAATATATTCGTTGTAAAAAAGAACTAAAAGTGATCTCACATTTATATAGATGTTAAATGGATTTCAGCTGAAAGCGAGTAAATAAAAAGCGAGAAATTTGATGGTGCCATTTATTTTTTCAAGATTTTTTTCACGAAAACGAAGATAAGGTTTATCTATGCCCGTATAAATGTATGAATGGAAATATGTTTTTCGTTACATTTGGCCATTATATTTTTTATATAAATTTTTATATAAATTTTTAAAATCATTGCATTTATTATTTAGATGTTTTTCAAAAGAAAATCACACGCGTAAATTGCATTTCAGTTGTTAAAAAGAAATTTAAAAAAAAATTTAATTCGCAAAATAAATATAACCCTTTAATGTTTCTATGTCTGATAACGGTCCTATATAGTAAAATATTGTGGTAGTCTTTTTTTAGGTAAAATTTTATTGAAAATATTAAGTAAAGACTCGTAAATAATTTCCCTTAAGTTCTACAAGACAGTAAAAAAATCATCCTTTAAATAACATTGTATATTTCCGATATTTCATTGTTCACATTAGTTGATATTATCGTAAAATATTAAAATATGAAATTTATCAACTATTTACTGGCTCATATAATAAAAGCAGTATTATGGTCTTATCACACTTAAACCTGTACACGTTTTAAAAACAACGATACAGTATAGGTTACAGTATAGATACAGTATGTGTATACATGATGACGATTCTTTTTGCAATGAAGAATGTGTGAATTTCTTGTGTGGCGTCGAAAACATTCTATGGATTATAGCCTGCATCACTCATCAACCTAAACCAAGCAAAGTCGATTGAAAGTTTTTCTCTAGTCAACGAAATATCGGCTTATTTTACTCTGGGTTCAAATATTATAAACTGAATCCGTTGATTTTACAAGACGTACAGGTGATACACGAGCTGTGATGACGCCTTTATGGTGAATATAACATTAAATATTTTAAGATTCAGTACATTTTTGTATGTATATTAGGTTCGTAAAAGATTTCTATAGAGAATTTTCTTAAATGAATGATGTTTAATATTTCAGGTTTTGACGATAAACCTTCAGATGTTGATAATATGCCATACACTACTCTACTCTACGCTAATGGTCCTGGATACAATCATAATTTCCCGAATGGACGTGAGAATCTGACAGGATCCAACACAGGTAATTAATTTACCTTATTTTACAGGTTTTTTTTATATTTTTATCATTGGTGATAGGGAAGATATCCATTGGTGATAGGGAAGGATTCCATTTCATTTCATGGAAAAAATTATCGTATTCTTATATTTTGGGATTATTTATTAAGATTATCTACATTTTTACATGGGACTGTTAGAATATAACCATATCAAAATCAATGTACAGGACTAATACTTTTGTAATACACTCCAAAAATCTCTAATTTTATAAAATTTTGATCTGTACAGATATTTTTTATAAAATAGGCTGCGCTTCAGGAGGTTTTTCTCAGATTAGTATTTCATCTTGCATAGCCAAAATTTCTGAAAATGAAGACAATTACCTATTTGGTAAAATGTATTAAGAAATTATTTCTTACTTTATTTCTGGAAATATCTGAAAATAAATAAAGCCCGTTGGAATATATTGATGTAATTATGTACATTTACAATAATATTATCTACTTTTTATATATTGAAATATTTTCTTAATTACTTCAAAATCATCTCGTATTGCTTTCAAACTTATTGTACATCCCTAGCCATTAATGACCGAATGATGCGATTTAATACATGTATGTATAGTAATTACACTGGATATATCGGAGAGAAAGATGAAGCGCAACAGAGAGAAAAGTTTTGGTAAATTTCTTGATGTTTTAACAATTAACTATCCCACAATTGATGAAAAACATCTTAACAAATAACGTAAGTAATCTGACAAAATCAATTCCTTAATCAATGGAATTCTAATTTGGTTGAAAAAAATATTTTACGACTATATATGTAATATGAGCGAGACTCATTCAAAAGCACAACACATTTTATATTTGGTGAGATACAAGAAATCCATACAACAGGCAAAAACTTTTACAACCTCGTGCAATTAGACAGTGTTATTCCGCATATATGCTTTTTAAGTAGGGATTCCTCAGGTAAAAAGACTACGAATAATCCCTAAGCACAATTGATCACGTGATAAAAATACCCATGTTTAAAGAGAACGTGCTAAATATTGCCTAAAGTAGTACAGACAGAAGCTGAATTAAGTCAATAGCATGTCTGGAGGGAAAAATCAGAATTACCGAGCAAACCCCGAACGTACTTTATGAACAAAAGTTATTAAATTAATATTAAAATGCATAAACAAGGGATTTAATATTACATATATATATATATATATATATATATATATATATATATATATATATATATATATATATATATATATATATATATATATAGGAAGAAGACACTTTTCAAGTTCAGAAATATATTTGTTATATAAACAGCCTACTTTGAGGCACTCTATCGTTCCTTAAAGTTTGGAATATAAACTTTTTTACTCCAAGAGAAATTGCACACTAGAGACAACATGTGTATGCAATTAAGTGAAGTTCATTAGAAAATTTCCTTTCTGATAGCCGGAAATACAACCTTTTTAATTCGGATCATTTAGTAAATTTATATGTTTGTGTCACTGGGTAAGTGATAATCTGGACATTTTAACAAGAGCATTGTTATTTTACTGTATCAAGAATTGATGTAGAAAATTAGGTAAGTGAACAAACAATAGAGAGCATGGGTTTATATAAAGAATAAAAACCTGGAGGACCTTAATGCCCAGTTTGATGCTTGATTGTATGAAGAATAAAGATTCATAATATACATCACTTTAACATAGATACTTACTGTCTTCTTTCTATTTTTGTCTGTATATAGAGGACAAAAACTATATCCAGCAGAGTGCAGTTCCTCGTCGGTGGGATTCACATGGTGGTGAAGATGTTCCAGTGTATGCCCAAGGCCCCATGTCCCATCTCTTCCGCGGGGTCTTTGAACAAACGTACGTTCCACATGCCCTTGCATTTGCCTCTTGCATCGGGCCCCAGAGGGATGACTGCGAACGCCGGAGGCAGTCCTTACACCACAGACAACTCATCGAGTGTCCCTCACCACACATTGTAGCCGAAGACCTAAGAAGAGACATGATCAACGACACCGGGTGCCAGTTGACAGCACGCGTCTGGTGCCTTGTCTGGTGCCTCCTGTGCGTTCTAAAGATCTGGAGGACATGAGTGAAAAAAATCCGTGGATATAGTGTTTGCGTTTTCTTGTTAGAGAAATGTAGGCATTTCAGTATGTTATTACATACAAACAGGACGAACGATCAGACGGAGACACGACTTGCAGTTTTTCTTTGGAATTGCAGAGTTTGAAATCCAATTATAATTTTTGAAGATGGTTCTGACTGCATTGTCATTTAAACAAATCTCTGTGCCAGTTTCAAAGGAATTATATTTGTTGGATTTCTTCAGTTATAAAAGTATTTTCAGCACAGTTTCTGTAAAACAATTCTCTTATTTTCAACTTCGTTGCATATATTGCTGGACCTGTAGCTTGCTATTCTTTCAGTTTTAAGTTTTATATCTTAATAACATTGTATCTGACTGTGGTTAAGAAGGAATCTCTTAAGAAATTTTCATTAGGTAAATTTCGAGTTGAATTGATCTATACATTCTTTAAAGAATATTAAATCAAATTATGTACTCTTCTTCAGAGGAGGTTTTCATTACATTTCTTAAAATATTTTATTTTACACTCTTCTAAAAGGTATAAAAAATGTATCAAAACCAATCCCTGTCAACTGAATAACTTATTTTCTTTGTTCTTGCATCAAAAAATATTTTATTAATAAAGAAAAAGAAAATTTTAAGGAAAGAATTTGCTTTATGATAAATAATTTTAAATATGAGAGTTCATTAGATAAAAAAAAGTTATATTTGTTTTAAGAGTAGTATACATATTATATAAAATACATTTTTCTGTTTTATGCTTAGTTTTAATTTAAAAGTATTTATACATCTTCACTGTTTTTGAAAAAGTCAAGATTAGTTATTTATCCAGTGAGAATACTTAGAGATTTTTTTATATTTAGATGTCAATGTAATGTTTAATTTAAACTATATTTTACATATACACAGTTTATATATACACAGTTATACAATATGTTATTAACAGAAGATCCTTATATTACTGAGCCGTATAATGATAAAATCACACTAATTTTCTTTAATAATATAAAATGGGAAAAATAGAATTTTTAATAATTTATTTAAGTTTTTTCTTTTAATTCCATATAGGTAAAGTTTGGGACATTAACTAATATAGGTAAATCATCGAAGTTATTTTAAATGTCAAAGGTTTGTAAAGAGGGTTAAATATAGGTAATTATTGAAAAGTTAGTTTGATATTTTTGAGATGATGTAAATCTTTCAGTCAAAAATAATAAATAAACATAATTTAACTTGCATAATTTAATATCTGAAGAAATTCTTAAAACAAAAGTCAAATATTTAATTTTTTAAATATTGCAGGTAAGTTGAAATGTTTTGAATCAAGTAAAGAATGATCCATGTTTTACGCATAGCCTTATTTGAAGTTAAAAAAATTAAAATTTAACAAACGAAATGATCTTGTTGTAAATATCAGTCTGTTTCTTTATATTGTAATTCATTTCAGTGCTTTCCAAATACAACGTTTTGCAACGTTGTCAAATTTGTACTTCGTAGTTAATTATCTTGCATATACTTTAAAGTTGATGTAATGTATTATAGCTTAATTATTCAAAACAAAACTTGAAATGCAGGCTGTAAATTGAGTTTTTTTTATAAATTCAAAAAGGAAAACGTTTTAGTGAAAATAGTACAATGTTATCTATATATAGTTTTATTCTATTTCGTAATATATTTTCATTCATGCATACACATATTTATGTAACAATCTATGTAATATATATATATATATATATATATATATATATATATATATATATATATATATATATATATATATATATATATTATATATATATATATATATATATATATATATATATATATATATATATATATATATATATATATATATATATATATATATATATAATATATATATATATATATATATATATATATATATATATATATATATATATATATATATATATATATATATATATATATATATATATATATATATATATATATATATATATATATATATATATATATATATATATATATATATATATATATATATATATATATATATATATATATATATATATATATATATATATATATATATATATATATATATATATATATATATATATATATATATATATATATATATATATATATATATATATATATGTATATATATATATATATATATATATATATATATATATATATATATATATATATATATATATATATATATATATATAATATATATATTATATTATATATATATATATATATTATATATATATATATATATATATATATATATACATATATATATGTGTGTGTGTGTGTGTGTGTGTGTATGTCTGTACAGACAGAGAGATTGAACATTGATATTGCAATGCATAAAGCTGAAATTGCAATCAGATCACCTATTTAATACCCATCGGATGATACAATGAAATTATAATTTATCTGGATTATTATATATATGCAGATAGTGTCAATTTCATGGTTATACATTATGCAACTAAATTTAACTGCATGTATATGTCACATTACAATAACGCTTTCTCCACCTGAGAATGTCAGAGATCATATTAAATTGTTCAGACTAATTTGTTACCGTAAAATTAAATCAAGTAAAAATGTTTTTCTTTCGCGCATTTGACATATAATATAATCCTTCTTGTGAGAACACCGAATCACAGTTATGTACGGTCGGTACTGAATGAATATCTTTTACTTACTTCATTTCAGAACTACGTGTGTATGCTTTAGAATTATAGTAAAAATATATATATTAGTGAAAAGAAAATATCTCTTTTTAAACATTTTTTTTAATTCTTATTGATGCTGCTTTACGTAAAACCTTTCTTTAAAAGGAAGTGTTGCTTATTTATAGCATAGGTTAACGTGAATAATAAAAGTTAATGACTAATTCATGATGTGTAAGTATAATTGAAAGTGGTTCTAAACCAGCTGCGTAGATGAAAATGACAGAGAAACCATGGAAGGCATTAAGCCTGAGTGCATCCTCTATTAGCTGCCAAATTGGTGTAACAAAGTTTTTGTGTAAAACTGCTTTAATTCTTAAGCGCGCTAAAAACTAAATAATCATTCTCATTATCTGTCCACTATTTTATCAGCATGAGGTTTTATATTTTCTATTTTTCTTTATGTTTTTGCTCAAAAAGAATAATTTATCTATTCTATTCTCAAATATGCCTAATTATTATTAAAAAATCATTTTGACGACATTAAGACTGACGTTAGGTATAAGTGCTTGAATTATTTCGTAAATTGAAGTAAAGGTATGATAATATAATATTATAGCTTCTTACTTTCTGCGAAACTGTTACTGATTTAGCAACACTTGGGGGGGGAGGTTTAGGCAGTAGTAGCTTAGGGTGTGTTACGAACGCACGTACCATTAGCTCCGCTGTGTCCTAATAATTTAGAAACATGAACGGGCTTGATACCCCCCCCCAGGCTTTGCCTACCTCCTCCAGAGGAATCATTTGAACACTTGATAAACATTTCAACAAGGAACATATATTATATGCCTTGGCTGGCATTAATGAATACACTAGATCTTGAGCCAACTAGACCTACAGGTTACGAGATTGCTGTTTTTTTTCCTACACAACTACCGCAGCTCCTGGACAAAGCTTGGTTTTTACAGACATACTAATAGCTAAAAGCTTAGATTTCTCTAACTTCCATACCATCGCTGTCTCATCGAAAATTAAAACTTTGTTGTAAAATTAAGGTAAATTTTTATATGAATAAGTTATCTAAAATAGTATTCTTGATACTCTCCCTAAAACTTTTAAGAATAGAGTTTTTCTAACAATACAGAAATAATTAATACATTTAATATTACCATACGATAAGTTGAAATTAACACCAATTTGTTCTTTAGTTGTACAGTGTTTATGCATCCAAATGAAATTCCTAACTCATTATCGGCTAATTACCATTCATAAATTGGAACGGAATTCGAGAGAAAAAAAACATATATTCAATTATTTTTTAAAACGGGAAAACATTTATCTTTATCACTCTGTAAAAGAAATACACCTCTTAATACATCACTTTCTCTTACAGATTACCGTCAGTGAAACGATATATATATATATATATATATATATATATATATATTATTTTATGCTGTCTTGTCTCATCGACATCTAAGGTAGTTTAACTGATACTGACAACTGGCTTGTAGGTGGTTGGGTATTCTCAAGTTTATAGAATTTCCACATAAAAAAGATGTTTTTTTCTTTTTGTAATCCATTAAAAAATTGAATATGCTATAAAGTTATTAAATTATACCCGCGGGAATCTTGGATAAAATGCATACACTTGGAAAGGAAACGTAACATAATAAAGTGCTTGAATTATTTCGTAAATTGTAGCAAAACGTTCTTTTTGTCTGATATGCGTTCAAGCAATTTTATATAAATGTTTAAAAAGTTATAATTAAATAATATTTTATAATAATTATATTTTGGATATCTATTTTCTTCCTCATTTTTTTACTTTTCAATGTTCATAAACTTAGTGAAATAAAATACTAGTCTAATACTAGACTAATAAAATGCTTCTTAAAATATAAAAATTAAAACTTAAGTATATCAAAAATTATTCATTAAAATTTAATTCGCAAAATTCAAAAGTCATGAACTTAATTATTAAAATTTATCATTTAACATATAAAAAAATCAGTAAAAATTATTATTTAAAATACTTAATAAAATTTTGTCATTTACTTTTATGAGTTTTAAAAGTGTACTTCCGGGATGCATGAGTACTGTAATTTGAGTTAGGTATACATACTACAGTATGACCATATCTCTGATACCAAATTTTATATTTCTGTTTTCACCGAACTTTGAAAAGTTAATTAGCTTAGTGATTATTAAATGCAGTAATAATCACAAAGCTCACAATGTATAAAAGTATCGGATGACATATAAAACTCTTAATGATTTAAGGTCGGTTTGCAAAATTCTCAATTTTGATTCAGAATTTGGAAAGCACTGAATTTTCTGAAGGAAATATGTTTTATTATATTATTTAAATCAATATCAATAATTCAGTAATACTAATAATGTAAAAGTTATAATTAGGATATTTTGAATTGCACCGGAGTGTAAAGAACTGTCGTGTTTCTAAAACAAAGACTTTTTGTTTCTAATAATAGAGCCTCTTACGAATCATATTAACCGAATTATAATTTATGGATATTAAACAGAAGAAGTATAAACCGTCTTCTTTTGCATTCTGTACATAAGAGAAGTGTGTTCGACAGTCTTTGGATACTGTCAACGGCGTTCAAGGACTTGGTGTAGAACTGATATGTGTTAGTTGTGAAACAAGCAAACAAGTTCTTGCTTGGTGGAGTGATTTTGTGTGTGCGAATTCATACACTGAGAGTCAATCATTTTCTTGTTTACGAACTACCTTTTCTACTTTAAGATGTCCGTATTATCACAAAAATATATATCTCTAGTCACTGGTGAAGAAACAATCCCTGAAACAATGCTCATCGAAAGTTCTGTGGCTTCCAAACGATTAGATTTTGTACATTATCAGAATTTGTATCTTTAGAAACGTACATTCTGTCCTGGTTCCTCTTGTACTTAATTGTGTTAGAAGAATGGCTATCAAAAAATTATCAAAAGAGATACTCTATCTTGAACTGAAATACATGAACATTGTATTGGGATATGTATATATATGAATTATATTTGTTCAATATTCTCCTTTTGTGTGGATATGTAATGTAATGAATTGACGGAGTGTATCCGGTTGTTGTAGTTCAATCCTAATATATATTTTCTAAAAGTTCATTGTGTGATTTTATTTGTGTTTCAGCTTCACATTATTTTAGAAAATTCCTTCCCAGTCTAATATATTCTGTATTTCTGATAATATTCTCTGTAAATGACAAAATGTTTAAGGTAAAATCGAAATTTTAATTACATTAATTTTAAATTATTCTAATTGAAAATTTGATGTTTCATGAATAACATGTTTACAATAAGTGGATAAAATAACATGTTTACAATAAGTGGATAAAAGTAAATACAGTAGAACCTCGGTGTATCGACCCCTGTGGGACCAACATTATATGATCGTTGTAACGAATTAAAGAAATAATAAAAAAATGAGAAAAGAAAGGATAGAACAGTACATACCTAGAGAACACTTCTATTTTTTCGTATTTCCATTGCTGAATTTTTTTTTTTTAAAGTCTTTGATTGAAGCCCATTTCAAGTTCATTTGGGACTTTTTCATTATCACTGATTCCATATCCGTTAGATTTTGAAAAATATCTTCAGAATTAAATTGTCCTTCAAGACACTAATTGCATTGAAGGCTTTTTTTTTCATTCATTTTATTTCAAAAGCTTGGACGATTTCTTCTCCGTCGTCGGAATCGCAGATTTCTTCATTTCTGGTAATACGGACAATAAAATCGTTCTCATTCAAATTTTTTTTCGCAGCACTGTAAAGTTTCATTTACCGCAACAAACTCATCAAAATATAATTGAAGATCCTGAAATTTGACACTGAGGAGCTGGGTCATTTCATTAGTGTCTGGAGTGTCATCTACCTAGGACATCAGTGTCTTACGTGAAGAAAGGGTCCTTTAAGCAAACACAAAGAGTTCAGGTTTCTTGAAGTTGCACCACAATACATTAATTTTAAAATATCCCACTTGCTCATGAGTTCTGAGGTCTAAAATTGGCGGAAGCTCTAACGAGAAATAATAGGCTTGGGGTCGTTGTAATGATTCAAAATTTACATTATTCCTATGGTAAAATAATTGGGACTTTTTAAGATGGTTGTTCTAACGAAAGGGTCGTTGTATCAAAGGGTGTTTAAAAAGGAGATTCTACTGTATAACGAATATTTTACGAGCTATTAAAGGGAAAGATAAACTGAATCTTGTTGCCGTTTTTCAAAAATCTCGATGTTTCTATCTCACTATCACACAACGAAGATCGAGATCGGGAGATTTAGGGTGATTTAGAGATCAAGGAAAATCGCGGTTGTATTTATTACTATAACCTAGCAATGAACGTGACTTGTATCACAACAGATACACCAATAATACCCAATAACACTTTTAAAAACTTTAAAATTAAAAGATTTCGAATTTTGTAAAACTCTAGGTACATTTATAACTGTCATATGTTATTGATATTTATCGATTATTTACGAGGTATAAACTAAAAGTTAATAAGTTAAAGTTTTATTTATAATTGTAAGTTTTGTTTATTTTGAATTATTATAGTTATTTTAATTACAGATATTTTATCCTTCACAATTGTTTTCATATATTCTTTTATGAATGCTTTCAACAGCTTACGACGATGTTTAAATGACAAAAAAATGTTCAAATGAAAATAAATATGATACATTCAAATGACAAAAAGATGCTGTATAAATAAAAATTACTACATTATTATATAGAATCAGATTCTTATGGAGAATGTTCAATAATTCTCTGTTTAGAACAATTATTCATTATTTAACTTTAAATGATTCATTATTTTAGAAATCGTCACCATTTTTACACAAATTTAATTACTAACAGTATAGTTAAATTACAGTAGTAATTGTTATAGTAGTAATAATTATAATTAATCTGCAAAATGTTCAAACAGGTTAATTTTTAAAAAGTTAAAAATTAACTTTTTAAAAATTATTAAAAGTAAATTAGTTTTAATTGTCCACCGTAAATTCATTTAGTAATTGGTCTAAATGCAGTTTTTCTAGAATTATCCATGCTTCATTTTTACTCACAGGATAGCTTGTAAACCTTAGTTATTTTAATAATAATAATTCACGAAAAATATTATATGAAACTAATTATAATTGAAAGACTTTCAATATTTTAAACATAAAATGTTTTTACTTATTGTTTGGGGAACATAAAGGAAAAAATATTATGTGTTTATAACCATACTTTAACAAACTTTTAAATTTAAGATTTATATAATAATAAACAATTGATAAGGTTCAAGAGTAAGTTTCAGAGTGATATGACAATATCAGTAAACCTAGAGTGTGTTAAACATTCACTAAAATTCATAAAAATACTTTTGTATTGAAGTGTTCAAAAGATATTAGTATAAACATTTATTAATACTTGTTAAGGTAATAAATACTCATTTTATGATAGTAAATATTAAATTATTTTATAATTTCTACTTACCGTTAAATATCATATTTTACTATGAAAGAGGTGTAGAAATTACACTAACACTTTACAAAAGTTTAATCTTATTGTTGCCTTTAACCTTATTTATTTTGAGTAGAGAGCTAATACTTGAAATGTACCATTGGCGTTCAAGGAAAACTAAGTCCAAAATTATATTTTGTGGTAAATGCAGGTTTGGGGTAAATACAACTTTGTTATTCCTAAGAACAGGCATCTTTGTCTTAAATAAGCTATCAGAATCTGAACAATCATTATGTTATACTAAAAAAATCCGTTACAGCTAAAAATATATTTACTATTTTATGTAACGATCTTCAAATTGTGTCTAAATGTATTGATTTTTCATTTACTGACTTTTGCTTTAAGGCAGACAATAAATCGTAGCATACTGATTTTAGTCAGAACAAAGTGAACGTTCTTTATGAAGACTTACTAAACACAAATCACAGCCTAGATTTAACGTATAATAAACAGAAAATATCACCTGTTTTGATTATATAACATGACCCTCAGACACACACACACAATATATATATATATATATATATATATATATATATATATATATATATATATATATATATATATATATATATATATATATATATATATATATTCTGTGTGTGTGTCTGATAAATAACTCATAAACTATTAGTAATAAATTAAATAACAAGATAGAGTAATTCATCAGAGATCCCCTTTTTAAAAAAATATGAAATGAATATTAATACTCAGTATGAATTACACCAAAGACTTTTAATTAAAAGTTCACTTGCATGTCTTATATTTGAGGAAACTTATTAATATAAAAACATGCTTATGAATGCTATATGCATTTTAATCATTTAGATGCTAATAATCTCTAAAGTCATGAGATTCACATACTTGAATTTCTCAATTTTGCCCCATAAATTTTAAATTGTTTAATATATTCAGACTGTTGTATTTTACAAATTTAATTTTAAATAACTATTAATCAAATTTTAGGGATTTAATCATCTGGAAATTTTACGTCATTGAGACGTGAGGTAACTTGGGATTCCAATATATTCACGAAGCGCACACGTAAACATCGTTTAAATGCTGGCCAATATCTTGAATAACTCTGTTTATAAGGGGATCAAATTTCGAATATTTGCCAATATGGACCTACATACATTAGATTGAAATTTTAAATCACTAAAAAACATTCAAATGAGTTGTTTTCATTGCTTACTACAGAAATATCATTTAAAAAAGGAAATCTAATAAACTTGCTAGTTTTTGCGATACTCACTCTTTTGAATGTTTTTCTTAATATTTTACACAATGTTATACAATGTCATAAAAATATTATTTTAATAGTATACAGTGATATCTATCGTTACTAGTTAACATAAATATAATTTTCTGACATCAAATGATACGTTAAGACAGTTAGAACACAAATATTATATTATCTGACTGTAAACGGAATTGAATCGATTCTGCATTTGTTCTAATCATTTCGACGCTACACGACGGGTGCTACAACTAGATATAATTATTGCCATTATTCGAAATGCTAGCAGATAAGCGAAGTAAAACTGGACTGCTGTACATTTTTGTTTTTAGGAAAAATGCCTGGTATTACAAATTCAAAACATAAAGCTTCTATACAGTTAGAAAAACCCTTACTTCGATTAATTACTTATTGCGATTCTTCGAAATGCTGTCAGATAAGTGAACTGGACTGCTGTAGAATTTTGTTTTTGAAAAAAATGCCTGACAATACAAATTCTAAACGTAAAGCTTCTATACAAACCCTTACTATTCAAATCTATTCAAAAACCCTTATTTCAATATGGAGTGAATAAATTGCATAGTAAAATTATCAGACCGTGACTTATTTGATTTGGGGAAGTATTAACCAACATTGTCAAATAGTGAATATGGAGCAAATATTGGCAAATATTGCTAAATATAAAAAAAATATTTTCAATGATATTGGCAAGCATTAATTGACATTGCTAAATATAAAAAGTGGTATTGAGCTATATTGTTAAGGGGAGATGTATTCTTTTAAGAGGTGGGGTCAATTTGATGTAGACCGATATATAATTTTGTTATTCGCTGATATTTTTGTGTTACTTGGGGAAGAGTGTAGATGCTATGAAAATAATAGTAATTGTTATGACTTCGGGTGAAAAAAGAATTTATTAACCCTTTTGATCCCGCAATAGCGTTCGATAGCCGGGACCTCTGGGTCCCAGAATAAGTGAAGCCAATTAAGAAAATTTCCTTAATCCCTAGTGGCGTAACTGCTAATAGCCGCGTGTAATGCTGATAGCGGTGAACGGAATACTCAAGGCAAATATCCGATGTTACCAGGAGTTTTTCCCCTAAAGTATTTACAAGTTGAGAAACCCTACTTGTTGCTGAATAACTTTTCATCACATTTCATTGCTATTCGATTCTATTTTTAACTTGTTCACTTAGATTCGCAGGTAAAAAATAGATTGATGGAGGAAAATATGCAAGCATTGGATATCTGGTTGGAAACAAGAGGACAATTGAAATTTTAATGGGTAGGCATTAAAGAGTTAAATATTGTTAAAAAAATTACATTTTTAAGTGTCCTGGCTTTACATCTATATTGTTTTTCCTATAACTTTAATGACATAGGTTTAGGTTCCTGCTGTCGTAATATTTTCAAAACATATCCGTCTATAATACTTCCGATGTCTCTAGAACAGAGAAAATAAAAAGAAAATGTCTGTCACGATCCATCATCTTCTTAAAATAATTCCTAATAAATCTCGAGAAAAACAGCAACCTATTGCACTTCTTTATGGTACTTTTTGTCTTAAAAAGAAGAAATAGAATGCCACTTTCTTTCTTTCAGTTTATTCTATTATGAAAACATATTTCTCTTTCGTGATAACCTAGTCGAAATAAAAATGGTTTGTGATTTGTGGAACATTTTTTTTTCAAATCATAGAAAATTATATCGAAATTGTTGAAGAAAGTAAAAAATGATTTGAAAGACGTTTTTTGCTATAATGTTAAGATTTAAAATGTCCAAGAAATAATTAAGGAGAATTTTATGTTTTAAAAAAAAGCTACTGAGAAATTTTTCAATTAGAGTACTCATCACGTGTTCACAAAATGTATTTATAAATTTATTTTTTCATTGTAAAAGAATGTTTATGCTAATACATCTCTCCAATACATTTTTATCTCCTTTTAAGTGGAGAAATAAAGAAGTTTAAGTATTGCTGAATAAGAAAATAAACTTCTTTTTTAAAACTAATAATAAGGCATGAAAATATATTAAATAAACATACTTTTATACCTTTACCTATGAAATATATTTTAAAATTTACCTTTTCAATAAAATCTTACACGTGTGACTATTTTCATTGTTTCTTTCAGTTATTCTAATAAATAGAAATACCTGGGTTGCATGGAAAATTCCAGAAACAAGAATACTATTTTAATTTCTTGCGAAATTATGTAAATATTTTTGGATGATAAACGAAAATCTTTATAGAACAAAGGACAATTAATAAAGAGTTGGACATATTTCATAAATTTATATTAATGTTTTCTTTTTAATATAATAATATTTATAATAAGAATGTGGATGGATAATATTCTTCTCAAGATGCAAGTGATACATTAAGAATTAAGATATTTATATTGATATACAAAGAATAAACTTCTCTCAGTAAAGTATCTAATAACCAATCTAATTTAATTTGTTCTCGAGCATTCAAGTCTTATTTCATTTTCTCTAATTATATTCAGACAAAGAGTTATTCAATAATGCATATCAATTAGAAATTAGTATTTTTAACTTCTTTATACAAGAAAAATATTCTGTAACTTTAAAGATAAAATATAAGAAAAACATCAAATAAGAAAATTTAAATTATGTCTCTATGATATGAACACTACATTTACAATTTTGTGAATATATATGAGAATACATGTCGGTGTCTTCTTAGAACAAAAGATAAAATATTTAAATATTTTATGAATGTTTAAAATTATTTTCAAAAGACAATTTACTGAGACATATATTCGTTACTATCCCATATAGAAAATAATGGGCCCAGTATCATTCAGTATTAGAAGTTTTAACTCTTTAATGAACAGGATTAAGAATTCAAGTAGAATTTATGAAATTAGCTTCTAAATGTGATATATATATATATATATATATATATATATATACATATACATATACATATATATATATATATATATATATATATATATATATATATATATATATATATATATATATATATATATATATATATATATATATATATATATATATATATATATATATATATATATATATATATATACATATACATATACATATATATATATATATATATATATATATATATATATATATATATATATATATATATATATATATATATATATATATATATATATATATATATATATATATACATATATATATATATATATATATATATATATATATATATATATATATATATATATATATATATATATATATATATATATATATATATATATATATATATATATATATATATATAATAAAAAGACAGAACCAAAACACTATAACTCTATTAAGCCCAGTAAATGTAAAACTGAGAGGAAGAAAGATGGATTGGGTGTGGAAGATTTATGACTTCCCTACAAGGTTAAAAAAATTGTTTGAACAGGCCTGAACGTTCCCGTACACCCAAAAGACCTGAAGAATATGAAATGAGAATACGAAATAGAATAACAAAGCATCTATAAAGCTATATAAGCATATATAAGCTATAATGTTCAGGCCTGTTCAAACAATTGTTTTAACCGTGTATGGAAGTCGTAAACCTTCCACACCCAATCCATCTTTCTTCCTAAACGTTTTACATTTACTGGGCTTAATAGAGTTATAATGTTTTGATTCTGTTTTTTTAGGCTCCAGTTTTGGTTATGTTTTTTTATTATATTTATTTACCTCTATGTAATTGCTGGGTGGAGAGCGTTACATGGTAAGTAATTTTAATCTATCTGCCTTTCATATTATATATATATATATATATATATATATATATATATATATATATATATATATATATATATATATATATATATATATATATATATATATAAGTTTAAAATATGAAACATCTGAAAAGGAACTTTGTTTGGGGTGAATAGTTGCCAAACATCACCTTGTACAACATGAAAATAATACATTTAAAAAAAGTTTTTATAGTTATATTTCGAGAAAAATCAATAATTATCATTAAAATGTTGTAATGAATAAATAATAAATGAAAGATTATTGTTGCGGCGAATGAAAAACGTGCTAGTAATAAATAACTAGCATTTCACTTTTTATAGTGGCATCACTTATGTTGTATTCATAAATGTTTTTACTTGTTCTTTTACCTTTTGATTGTAAGTTGATTGAAATAAATACTTGTGTTAAAATACTATCTACTAACATCTGAAATGCAGCTTGTCAATTTAGTAATGCCTGTGGGACCAATAACCTACACACGAGCAGTTTGTAAATGTGTGAAAATTTTTTTAGGAATATTTATGGGATTTACAGCACTGTTAGTTATTAACAGTTGAGTGTTTCGAGCAGGAATACAAATAGAAACATGATGTTGTTTCTTGCATTTAGTGCATCGTGCCGTATTTTTTCTAGGGCAGTTTGAGATTCTATGACCCCGATTAGTACACAGAAAGCAGCGATTTGAACTTTTAAGCTTCTGAACACGAGTATCATAATCCGTAACAGTTTCATAATTTTGATGCCAATGTCCCATAGTATCGCAAAATGAGCAAAATGGTGAAATCTTCTTTCTTTTGTTTGCTAATTTGGAATTTATATTAAAATTTTCTACTGTGCACTTTACGGTGTAATCAGAAAAAGACATACCTTTAACTCTTTGTGCTGTAACTGCACCTTCCACTTCTTCTGCCAAGAACTGCATCAATCTAGTAATATTACTTTCGTTTAGCTTTTCACGCTTGGCATAGATAATCCAACGGCATCAAATATCATTGGGGAAAGCACATATAATTTTTGGCACTAGAATTCTACTGTATGCTTCAATATTTTCGCCAAGAGCAGTTAAAGCTTGTATTCTTCCATTACATCCCCTATATAAAGATCATTTATAAAGATCATTTAGATGTGTAGAAGATGGGTCTTGAATAACGTTTAAATGTTCTAAGAAATCTAAGTGTGACTGAATTATTCGATCTTTATTTCCGTATCTTTTCTCCAACAATTTTTTTGTTGTTTCATAGGTGTTTCCTATTACACTGATTCCATCAACAAGGCATTTAGCTTCACCATCTAAATAACCCCTAAGAAAAACATGCTTATCAATAACAGAAAGATGTGGATTGGCATCTATGGCAGATTTAAACTGTTCCCAAAAACATTGTCACTGTTCTATTTCTCCTGTAAATGATTGTAGTTTAACCGTTGGCAATTTAACTGTATACGATTGAGTAACAAGCGCTGTAGTAATAGAAGGATCGCCAAGTGCCATCGCCAAGTTTTTGGCGTCATTATTCGAAGCAGTGACATTATTCGTATTTGGCGATAATTTATTTAAAATAATTTTTCGTGCTTTGAAAATTGCAGATTCAACAGTATCTACGTAGTTTTCACACTGCTTATTATCCTTTTGAAATTCTTCGTCAGAAAGCAAATTATGAATTTCGTTATCTATGAGTTTCATATCACCTAAAGCACTTGTTAAGCGATTACATATATATTCCACATCCTCAACTGAAAAATCATCTTTCAAAGTATTAATTTATGTTGAAAAGCGAGAAATATTGTTCCGCACGGTTTGCCTTTGTCTAAGTAGTTGAGTCATTCTATCAGCTTTGCCGGTTGGAACCATTTCCCAGGTTTTTGGCACCAGATGTTAGTAGATAGTATTTTAACACAAGTATTTATTTCAATCAACTTACAATCAAAAGGTAAAAGAACAAGTAAACAATTTATGAATACAACAACGTAAGTGATGCCACTATAAAAAGTGAAATGCTAGTTATTTATTAATAGCACGTTTTTCATTTGCCGCAACAATTATACAAGTTATGCAGTTTAAGGTAGCATTAATATTTGTAGTTATAAATTAGAAAAATAGAATTCCGGATATTTCCTTTTAAAGCAAGTTTAAACACTTTTATTTAAAGAGAGAAAAGAATATCACTTCTTCATCTGTTGCTAGTTTAAAATATCAAAAGCATAGAAAATGAAAAAAAGCAGCCACATCTGTTAAAATCTCAGATGAACCATACGTTCTCAGAAAACGATTGATGTACAATTTTTGTAGAAGCAGAAATTTGAAAAAGCAGCTACATCTGTTAAAATCCCAGATGAACCAGGCGTTCTCAGAAAACGATTGATGTACAATTTTTGTAGAATCAGAAAATTGAAAAAGCAGCTACATCTGTTAAAATCCCAGATGAACCAGACGTTCTCAGAAAACGATTGATGTACAATTTTTGTAGAAGCAGAAAATGGAAAAAGCAGCCACATCTGTTAAAATCCCAAATGAACCAGAAGTTTTCAGAAAACGATTGATGTACAATTTTTGTAGAAGAAAATTGAAAAAGCAGCTACATCTTAAAATCCCAGATGAACCAGACGTTCTCAATAAACGATTCATGTACAATTTTTGTAGAAGCAGAAAATGAACTTTTAAGTGACCCGTGTTAGCTATTGCTCTAGTTTTCCTTCCAAAATGAACTTAATATTTTAAGTATAAAAATAATTTAAATCAGGGTTGGCGTTTAAATCAGCTGATTTAAATCATGATTTAAATCTTGATTTAAGTAAGTTGATTTTTTTTTAAATTTTATTTAAATAATTTTTTTTTTATTTCTTTTAAAACCTATATTCCAAAGACAGGAGAACTGGGAATCATTCAGCACAGTAATACCAATAAGTAAATAAGTGTAAATATATGGGCTTTCTAAGAATTTAGAGGTTGTTATCAGAAAGTATATAGTAGGTGTAGTACAATGATTGATTATGACTGGTGGAATTTATTTTATGTAATGGGAGGTAAAGAGAGTATTACAGAGCTTGAAATCCAGTTTGTCTACCAAATAACAACAGTCATGGCTTCATCTGCTGGAATGGAAAGACAGTTTTCTTTTGGTATTGTTCATTCTAGCCTTCATAAAGAAAGAGTGGATAAAGCATCAAAGCTAGTGTTTTTATTGAAACACTCAAATCCATAATTAGGTGCTTAAAAAATATTGAAATAATTGTGATTTGTTTTTTTTAAATAAATAGTTTGCATTAAATGAATATTTAATGTGTTCTTTAAATTGTTCTTGAAATCCAGTTTGTCTACCAAATAACAACAGTCGTGGCTTCATCTGCTAGAATGGAAAGACAGTTTTCTTTTGGTATTGTTCATTCTAGCCTTCATAAAGAAAGAGTGGATAAAGCATCAAAGCTAGTGTTTTTATTGAAACACTCAAATCCATAATTAGGTGCTTAAAAGATATTGAAATAATTGTGATTTGTTTTTTAAATAAATAGTTTGCATTAAATGAATATTTAATGTGTTCTTTAAATTCTTCTTGAAATTCAGTTTGTCTACCAAATAACAACAGTCGTGGCTTCATCTGCTGGAATGGAAAGACAGTTTTCTTTTGGTATTGTTCATTCTAGCCTTCATAAAGAAAGAGTGGATAAAGCATCAAAGCTAGTGTTTTTATTGAAACACTCAAATCCATAATTAGGTGCTTAAAAATATTGAAATAATTGTGATTTATTTTTTTAAATAAATAGTTTGCATTAAATGAATATTTAATGTGTTCTTTAAATTTACATCTTATTTAGTTTGCACTATTCCATTATAAAATAATAGAATTTATTTAGATTAAAATTTATATATTTAATTTTAGGTAATCAGTGTGTAGAATATACTAGATAGATAAGATGTTACTTCTTATAACAAACTATTCCATGTATATTGCAAAAAACATAAAAACAAGTATTAAAATTAGTATTCAGAAAAAAATAAAAAAATCCTATTTTAGTAAAAAAAATCTGATTTAAATCAAATAAATCTGATTCTTTTGATTTAAAAAAAAAATCATGTTTTTTTCCAACCCTGATTTAAATATATAAATAAATTTAAATATGTTAAAATATTTTATATATATTTCAGTCTAATTATTCATTATATGTTATTTGGTACACCTTCGTGAATAAGTATTAATAATTGTTTTATATGCTATATTTAGCTAGTTCTATATTTGCTTTTAAAAATCATCAATTTAAGCCTTACTAAGCAGGATGAAACTATAATTACACTTCTGGTTATCTATCGCGTTTACTTTGCTTTTTATCTTGCTGAAAGAGCTGTTGAATAGTATTTCCCTGCGAATATCTGTATTTACTATTGAATGATTAATGGCTTTCCCCACGGACCCCATATTTAATCTTTTCGATATATAAATGTGTTGATAAGAAAGTCTAAGATCTAAATGGGAAAATACTAAGGAGAAGTAAGTTTTGATGCCCAAAAAATAACTACTACAAACGTGAGTCTGCAAACTGGAATTTCGTCTAAAAGTTTATCGATGCAATAACAACAAATTTCAAAGAAATTTTTATTTGTCATTTGTAGACACTCCAAAATAAATTCTGTCATAAATACATTCATATTATGTTTGATATTCTTATATAAATTATGGTTTAAATACATAAATGCAAGAAGATAAGTTTTCTCAATATTTCATTTATTAAATTTCTAATATTTTATGTCGAGGTATAGCTACCACAGCTAACTTTCTTTGGTTGCGCAATACTCATTGGATAAATTGGTTGTTATTCATTTCATAATTAATACATATTTCATCTAATTATATAATCTAAGCTTTATGGTAATAGATGTTTGAAAATTCTTTTTTGTACGTCGACGCTGTAGATTTTATCCTTTCTAAAACATAGTCCTTAAAAAACAATAACGTAAACTACTTAAAAATTGGTCTAGATATGTTTCATACTCGAAAAACATGTGAAGTAGATAAATTTGGTACATTTTTGTTTTTTTTATGAATGAGATTTAATGTCTATTTATAAATTACCAAATGGTCAAATATTTTGAGAAATATTTATTTAGACTCTTACTATAACACCAGAAAACTGTAATTAATGCGGCAGATATAAATTTTTAATTGAGGTATTCGAGTAAAATTTTAAAACTTTATTTCCAAAATCAAACTTTACCAAAAAAAAAAACAATATATGAGATGAAAAGTATAATATTTTGGTACCTTTTTAATAGGACTTACTGTGTATTTATAAACTAATAATTATCCAAATATTTCTACAAATATTTCTCAATGATTTTCCTATTTAATGAAAAGGAATTGGTCTGTATTAGCTAATATTTAATAGCTGAAAAAGATTTTTGTAGAGGTAAAAATAAACTTTTAGTGACCTATGTTAGCTATTGCTCTAATATTCCTCCCAAAATAAATTTAATATTTTAAAAAGGTTATCTATATTATGTATTGTATTATACAGACATGTTATGTAATAGAAATGTGAGAATTAATTATTTCTTAGTACATATACTTTACAGAGAATCTCCAATACAAATCAGAGTTCCCAATGCTTACCTCAACTTTTTAACTCTGTTCACCCTTACGTTGCTTTCACGTTAGCTTAATTCTGCTTTTTATTCACAGGCAAACTTCTGTCTCATATAGCAATGAAGTCAGAAATATTTAACAGAAACCAATTAAGCCATACTTACCAATAATTCGAGCCCTCAATCGCTCATACTCATAAGAAATATTCTATTAATTGAAGATATGATAATATGACTGATGCGCGTACCATTAGACTCGTTGGGACTTAGTTATTTAGAAGCAGGGGCGAGCAGGATACCCCCTTTCCAGGCTTGCCCCTGCCATCTCCAGAGGTATCACTTAAACACTTGATAAACATTGAAACAAAGAACATATTTTACATGTCTTGGTCAGCATTAGTGAATAATCTAGATCTTGAGCAAACTAGACTTACAGGGTACGAGATTAATTTTTTTTCCTACACAACTACATCAGCTCCTGGCCAAAGTTTAGTTTTTACAGACATAGTAATAGCGAAAAGCGTGGATTTCTCTAACTTCCATACCATCGCTTTCTCATCGAAAATTAAAACTGTGTTGTAAAATTGAGGTAATATTTTTAAATGAATAAGTTATCTAAAATATTATTCTTGATAATTTCCCTAAAACTTTTAAGAATACAGTTTTTCTAACGATACAGAAATAATTAATATATTTAATATTACCATGGGATAAGTAGAAATTAACACTAATTTGGTCTTTAGTTGTGCAGTGTTTATACATGCAAATGAGATTTCTAATTCATTATCGGCTAATTACTATTCGTAAATTGGAACGGAATTAGAGAGAAAAAAACAAACATATATTCAATTATTTTTTAAAGCTCCAAAACATTTATCTTTATCACTCGCTAAATTAAATATACCTTTTAATACATAACTCTCTCTTATAGATTACCGTCAATGAAACGATATATATATTATTTTATGCTGTCTTGTCTCATCGCCATCTAAGGTAGTTTAACTGGTGCTGACAACTGGCTCGTAGGTGGTTGGGTATTTTCAAGTTTATAGATCTTTCACATAATAAAGATGTTTATTTCTTTGTGTATTCCATTAAAAAATTGAATATACTATAACGTTATTAAATTATGCAAGAGGGAATCTTGGATAAAAATACATACACTTGGAAAGCGAAACGTAACATAATAAAGTGAAAGTGATCAAAAACACTATAATTGAATTTTATCCGTCTTGAAGAATTAAAAAATGTACATTAAACCTTGCTAGTATGATTTAAATACTTTTAACAACACGGCTTTGCGTTTTAAAATCCTATTGTCTAATCTTTTAATCATATTATAAATATAAATGTTAAGGTATTTCTTTTGTAAAATCTTATCTTGTACATATAAATGACTTCGAGGAATGATCCCCGTATAATTTAATTATTGTTTTTGATATAACTTATAATTTAGAATTTAAATTATTTCTCAGTTCAATAAAAACGTTGAAGAGACAGTAAAATGCTCCTTTTCCTTATTAAGGTATCCGTCTACGTTAAAAACGTCATTTTTTGCCAAAAATCATATTTTTTTTTAATTTCTGTATTGTAAAATTTTAACTTTGAGGCTTCTAAATCTGTTTTTATTTGTCTCTACAGCATTTGAAAGGAAAGTTACAGCTGTTTAAACATCATTGACAGCAGTCAAAACAAACCGGAAGTAGCGACTTCGGGACCAGAAATTGTGAATTTAAAGTCTTTTAAAGAGCTTTTTTTGTACAAAACTTTTTTTTAAATTTTCATGAAGATTAGTTTAAACATTTTTCTAGTATTTTTAATGATTAGCTACTTGGCAATTAGAAAGTTTTGAAGCAAGAAAGTGTAGGGAATTTTAAACATGTATTTTAATTTTTGAATAGTTAAAACTCCTTTCATAAACTTCAAACGCGTTTTTCTCAGAACGGTATTTTTAATAAAATGTTGAAACTTGAAATGTAATTTCTCAAAAAGTTCTTAAAATACTTTGTTGAAAATTAATATGAATGTTTTTGATAGTATTTACTAGTAAATGATTTAAAAGCTTTAAATTTGGATAATTTTTAATGATGTTAGACTCATAGTTAGGTAATGAAAATTCATTAAAAATTCAATGTGTATGATTTTGAAGGACTAACATTTTTTACCAAAAATAAATTAAGCAAAGATTTTATGTGATTCACTAATCCAGTGTATGAGAAATGTGTTGCATCAAAAAATATTGAAATAATTTAATTTATTAAAAAATTAGACATTTTGAAAAAACCCGATTTATTTACTAAATTTTCTTCATTTATTAGAAATTTTATAAAAACGTCTCAAGGAATAATTTTTTAAGTGCAATTCTCTATGATAATATAAAATATAAATGTAAAAATGTAAAAACATGAACTAGTTTCTACGTTTGAAGAAAAAAGTTCTCCGAACATAGACGTATACCTTATGCAAGTCTTTCATAAAGAGGATATCGTCTTAGATTCGTTTTTTTTATTTATAAGATAGTTACTTCTTTTTTTGACGTTTATATGTAATTTTTTATACAATCACTAATTCTTACTAGTAAATGAGCGCTGTTTTTTCTTTTAAATTTCTTTTCTAACTTCTAAGTGAATGGCCAAGTTAATGTACTGCAGATAATTGCTAACAAATAATAAAAGATGGAAGAAATCTTTGTGCAAGATGAGAAATAGAAAAAAAAATCCATGTCCACAAGGAAAGTATTATTAAATATAACACGTT
>CM063505.1:133522950-133542950 GCA_032207245.1 Pardosa pseudoannulata
ATTTATTTTACATATCAAATAATTGACAAAGAGTTGAATAAACTTTGTTATGAATAGAAATATAAGAAATTTAAAATTTCTTTAAGGATAGAAACATTTTATATGCTTATATAACACTTTTGTTATTTACTCAACACAATCTCTTAACTGGCATTTTAACTAATAATCAAATACCATCACCGTTATATAAAGAACACATATGTTATTTATAGGAATATGTGGGATGAATTCAAATTTCTGACATAAAATTACTGACATAAAGATAATAACCGCTTAATCATTTCAAAATCCTCTAAACCAATACTTCATTAAATGTAAAAATTTGCTTTATATTACAATTATTTGGATTCTGTTGAAAAGAAAATGTGGTGTATTTTTAAATAATATTTTCATTATATTAGAATATTCCTAATAGTTACATAATAGTAGAAAAAAAATTTAAATATTTTTCTATGATCATTCTCTTAGTCTTTATTATCAGTTAAATTTACTTATCATACGAATACAGAATTATCAGGAAAGAATATTCCGATTACAAATTTTATTATTTTCTAAAATTAGCAAAGAAATATTTATAAAGAACTAGCAAGTTTGCCCGTGCTTCGCTACGGTGAACTTAATATATTACTTTTAAACAAAGATTTATTTTTCGTGAATAACTCTCTAAATTCGTTACAGTTCAGTTCGAGTCATTGGCATATTTATATATTTCTATCATAGGCGTATTATAACATTATTCAGTTTTTATAATCGAATTTGTCTTATATTAAATTTGCTCAAACTTTTTTTATGGTAAAATATAAGTTTAACCCTAAATTACATTACTGTATTACTACTGTTCGTTGATTAGCAAAGTTAACAGATCTTGCCATATTATGTGATAGAATAGGAAGCAGAGGTTTTGAAAGCAACAGTGCAATTTTGGCGGTATAAATAAATGTTGTCTAAAATTAAGGAAATTTATGACAAACCATATGGTTTTGTATGAAACAGAAACACACATTCATATTGACAACCATATGGATATAAAGATAACTATATAAAATGATAGGTTGTTATTTGCCCATGAGAGTCACTGAAATTTGTACTTTTTGTTGTTAGAATATTGTTGATAAACATTTCATTGTAACATAAAAATGAACCAAGAATTAAATTTAAAATTAGTTCTCATATAAAAATGCTATAATTTGCGTCACATAGAAATGAAAGTGAATCACTTCATATCTCAATTTTCAGGTCAAATCGAATGGATACTACGCAGTCGATGTTTAAATAATATAAAATAAGAAATGAATAAATGAAATATTTATAGGAATGACGTCATAATGATAGAAAAATATCATTTTCACCTATGTATTTTGTAATAAATTGAACATTTTAATCTCCTGCTTTTAACCGAGGACAACTGCGTTTAAAACAATTACTTGGGATGACGTCACATTGTTAGAAATATTGCTTCTTTCACTTAGTTATCACGCGATAAATTAAAAATTTAATCGTTTGCTTTTAACCGGGGAAAATAATGCTTGGAATAGTGACATGAAATGGTCGAAAAAGGGGCAAGGAATGGATTTCGAACGTTAAAAATTTACAAAAACATTCCCAGGGATATACCTAAACATTTCCCAAATTTTCCCAGCGATTGGATGCATCGTTTTTGAGTCTATCGAGTACATACAGACAGACACAAATTCATTTATATATATATAGACTAGCTGCTTCGCACCCAGCCTTCGGTCTGGGTTTTAAAATATTTCGATGAAATATTTTGAACCACTATTAAAGATAATAAGACGTATTGATAGAAATGCTGAACAAATCTCATATATTTCAGATTGTTGACGATTATAACAGTTTATTTTAATAGCTGAATGTCCAGTAAGTGCATGGTGTAACCCGTGAGCCTCTGCATAATAATTCCCAATTCCACGACTTTTTTTTAATGTAGGAGTCAAATTTCAATATGCTGTGGAGAGTAATATATATGTACTGTTCGGAATGGGATAATTCATTTCCAAGATTGAATGTCTTTTAGTACTAATGTTTTACATACATAAAAATCGAATTTTAAACAACAAAACCTATGACGAAAACTTTTTCTTTAAAAAATGGCAATTGTGAAATAAAAACAAATTTGACAGAACATGGGGAATTTGTAATTATTGAAAATAAATATCACGCCAACATATAACAGAAAAAATACCAACTTCTTAAAAAAATTTGAGAAAGTAAAATAAAGATTTACATATTTTGATGAAGTAAAAAATTTAGCTATTAAAAATAAAAGGATTTTGATACTGGGATATTTCAAAGAGAAAAAGTTATTGCGTATGTCAAATAGTTGTAACTATAGGCAATAAATGGCACCACTCAGTACATATATTAATTAATATACTTTTAATTGATTGTAATTACGGTATTTTAATGGTGGAAAGAGTTTAAGCATTCAGCAGATTGGGCGAAGTAATGCATCCATATGTATTTATGTTTATAAATGCATTTATTTACACTCGAATTTTAATGGTAAGGTCTTGAAAAATTCTTCAAGAATATAATAATTCACTAACAAAAATACCTAAATGTGCCGCAGTTCAAATTTTCCAAACAAACAATGGTTTGGCAGGATAGGCGATAGTTGTTTTGCATTAATGTCAATTCTATTACCAAATATCTGGAGAAAACGACGACAACAATGAAAATATGATCATTATTTGTCACGCCAACTCAACAGTTAAAATGACTGTACTACATAATTAAAACGGTGTTTTTGTTGGTTTTAAAATAATATATTTCGAACTAATTAGAATATCAGACCACGATTGACCGAAATGGCTAACTTAAGTAATTCTTCCAAGCCTAATTATGAATAGATGTTAGTGCAGTCTCAAAATTGGATAATAAAAATGGTGCAATTGAATTGGCAATGAAAGAGAAATACCAAATATTGATAAAATGAACTAAGCACATAAGGTCAAAAGCCGAGAACAGTTATATTACCTGAAAGCGTTATCATAAGAATGAAGTTACATAAAGGATTTCAATTTTTATAACACGAAATATATACCGAAAGTCGCCAAGCTTATTTAAGAATAGGTGAAGTACAGAGTAACGTCTTAAAATTGGATAAATAAAAATGGCTCAATTGAATTTGAAATGAGAGAAATATACCAAATTAATATTGATAAAACAAAATAAGTATCTAAGACTAAAACACCGAAAACAGTTATATTATTTGAAATCACATTTTAAACTTTAATTAAAAGTGGCTATAATATCTCAATATTTCATAGTTGCCATTTCTAAAATGAAAAATTATTTGTTCCCGTATATCACTTGCCAATATTTTTTTTATCTCTAGTGTAGTTGAGTTTTAGATAACAAAACCTATGATAGTTTTTATTTAATAAATGGCAACTGCGAATTGAAAACAAATTTGATAGAACATGGCAAGTTTTTAATAACTGAAAATAAAAATCTCGCCAAGCAAATAAAATAGAAAAAAGAAGTGATTTCCTAAACAAAAATGAGTTTATCTTTTATCATATAAGAAAATAGTCTTATATACATATATGCCATCATATATTTATATACTTACACTGGAATTTAAATAGCATAGATACGTTTATGTGTTTCCCGAATACCAAATATCTGGCGATAATAGTGCCAACAATGAATAACACTGCCATATTTAGACGCCAACTCGACAATGGAAAGCTCGTGTCGGAAAATTAAACTGGCATTTTGTTCGGTTTTTCGTCAATATCTTTCGAACTAATCGAAATATCGGAAAGCAAACAGGCGAAATGACATCCTTGGATCGTGTCACGTCTTTTGGTACCTTTGGCGCCCGTCTGTGTCCAGCGGTTCGCAAGGAGATAGACGCACATACAAACATACATACATACATATATAGTCACAGTCAGATTTTAATCTCGGAATTCAAAATGTATTAATACGGAATATGTTCATTTGGCGGTATCAAGTATTTCTGTCCAAAGTTAGTTACTCTATGACTTATCGGGTAGATTTGTATAAAAAAACATAAAAATGAAAACTGTTCATCGAAAGCAGGTACAACCAGTAGGATGCCTGTGTAAAAAGTAAAAGTTAAATTCATCAAGGTGTTACAAGTCCTATCAATCAGTAGATCTGTTTCATCCCGATCGTGAGGAAAGATGCTTAATTCAAGGAGCTGTAATTCTTATGTTATAACACAAGGAAATCAACAGCATCCTAGAATATCGAAAGCAGGTACAACCAGTAGGATGCCTGTGTAAAAGTAAAAGTTAAATTCATCAAGGTGTTACAAGTCCTATCAATCAGTAGATCTGTTTCATCCCGATCGTGAGGCGAGATGCTTAATACAAGGAGCTGTAATTCTTATGTTATAACACAAGGAAATCAACAGCATCCTAGAATATCGAAAGCAGGTACAACCAGTAGGATGCCTGTGTAAAAGTAAAAAGTTTAAATTCATCAAGGTGTTACAAGTCCTATCAATCAGTAGATCTGTTTCATCCCGATCGTGAGGCGAGATGCTTAATACAAGGAGCTGTAATTCTTATGTTATAACACAAGGAAATCAACAGCATCCTAGAATATCGAAAGCAGGTACAACCAGTAGGATGCCTGTGTAAAAGTAAAAGTTAAATTCAACAAGGTGTTACAAGTCCTATCAATCAGTAGATCTGTTTCATCCCGATCGTGAGGCGAGATGCTTAATACAAGGAGCTGTAATTCTTATGGTATAACACAAGGAAATCAACAGCATCCTAGAATATCGAAAGCAGGTACAACCAGTAGGATGCCTGTGTAAAAGTAAAAGTTAAATTCAACAAGGTGTTACAAGTCCTATCAATCAGTAGATCTGTTTCATCCCGATCGTGAGGCGAGATGCTTAATACAAGGAGCTGTAATTCTTATGTTATAACACAAGGAAATCAACAGCATCCTAGAATATCGAAAGCAGGTACAACCAGTAGGATGCCTGTGTAAAAGTAAAAGTTAAATTCATCAAGGTGTTACAAGTCCTATCAATCAGTAGATCTGTTTCATCCCGATCGTGAGGCGAGATGCTTAATACAAGGAGCTGTAATTCTTATGTTATAACACAAGGAAATCAACAGCATCCTAGAATATCGAAAGCAGGTACAACCAGTAGGATGCCTGTGTAAAAGTAAAAGTTAAATTCATCAAGGTGTTACAAGTCCTATCAATCAGTAGATCTGTTTCATCCCGCGATCGTGAGGCGAGATGCTTAATACAAGGAGCTGTAATTCTTATGTTATAACACAAGGAAATCAACAGCATCCTAGAATATCGAAAGCAGGTACAACCAGTAGGATGCCTGTGTAAAAGTAAAAGTTAAATTCAACAAGGTGTTACAAGTCCTATCAATCAGTAGATCTGTTTCATCCCGATCGTGAGGCGAGATGCTTAATTCAAGGAGCTGTAATTCTTATGTTATAACACAAGGAAATCAACAGCATCCTAGAATATCGAAAGCAGGTACAACCAGTAGGATGCCTGTGTAAAAGTAAAAGTTAAATTCATCAAGGTGTTACAAGTCCTATCAATCAGTAGATCTGTTTCATCCCGATCGTGAGGCGAGATGCTTAATTCAAGGAGCTGTAATTCTTATGTTATAACACAAGGAAATCAACAGCATCCTAGAATATCGAAAGTAGGTACAACCCAGTAGGATGCCTGTGTAAAAGTAAAAGTTAAATTCATCAAGTGTTACAAGTCCTATCAATCAGTAGATCTGTTTCATCCCGATCGTGAGGCGAGATGCTTAATTCAAGGAGCTGTAATTCTTATGTTATAACACAAGGAAATCAACAGCATCCTAGAATATCGAAAGCAGGTACAACCAGTAGGATGCCTGTGTAAAAGTAAAAGTTAAATTCATCAAGGTGTTACAAGTCCTATCAATCAGTAGATCTGTTTCATCCCGATCGTGAGGCGAGATGCTTAATACAAGGAGCTGTAATTCTTATGTTATAACACAAGAAATCAACAGCATCCTAGAATATCGAAAGCAGGTACAACCAGTAGGATGCCTGTGTAAAAGTAAAAGTTAAATTCATCAAGGTGTTACAAGTCCTATCTAATCAGTAGATCTGTTTCATCCCGATCGTGAGGCGAGATGCTTAATTCAAGGAGCTGTAATTCTTATGTTATAACACAAGGAAATCAACAGCATCCTAGAATATCGAAAGCAGGTACAACCAGTAGGATGCCTGTGTAAAAGTAAAAGTTAAATTCATCAAGGTGTTACAAGTCCTATCAATCAGTAGATCTGTTTCATCCCGATCGTGAGGCGAGATGCTTAATTCAAGGAGCTGTAATTCTTATGTTATAACACAAGGAAATCAACAGCATCCTAGAATATCGAAAGCAGGTACAACCAGTAGGATGCCTGTGTAAAAGTAAAAGTTAAATTCATCAAGGTGTTACAAGTCCTATCAATCAGTAGATCTGTTTCATCCCGATCGTGAGGCGAGATGCTTAATACAAGGAGCTGTAATTCTTATGTTATAACACAAGGAAATCAACAGCATCCTAGAATATCGAAAGCAGGTACAACCAGTAGGATGCCTGTGTAAAAGTAAAAGTTAAATTCATCAAGGTGTTACAAGTCCTATCAATCAGTAGATCTGTTTCATCCCGATCGTGAGGCGAGATGCTTAATACAAGGAGCTGTAATTCTTATGTTATAACACAAGGAAATCAACAGCATCCTAGAATATCGAAAGCAGGTACAACCAGTAGGATGCCTGTGTAAAAGTAAAAGTTAAATTCATCAAGGTGTTACAAGTCCTATCAATCAGTAGATCTGTTTCATCCCGATCGTGAGGCGAGATGCTTAATACAAGGAGCTGTAATTCTTATGTTATAACACAAGGAAATCAACAGCATCCTAGAATATCGAAAGCAGGTACAACCAGTAGGATGCCTGTGTAAAAGTAAAAGTTAAATTCATCAAGGTGTTACAAGTCCTATCAATCAGTAGATCTGTTTCATCCCGATCGTGAGGCGAGATGCTTAATACAAGGAGCTGTAATTCTTATGTTATAACACAAGGAAATCAACAGCATCCTAGAATATCGAAAGCAGGTACAACCAGTAGGATGCCTGTGTAAAAGTAAAAGTTAAATTCATCAAGGTGTTACAAGTCCTATCTATCAGTAGATCTGTTTCATCCCGATCGTGAGGCGAGATGCTTAATTCAAGGAGCTGTAATTCTTATGTTATAACACAAGGAAATCAACAGCATCCTAGAATATCGAAAGTAGGTACAACCAGTAGGATGCCTGTGTAAAAGTAAAAGTTAAATTCATCAATGTGTTACAAGTCCTATCAATCAGTAGATCTGTTTCATCCCGATCGTGAGGCGAGATGCTTAATTCAAGGAGCTGTAATTCTTATGTTATAACACAAGGAAATCAACAGCATCCTAGAATATCGAAAGCAGGTACAACCAGTAGGATGCCTGTGTAAAAGTAAAAGTTAAATTCATCAAGGTGTTACAAGTCCTATCAATCAGTAGATCTGTTTCATCCCGATCGTGAGGCGAGATGCTTAATTCAAGGAGCTGTAATTCTTATGTTATAACACAAGGAAATCAACAGCATCCTAGAATATCGAAAGCAGGTACAACCAGTAGGATGCCTGTGTAAAAGTAAAAGTTAAATTCATCAAGGTGTTACAAGTCCTATCAATCAGTAGATCTGTTTCATCCCGATCGTGAGGCGAGATGCTTAATTCAAGGAGCTGTAATTCTTATGTTATAACACAAGGAAATCAACAGCATCCTAGAATATCGAAAGCAGGTACAAGTAGGATGCCTGTGTAAAAGTAAAAGTTAAATTCATCAAGGTGTTACAAGTCCTATCAATCAGTAGATCTGTTTCATCCCGATCGTGAGGCGAGATGCTTAATACAAGGAGCTGTAATTCTTATGTTATAACACAAGGAAATCAACAGCATCCTAGAATATCGAAAGCAGGTACAACCAGTAGGATGCCTGTGTAAAAGTAAAAGTTAAATTCATCAAGGTGTTACAAGTCCTATCAATCAGTAGATCTGTTTCATCCCGATCGTGAGGCGAGATGCTTAATACAAGGAGCTGTAATTCTTATGTATAACACAATGGAAATCAACAGCATCCTAGAATATCGAAAGCAGGTACAACCAGTAGGATGCCTGTGTAAAAGTAAAAGTCAAATCATCAAGGTGTTACAAGTCCTATCAATCAGTAGATCTGTTTCATCCCGATCGTGAGGCGAGATGCTTAATTCAAGGAGCTGTAATTCTTATGTTATAACACAAGGAAATCAACAGCATCCTAGAATATCGAAAGCAGGTACAACCAGTAGGATGCCTGTGTAAAAGTAAAAGTTAAATTCATCAATGTGTTACAAGTCCTATCAATCAGTAGATCTGTTTCATCCCGATCGTGAGGCGAGATGCTTAATACAAGGAGCTGTAATTCTTATGGTATAACACAAGGAAATCAACAGCATCCTAGAATATCGAAAGCAGGTACAACCAGTAGGATGCCTGTGTAAAAGTAAAAGTCAAATCAACAAGGTGTTACAAGTCCTATCAATCAGTAGATCTGTTTCATCCCGATCGTGAGGCGAGATGCTTAATTCAAGGAGCTGTAATTCTTATGTTATAACACAAGGAAATCAACAGCATCCTAGAATATCGAAAGCAGGTACAACCAGTAGGAAGCCTGTGTAAAGTAAAAGTTAAATTCATCAAGGTGTTACAAGTCCTATCAATCAGTAGATCTGTTTCATCCCGATCGTGAGGCGAGATGCTTAATACAAGGAGCTGTAATTCTTATGTATAACACAATGAAATCAACAGCATCCTAGAATATCGAAAGCAGGTACAACCAGTAGGATGCCTGTGTAAAAGTAAAAGTTAAATTCATCAAGGTGTTACAAGTCCTATCAATCAGTAGATCTGTTTCATCCCGATCGTGAGGCGAGATGCTTAATACAAGGAGCTGTAATTCTTATGTTATAACACAAGGAAATCAACAGCATCCTAGAATATCGAAAGCAGGTACAACCAGTAGGATGCCTGTGTAAAAGTAAAAGTTAAATTCATCAAGGTGTTAAAAGTCCTATCAATCAGTAGATCTGTTTCATCCCGATCGTGAGGCGAGATGCTTAATTCAAGGAGCTGTAATTCTTATGTTATAACACAAGGAAATCAACAGCATCCTAGAATATCGAAAGCAGGTACAGCCAGTAGGATGCCTGTGTAAAAGTAAAAGTTAAATTCATCAAGGTGTTACAAGTCCTATCAATCAGTAGATCTGTTTCATCCCGATCGTGAGGCGAGATGCTTAATACAAGGAGCTGTAATTCTTATGTTATAACACAAGGAAATCAACAGCATCCTAGAATATCGAAAGCAGGTACAACCAGTAGGATGCCTGTGTAAAAGTAAAAGTTAAATTCATCAAGGTGTTACAAGTCCTATCAATCAGTAGATCTGTTTCATCCCGATCGTGAGGCGAGATGCTTAATACAAGGAGCTGTAATTCTTATGTTATAACACAATGAAATCAACAGCATCCTAGAATATCGAAAGCAGGTACAACCAGTAGGATGCCTGTGTAAAAGTAAAAGTTAAATTCATCAGGGTGTTACAAGTCCTATCTATCAGTAGATCTGTTTCATCCCGATCGTGAGGCGAGATGCTTAATTCAAGGAGCTGTAATTCTTATGTTATAACACAAGGAAATCAACAGCATCCTAGAATATCGAAAGCAGGTACAACCAGTAGGATGCCTGTGTAAAAGTAAAAGTTAAATTCATCAAGGTGTTACAAGTCCTATCAATCAGTAGATCTGTTTCATCCCGATCGTGAGGCGAGATGCTTAATACAAGGAGCTGTAATTCTTATGTTATAACACAAGGAAATCAACAGCATCCTAGAATATCGAAAGCAGGTACAACCAGTAGGATGCCTGTGTAAAAGTTAAAAGTTAAATTCATCAAGGTGTTACAAGTCCTATCAATCAGTAGATCTGTTTCATCCCGATCGTGAGGCGAGATGCTTAATACAAGGAGCTGTAATTCTTATGTTATAACACAAGGAAATCAACAGCATCCTAGAATATCGAAAGCAGGTACAACCAGTAGGATGCCTGTGTAAAAGTAAAAGTTAAATTCATCAAGGTGTTACAAGTCCTATCTATCAGTAGATCTGTTTCATCCCGATCGTGAGGCGAGATGCTTAATTCAAGGAGCTGTAATTCTTATGTTATAACACAAGGAAATCAACAGCATCCTAGAATATCGAAAGCAGGTACAACCAGTAGGATGCCTGTGTAAAAGTAAAAGTTAAATTCATCAAGGTGTTACAAGTCCTATCAATCAGTAGATCTGTTTCATCCCGATCGTGAGGCGAGATGCTTAATACAAGGAGCTGTAATTCTTATGTTATAACACAAGGAAATCAACAGCATCCTAGAATATCGAAAGCAGGTACAACCAGTAGGATGCCTGTGTAAAAGTAAAAGTTAAATTCAACAAGGTGTTATAATAAGTCCTAGCAATCAGCAGATCTGTTTCATCACGATGGTGAGGCCAGACGCTTGATACACGTAGCTGTAATTCTTATATTTACTGATTGTCTTTTTATCAAAGAAATTATGCCTTTATCACAGAATTCAAATTTTTATCAATACATTATATATTAATTACTTGAAAATGGTTGCATATTCAGCTATCATTATCTAGTAAAATTATTTTTAATTCTTTAAACAGCTCTATATGGAATTTTTAAATATACTAAATTACTACTATGTAAAATAAGAGTCAAAATTTACTAAATTACATTTATGTAAAATAAGAGTCGATTATCACCCTGAAACTGTGTTTCTTAAAATATAAGAAAAATTGTGTAATAGCTTCTTTAGTTTGACAATCAAATTTAAATTCAGTTTTTCTGACAAATGTATATTTTAGCACATTCTTTATACTTAAATTAAAGTGTATATAAAGTGTATTATTAATTATTAGTTATTATTAATTATTATTATTATTATTATTATTATTATTATTATTAATAATTATAATTTATTATTATTACTAATTATAATTTATTATTATTATTAATAATTATAATTTATTATTAATAATTATTATTAATTATTAATTAATTATTTAAAGTGTATTTTCATCCCCTATTTAATAATAGCCTAAGTTGTCTGTCCGCGAATTTCTGAAGCGGTTGTACCTGGAATGGATACAAGCATCTTTATTGGATTTTTCATGTGTTATTGTTAGCAAAATTGAAAGCGAGTTCGAAACCTACCCCATTCCCCCCTTTTGGAGCATTAATGCTATAATTTCAAGCCTTATCCTTCCTCTTATTTTTATTATTAATTATTATTATTATTATTATTATCCTCTTATAGTTATTATTAATTATTATTATCAATTATTACTTATTAATAATTATAATTATTAATTATTATTAATTATTATTATTAATTATTAATTAATTATTTTAAGTGTATTTTCATCTCCTATATAATAATAGCCTAAGTTGTCTGTCCACGAATTTCTGAACCGGTTGTACCTGGAATGGATACAATCATCCATATTGGATTTTTCATGAGTTAGGGTTAGCTAAATTGAAAACGAGTTCGAAATCCACCCCTCTTCGAGCGTTTAATGCTATTATTCCAAGCCTAATCCTTCCTCTTATTTTATACAAAATTCATTCTTGATAAGATGGCAAAGGCAGAGAATAATATTTAAATTTCCGGACTGTTTCTACTTAAACTTCCATATACTCTAATTAGTTCGCCCACAGCGTGCAGGCGTTGTATGTTTTGTACAATGTCCGCACATTTGATCGTCGTACTTCTCGGGTTGACGGTTTATCCCTGACGCGGCCAATTTTTTTAATGTCTAATACATTTAATTTTTTCTGTTCTTTTCAATTCTTATTCCGAAAGTTGTTTTATTATTTTAAAAGTCGTTTTATTATTTTTAAAATAAATTTTTACTATTTTTTCAACTTTTTATAATTTTTATTATTTTTATTTTATTAAATTCACGTATTGCTTTACGGTTGTCTCTGGCCACATAAACATTTCATGTTGCGTATCCTTAAACTTTCTCCTCGTAATGTAATAATAGCCTAAGTTATCTGTCCATCTGTCCTCGAAGTTATGAAGCTGTTGGTCCTAGAATGGATAGAGCATCCGTATTTTATTTTTGATGAGTTAGGGTTTGCAAAATTCAAAACGAGTAAAGTTTATCTTTTCCTAAACTATAGATCCGATTCTGAAGTAAATTGGTATAAATCTACTTCGTATCCCAGCGAAAAATACTGTCATTTTTAAAAAGTTCGAAATCCACCCCTTCACCCCTTTTCGAGCTTTTAATGCCATTATATCAAGCCCCATTTTAAGAGCAGGCGATTAAATTTATCAATTTATCACAGAATAAATAGGTAAAAATAACAATGACGTCATTCCTTTAACCATCTTATTTAATCATTTCTTATTTTAAATTATTTAAATATTTTCTGCAATATTTCCATACGTTTTATCACTAAACTTAGATATTACATAAATAATTTTCTTTTTTATTTGACTTAAATAATAGATTAAGTACATATGTGATAATTTTAATCGATTATTTTTGTTGAAAGGTAATTCTCAGCCAAAAAAACAAACCATTTTTTTACCTGCCTCATAGGGTTCTTTACAATTCTGAAAAATTAAAAATTTTACTGATCCCGTCATATGACGGGCTATATGCTAGTTATTTAATAATTAAAATACATTTTAGCATTAGAGAAACATATTTATTGTTTTGAATTAATATATTACACAGGTCTTAAAATTAATACATTCTTAATGTATTCAAATATTATAAAACATTAAGTTTTGCTTATATTAATATTAAAATTTTATTTTTTAGGTTTTTGAACTTTCTTTTGTCGCTTTTGCTTCATTTTTCTGAAGGAGATTAAATTTTATTAAACTGTTTTTGCTTTTAACATAATTTTTACTCGAGTGTTTGCAGATGCGTTAATTAACAGTTTTGTCATATTAAAAGCAAAATGATTTTTGCATGTAAAAATAATTATGTCTCTTTCTAATAGAACATTGTATATTATGTATGTAATTAACTGTTTATGAACTTTGAAGAATTCTGCTTCTAATTTACTCTTTAGTATAACTTGTATGATTAAATAATTATGAATTATAATATTTAAAACGCCTTTTGATGAAAGTTTTAGACCTCCACAATATATTTTATGAAATATTCTAAATATTGGACAGGTTTATAAAGTTTCATTTGTTGTTAAATTGCTCTCAAGTCATCGCATTTTATTCTATTTATAACTGAAGGAATGATGCATTAATTTGAATGTATGCAATTAATTTACGAGAAACGTCATTAATATTTTTATCTGTAAGTGTTAGTTTTGAAAAGCAATTATTAAATATTAAATTTTGACTTACATCATAATCAGCTTCAGAAAAAAAAAGTTTATTAATTATATTATGACATTTTGCCGAAGAATCAAAAGATATATTTTTTAAGTTAGAAAATAGTCGTAATTTACTTTATTCGTCTTTTGTCTGCCATATAGATATGGAATATTTCTCTCCAGCTAATTTTTGATATTAACCAAATCCTGATTCTAGTTTGCCTGGTTTAAATTTTCTAGACTATAAATATGACATTAAAATAGGATGTATGATAGACTGAATACATTATTTTAATTCAGAATAAAATCTGAAGTAAACTAAAGTGTTCAGTCTATCATACATGGCATTTTCAGTATAAAAGTGGTGTGTTTCTTTAGTTAATCTGTCAGTATTAGATTTTAGATTTCCACTTAACTAACCATTACAAAAATATGTGCATAAATAGTAATTTTTCATATTCTACATCTACTAGGAGTTATCAATATTTATTCCTTAAATTGTGACTTTTATTTGAGGTTATTATATTATGTTCATTGTCACACCATGTTGTAAATATTAGTGCGATGGCAATAAAACTTGGCCGCCTTTTGGCGAACATTTTCAGAGAAACAAGGAGACATTAATACAGTTCCTATTTTCAACAGATCTGAGAGTGAACTGACTTTTTGTATGAGAACTCACGGCCCATTTATATAGCTTTCAGGTTTCTGAAAATTTCCATAAATTTCTAGTAAAATCCAGAGAAAGAATTGTCGCGAAATTTGGCGACAAAAATGAATCTTCCAGAACTTTTCCAACGAGCTAATATCTCGCCAAATTGGCGAAATACCATACAAATTACATGTTTACATCATTCTTAACAATAATATGTACACATTTTGATGCTGTGTCAAGGTTTACTACATCAAACCTTCCATCCAATTCACTTAAAACTTCCTTGGCTTAGAATTAAATATTTGAATTTTAAATATTTCAATTTTACATTTTTTTCTCAACATTTATTAGCCATAGTGTTTTATAATTTATGAAATGTTTTGAATCCATAAAAAAATTTATGGTTTATTGCTATCACAGGATTGAGTATGAACGTAATTTGAGAATGGTTTATTAAAAAGTTAGATAGCTTTCCTATTACCACTTTTATTACGCTAACAATAATTTTTAACTTTTTATACATTTTATTAAGTGCACGAAATCTATACAAACGGTAACGCTCTATATCTATCATAGAATCTATCAATTATAAACATAATTTGATATTGGGTTATTTAAACATGAGAAAGTTTTCCTATTAATACTATTATTTTTACTAACGGTAGCTGCAATTTTAGATCTTATATTTTAAGTGCAGTAATATTTTTAAGTAACGTTAAAAATATCAGCATATATTTTTATAAAAAATGTATATTAAAAAAAAGATGTTTATAAAAGAAGGAAAACGTATGCATTTTTATTATATCTGTATTATCCAATGATATGCCAACAATATTACTTCTTTGGTCTACATACTGTTTTAAATAGATTTCATAAGGGAAATACAAATATCATTATCATTTATTCTTTACATTCTTTGTCTTGCATACACCTCAGAAAAAGATGTTTATAAAAAAAAGAAAACTTATGCATTATTGTAATATCTGTATTATCAAATGATATGAAAACAATATCATTTCTTTGGTCTACATACTGTTTTAAATAGATTTCATAAGGGAAATACAAATATCATTATCATTTATTCTTTACATTCTTTGTCTTGCATACACCTCAGAAAAAGATGTTTATAAAAAAAAAGAAAACTTATGCATTATTGTAATATCTGTATTATCAAATGATATGAAAACAATATCATTTCTTTGGTCTACATACTGTTTTAAATAGATTTCATAAGGGAAATACAAATATCATTATCATTTATTCTTTACATTCTTTGTCTTGCATACATTTCAGAAAAAGATGTTTATAAAAAAAGGAAAACGTATGCATTATTGTAATATCTGTATTATCAAATGATATGCCAACAATATCATTTCTTTGGTCTACATACTGTTTTAAATAGATTTCATAAGGGAAATACAAATATCATTATCATTTATGCTTTACATTCTTTGTTTTGCATACTGTACACCATTTGAATCTGTTCTATCTGAGGATTATAATTCCAATTTTAATTTAATTTATTTATAGTGGATTGGTATTGTAAAATTAATAAACTTGAATTTTTTAGAAATCTGTAAGCTTTGGGTGATATTATATTAATCACAAAAATAAATATTAAAGTATTGGACTATCTATACAATTCAGTGGTGTATTTAAAAATAAATCTTTTCTTCAAGAAAGTTAAATTTAGGTTTATCAGAAAAAGTATTTGATTTGAAATATTTAAAAATCACTTTGTGTACATTAACTAACTGTTATTTAGTATTTTCCTGTAAAGACACTTTTTCAATTTAATGAAGAATTTCAAAAATTTCTTTTATATATTTTATTTTTTATTTTAAAAACTTCGTCAATGCTGCGTCAACTCTTCTTGGAGAAACTGACAAGTTTAAAGTGAATATTTTATTCGCTGCATAATTTAAGACTACTTTAGTAAGTTCATAATTTACATCAATACACATTAGAACATTACTTTTCATAACCTTACTAAAAAGAAGCAGTTCTGGAGATCATCTAGATTGTTAAATTCTTGATATTTCATTATCCTTTTTTAACTTCTGACTGACTTCCAAAGGTTTTTTTATATAAAAACATTCTATACAAAAACATTCCATTTTATATAAAAACATACCTATTCTTTTAGGCGTTTCTTTTGTTTCGTTTTATTGTAAATGAGACATCATTGAATGACATTTGATAACCTCCCGTTTATAAGCCACTCCTTTAAAAGGAAAGTAATAATTTACCCCTTGTTCTCATCAAATGCCCAAAATTCTTTTAATTTTCATGTGTAATATGTTTTTATAACACCTATAAATGACTTATCTATGTAAATATATACTAACGTTTTTGACTTCTGACTGACTTTCATACCTTCTTTTATATTAAAACATTCCTCTCTCCTCCTTTTCTGTTAGGGGTTTCTTTTGTTTCATTGGATCGGTAGCTGAGACATCATTGAATAACATTTGGTGAACTCCTGTTTATGAGCGACTTTATTAAAGTGAAGTAATAATTTACCCATTCTTCTCATCAAATGCCCAAAACTCTTTTAATTTTCGGGTGTAATATGTTTTTCTAACACCTATAAATGACTTATCTATGTAAATATATACTAACTTTTTTTAGTTCTGACTGACTTTCATACCTTCTTTTATATTAAAACATTCCTCTCTCCTCCTTTTCTGTTAGGGGTTTATTTTGTTTCATTGGATCGGTAGCTGAGACATCATTGAATAACATTTGGTAAACTCCTGTTTATGAGCGACTTTATTAAAGTGAAGTAATAATTTACCTATTCTTCTCATCAAATGCCCAAAACTCTTTTAATTTTAGGGTGTAATATTTCTCGCACACCTATAAATGATTTATGTATATAAATATATACTAACTTTTTTTACTTCTGACTCACTTCCATAGCTTCTTTTATATTAAAACATTCCTGTCTCCTTCCTTTTCTGTTAGAGGTTTCTTTTATTTCATTGGATCGGTAGCATAGAGATGTACATCATTGAAGGACATTTGTAAACTCCTTTTATAAAACGAACTCCTTTATTTAAAGTGAAGTAATAATTTACCCATTCTTCTCATCAAATGCCCAAAATTCTTTCAATTTTCGGGTGTAATATGTTTTTCGCACACATATAAATGATTTATGTATGTAAATATATGCTAACGTTTTTTACTTCTGACAGACTTTCATACCTTCTTTTATATTAAAACATTCCTCTCTCCTCCCTTTTCTGTTAGGGGTTTCTTTTGTTTCATTGGATCGGTAGCTGAGACATCATCGAATGACATTTGGTAACCTCCTGTTTATGAGCGACTTTATTGAACGTGAAGTAATAGTTTACCCCTTCTTCTCATCAAATGCCCAAAACCTTTATTAATTTTTGGGTGTAATAGGTTTTTCGCCCAACTATAAATGATTTATGTATGTAAATATATGCTAACTTTTTTTACTTCTGACTGACTTCCATAGCTTCTTTTATATTAAAACATTCCTGTCTCCTTCCTCTTCTGGTAGGGTTTTCTTTTATTTCATTGTATCAGTATCTGAGACATCATCGAATGACATTTGGTAACCTCCCTTTTATAGGCGACTCCTTTAAAAGTGAAGTAATAATTTTCTCCTTATCATCAAATGCTGGAGACTTTTAATTTTCAGGTGTAAAATGCTTTTACCACCGTTATAAATGATTTATCTATGTCAATATATTCTAACTTTTTTTTACTTCTGACTGACTTCCATAGCTTCTTTTATATTAAAACATTCCTGTCTCCTTCCTTTTCTGGTAGGGTTTTCTTTTATTTCATTGTATCAGTAGCTGAGACATCATCGAATGACATTTGGTAACCTCCCGTTTATAAGCGACTCCTTTAAAAGTGCAGTACTAATTTTCTCCTTCTCATCAAATACCGGAGACTTTTAATTTTCAGGTGTAAAATGCTTTTCCCACAGTTATAAATGATTTATCTATGTCAATATATTCTAACGTTTTTTTTTTACTTCTGACTGACTTCCATAGCTTCTTTTATATTAAAACATTCCTGTCTACTTCCTTTTCTGGTAGGATTTTCTTTTATTTCATTGTATCAGTAGCTGAGACATCATTGAAAGATATTTGGTAACTGTCACAAAGCGTTACAGTTGTACAAAGGCAGAGCGAAACCGACCTAGAGGTGAAAGCGGAGTGACCCTCCTTCGACCCCATTGGTCAAGAGGGGTTGCTAACCGCGGAGTAGCCCACTTCGGCCCAGCAACGCTGCCCAACGAACTTTTTTAGAGAGATCTGCAGGCCCCCTAGGAAAGAGAGCAAAGGAGAAGGAGCTTGGATTTTTGGATCTTCTGCAAGAGTTCGAGCACCATTTTTTTTTCTCATCAAGGCGCCATGTTTGTTAAATCATCGACCTAGTGTGGTTAATTTGGCATCATAGCCCTAAAACCATTTTATATATCTATTGCCATTTACATCTTTATTTAATATTTAATAAACAAAATTCAGCAGGAAGAGTTTTTTTTTCCAATTTACACTAGACTCACGGCCGGCCTTGACGCTATGTCGGCCTCATCTTAACAGTAACCTCCCGTTTATATGCAACTTCTTTAAAATTTAAGTAATAAGCTACCCCTTCTTCTCATCAAATGCCCAAGACTGTTTTAATTGCCTGGTCTAAAATGTTTTTCACAGACATATAAATGATTTTTCAATGTAAATATATTTTAACATAGTACAAGTTTAAGATAGAAAAAGTGTATCATCTGTATGTTTTACGGTGAGATCTGACATCACATCGAATTTATTTACATAAAAATAGTTCTAAGACACAAAAAGAAAAGCAAATATAAATTATAGATTTCTATTTCATTCAGTTAGTAGACATAATAAAGGAGGAGAACCTGAAAGAGTAATTTGTCCTTTTTTATCCTATAATGCATAAAGATACTACCACATAATTCTATACAAACAACCAATAATAAATATAAACATTTTATCAGAAGAAATTTATTGTACATTATAAGCATTTCATAGACTTCGTAATCCTTTCTAACAAGAAGATTCGTATTCAATTTATTAACAATTTATTTTACAGCACATAAAATTTGCTTAAATTGAATATGTTTCGAAGAATATAATTTATGTATACATTTTGCATTTTAAATAATAAATGTTATAGACTTTTTGTATAGTGAAAAATGTTTGTTTTTTAATATTTTAGTTAATGCATCTAATAATTTTAAGCTAGTGAAAGATATATCTTATAAATTCATGTAAGGATCTCATCTGTAAAAATAATTCACATAGAGCTATTTTAAAAGATGCACCCGTGGAATAAAAATTAAATTACACTTTGTGTTGAAAGTTGTATAAATTTTACATACTAGTTCATAATTACAAATTATGTTTTCTAATCAATTTATTAATAAACCAAATTAATTAGTTCTGAATGTCCACAGTCATCGTAATAGAATCGTAAAATAAACTATTTAATATAGTTTAATTGAAACTACGAACAGTCTCTACATTTTTATATAGAAATTAATGATTTCCCTGTCCACCAATTTTCAGAAAATTCTATTTAATGTATTTTCAATTAAACTGATGATGTAATCTATATTTATGCCCGAAATTTAAAAATGCAAATTCCCTAAACAGGAATGTTATATTAGCTGCAAAGCACTGACGTCAACCTTATATGATCTTTCTAAGAAGCGTTTTCATGTTGTCAGTTTGAATAAATTATAAAAAGAAATCTATTAAACAACTAACTCCCTGCTTCCCACTGAGTGGGTGAATGAGGATTTATCATAAACCATTCCAAGTATCTGATTAAATTAACATTGATAACAATACGT
>CM063505.1:133547950-133555450 GCA_032207245.1 Pardosa pseudoannulata
GAAGAGAGTATGATAAAAGTCTGGTAAAAGATTAAGGAATGGTTTATGACTCTTTAGGGAAGGTTAAGATTGCTAGAAGGAGATGAGTAGGGTGTCAGAGAGAGTGACACCATGGTTGAATAAGGCTTTGTTAGATATTTACAAGCGCCGGCTAAAATAAGGATAAGGTAGAAGGCTGTATTAAAATTTGGAGGTTTTATGATCATAGGTGGAACATGACCTAGGCAGTAAATAAAGAATCCCAACAATGCCAATTGGAGTTTTGCATTCTAAAGGAAGGGGCTTAGCCAATTAAATAAAATTAGAAAGCAGCTAGTGAGAATAAGGACTGGTAGAGAAAGAAAGGAGAGAAATCGAAGGAAGAAGGCAGAGTAAGTAATCAGAGCAAGACGGTGTAGAGAGCAGTATGAGAGAATAGTAGAAGGAAGAGGAAAGATAGTTGATCCTCTCATTAAATAAATTAGTGGTCAAGGAACTTAGTTCAAATTCGCCATCTGAGGAAGTGAGTGAAGAGAGCTGAGATTATGGCACACTGGTTAAAGCCAAGGTCTGCGGTTCTATCCTGAGTCAAGAGAAGTTTATTTTCGTCATTTTGTTCGCTTTATTAAACAGTCAAGAAGACTAATAAAATATGCAATTTTTCTGTACTATTAAAATAATTCTACTATATTCTGTTTCCCTATAAATGTTTGTTTGAAAACTGCGAGCGGCAGTTGCTATTCGACTGTGAGCTAGGTAGCCTCGCATGTCATAAACCCTATTATTTGTTAACTTGACTCTTCATTGTGTGTAACCAGTACTTGCATCTACTTGACAATATATTAAATCAAGCCTCATATTTGTTCATGGTAATTATGAAGAGAGTATGATAAAAGTCTGGTAAAAGATTAAGGAATGGTTTATGACTCTTTAGGGAAGGTTAAGATTGCTAGAAGGAGATGAGTAGGGTGTCAGAGAGAGTGACACCATGGTTGAATAAGGCTTTGTTAGATATTTACAAGCGCCGGCTAAAATAAGGATAAGGTAGAAGGCTGTATTAAAATTCGGAGGTTTTATGATCATAGGTGGAACATGACCTAGGCAGTAAATAAAGAATCCCAACAATGCCAATTGGAGTTTTGCATTCTAAAGGAAGGGGCTTAGCCAATTAAATAAAATTAGAAAGCAGCTAGTGAGAATAAGGACTGGTAGAGAAAGAAAGGAGAGAAATCGAAGGAAGAAGGCAGAGTAAGCAATCAGAGCAAGACGGTGTAGAGAGCAGTATGAGAGAATAGTAGAAGGAAGAGGAAAGATAGTTGATCCTCTCATTAAATAAATTAGTGGTCAAGGAACTTAGTTCAAATTCGCCATCTGAGGAAGTGAGTGAAGAGAGCTGAAATTTTCCTCTACAAGCCTAGCTATCCAGCGAGAATGCCATTAAAATGTTGTAATGTAATTCATATTGAACAGAGAAAGATGAACAAAGAATTGTTGAATAACTAACCATAATTATAACCATAAATATTCTTCAAATTAAAAATATCAGTTAAAATTTGTATAAATGTCTATTAAGAAGCATAAATGCTTATTAAAAAGCAGTTTCTGAAGTTGCTAAATGGAATTCCTTTACTTTTCGTTTCCCCAAAACACACAAGCACTTATAGACATCGGCGTATGTAGCAAATATAATATATATCAATAATTTGTTATTGGTTTTAAAGTGTGAAAACATGTTTCATATTTTAAATCAACTACACTTTCCTATGAAAATAACAACTATACACAGACACATACAGCACATATAATTATCACTAATTTATAGTCGGCCTCAAAATTCTGACATTAAAGTGTGAAAACATTACATCTCTTAATACAGAAAGACGAAAAAGAACAGTCACTCAACTACACTTAATTACTTGAAGAGTCTTCAAATTCAAAGTTGGAGAAACTTATGAAAAAGTTTTTCCTCAAGAGCAATTTTAGCATTTCCTAAGGAAAATCCCTGTAGTGTTCCAGTCCTCGAAACATACGAGAATATACAGACATCAGCGTTCTTAACACTTATTTCTCACCACTTACCGGAGTTCCCGCGCTCTTGTTCTTACCACTTTCCCCAACGAATCTTTCTTTTGGAAGTAATTGTAAAAGGGACCGTAGGGAGGCCATTAATCATCGAGCCGCTCAATTCTTCTGTGGATTGAAAAGTAGAAAAATAAAAATTCAACTCCCTTGAAGAAATAATAATATAAAAAAAATCCCGAAGTGGAGGCGGAACGAAAGAATAAACACCAATATCGATCTGATAGTTTTCCTTACTTTTGAATACAACACGTTATGAGGAGGATGAACATAGATATGCGATGTTTCTTTAAGTTCTAAGTGAAAGTATAGATCTCGAGAGATATGTGTGTGCTTTACATGAATGTATGAACTGTCTCCAAGGAGATCAATCTACTTAATCAAGCAACAACTTGGAAGATTTGAATTTGAAATAAGTTGAAAGAAATACCGTATGAAATTGCTTTGTAGTCATAGAAATCCAATCTTCTTGTTTATTGTTCGAAAAATTGAATTTGTTTCAGGATTTGTGTTTGGTGCTTTTGATTTGTCCGAAAGTATATTTTGATATCATGTCAGTAATTGATTTCTAGAGATTTATTTATTTTCTTAGTCTAAATCTCGACGGAAAAAAACATTGTTATAAAATCAATATTTGAAAAGAATGTAGAGTATAAATATCATGCGAAATGTTTTATTGCATTAGTGAAGTAAAATTTACTTAGTATATTTAAAAAATTAATATAAGATACCCTAAAATATAATCAGTTAAATTTTATTAACGTCAATAATAATTTTCTTAAAATAATTTTGAAACCTTTAAAATATTTTCATTTATTTGTTATTCAAAATTAAAGAAAAAATAGGATTTTGTGAATTGTTATTCATCCAATTTTTTTCAAATTAAATAAAAATTAATATGTTCATTTTGATACTTTTAAGTAAAATTTAAGTTGATTCATAAAGTGTTTGAATCACTAAAAGGGCTGCAAATTAAACAAAACCGGAGGGCGTATTCAGTTGATAAATTTAATCCTATATTAAAACTTACACTTTTAAAAATGACATATCAAAAATCATTATCAATAAATTTAGAAAATGTGGAACATAAATTAAAAGTTTTATTTTCTTCATTAAAGTTTTCTTCGATATTGACTTTTTATTTTGTTGCTTTTAATTGTCAGCTGTAATTAAAACAAATGTGAAGCCACACTCGTGTTTCAGGTGAGCAAGCAGGTTAGGTATGTTTTTGATAATAAAAAAAGTTTCAATTATCCTAAGAGAAAAGAGGAATTTAATGCCTTTAAAATGTTCAAATAGTAACTTTTAAGTATTTTAGCTCATAATAGAAATTAATTAGTGATTTACTCTGAAATATTCAATTTATTGATTTATAAATTACAATCTATATAACGATAGATGAAAGTAAGCATCCTATTGTGAATAACTATATGATCTTTGCGTATTTTTTCCTTAGGTTTTAGGTCAAATAAATTTTCTCTTTTATGAATTTCGCCTTCCAAACAGGTATATGTTATGTAATTTGTCTCTCTCCTCGACGGTATGAAAATCAACAAAAAGTATTTTTAATGAAAATATATTACATATATATTATTATTTAAAAATTACTTTCTTATAAAATTTATAAGTAAAATAAAACCCTTTTTCTATAAATTAACAATTAAACCATCTTTCAGTAAATAAGGCTCTTACTGAGGTCCTAAACTAGAACTTCTTGTGTTCTTTTCCAAATGTTGGCGGTCAATGGAAATACGTGCTTGCAAAATGTATATGTGGATTTTGAAAAATTTGATATTTTCTAATGCATTTATCACATTTTATTTCTTGTCAATGGTTTTTACATGATTTTGCATCACTTGATAAAACTCTGTATAGGAAATGAATAAAAGGACAAATTCTTTCCTATATAATAAAATGAATCTAATAGACATACGTTTGTATGCCCAAGAGAAGAGTATACATAATTTTCTATTCTTATACCTATAGTGATATCATTTTTACAATCTGGAGCTAGCTGCACGAAAATATTGATATTCAATATACTAAAAGGAAGGAAATACTACAGCCAAACAAGGTAAAGAAGTAGTAAACACCAAAAAACATTATACTGGAGTTTAAATTGCAGAATTGAGTATATGGAAAACATAGTCAGATTGTTCGAATACATGACAACGAACATAGCTGTAGAGAAGGATACTTTCAGATATTCCAGTCTTATAATCAACATTTTAAAATACTTCTATTGATTAAAATTATAAATTAAGATAATATGTAATATAACCTGCATAAATACTCACCTATTACATGAAAAACATAATATAATCCTTTCATTATTGCTAATGGTAATTTTTACCCTGTGAAATTTATAAAATAAGCTTTTACTTAGTAGAGAATGTACTTTTACTGAGAATGCTATTTGTTTAAACCTTTTTGGGGCGATTTATTTCTCACAAAACATTTTGAAACATTAAAAATTCAAAACCGCTAATTGTATTCAGTATATATATATATATATATATATATATATATATATATATATATATATATATATATATATATATATATTATATATATATATAAATATATATATATATATATATATGGAGAGATAGAGGGAGCTGTCAAGAAAGCTGTAGTACATAAAAAATATATGTATACCAATTGTAATCTGTGAATAATAATTTTACTTGTTCCATATTTATTGTTAAATATGCAGATGTAGGAGCCAAATTTTAAAAATATTAGTTTTATGTGTAATATAAGAATAATCTAAATTTATTTTTTAAATGCAAATCATTTTTATGCTTCTTTAGGATCTGTTGTTTTGCATTTCGTTTTATATTAGGCAATAGAGACACGCTAAATTGTCACTTTAAATGAAGTTAGACAGTCTGTATCATCCCGCTCTTTATGTAGCTGCAAACGAGAGTAGTGTCTTTAGATAGAGACTTAAATGCTTCTGTAAAGCTGACGCATGCAGTACATCATAATAAGTAAAATTAAGAACTTTTTTTAACTTCAGACTCATTAAAATACATTAAAAAATAACTTGGATAAACTAATGGAATAATCACCATTGTTTATTATTATTACACGTGTACATTTTATCGCTTTGCGAGGTCTGTACATTAGTATTTTTGGACAGTAATCAAAATGGAAGCGCAATCCACGCTAGCAGCATAAAATGGCTCACATGAGAAATTTAGTGTATCCGTTCAAGTAGGCAAGGATGATAAAGTTTATTATTAAAATCACTTCAAACATATATTGGAAATAAGAAATAGTAAGTAAATTTAATTAAGATAACGACTTTTCGTCAACATCTAGTAATATCTGAGAGCACTTTCTTAACTATGTGATACTCAACTTGTAACATGGAAAAAAAGGATTTTTTTCGGTGTCGATCTGACACGATTTAAAATATCTTTAATTTTAAAACAATTATTTTAAAATATTTGAGTAAAATTAGCTTCTCATTGTGTTGCTTATATATGTACTGGAAAAAATAAACTTTACCTGTCAAATCAACCTAACATTAACAATAGTTAAGGAAGATTTAAGCCGTAGCTGCAGTGAAACCAGATTTATTGCAAACCATCGCACAAAATGAATGAAGTTTTTGTTTCCAGTCGAAGTCGGTTTTGGAAAAGAAAACATTTAAAATCGCTAAAACATCAACTGCCTTTGCTGTTTGCAAAATAGTCTCACCAAATAAGAATTCTTCTTTGATAGTATCAGCAGACACGTAACGAACAAAAACAAGAAGTTGACTACAATTCGAGATGTCTGTAGTTTCATCCAGTTGCATACTAAAGGGAAATGGCGATGCTTTCAATTCATCGATGATCTGTTTCAAGATATTGCAAGAAATTTCAACTATTCTTGAATGTATCACATCATTGGGCAATGGAATAGGCTTAAGTTTTTTTTCTCTGTTCCAGTCCACAAACTAATTCAACCATTTCCTGCTCACAGGGCTTAATTAATGTTTCTCCAATAGTATACGGTTTCTTACTTTTGGCAATACGATATGCAACTCGGAAAGATGCCTCAACCAAAGGTTTTTGTTGGAATACCAAATCCAAGTTTCGTTATGTTCCAGATTTCGAAAACTGGGTTTTCTTCTTTGTAAAAAATTCTAGATCTTTAGATGCATTTTCGGGATGAAGAGATTTGAGATGCTCTATCAATTTTTCTGGTTTAATACTGGCGTTTGCCAAAACTTTACCACAAGGAAAGCATTGTGGCTTTTCAATACCGTCCGATTTCTTCATGCAGCAGAATCCATATTTTACATAATTTTCATCACACATCCTTTTTTTGGACATTTTGGGCTACAAAAAATATCAAATAATCAAATTAAACATTAAAAATTCAAATGAAAAAGTAAAACAAATATTTTGTTTTAAAAATTAACAAGAACTTTGCGGAACTGATTTTAAAGTCACTTTATTTACACGTGAAATAAAATTCAAAGGTTACTTTGTGTTTCTAAAAATTTCAAATTTTATATAGTTTACGAATGTTCCTTTCCTCGAATTGTAGAGGTCTCTGTGGGAAATTTCAGAAATACAGGCTTACAGAGCTTACCCGTGACAAAAAAAGTTTTTTTTTAAATATTAATGCAAACATTTTAAAAATTATTAACAGTTGGCGGACCCCCAAAATATGACCCATGGACCACCAAGGGGTTCATGAACCACAGGTTAAGAAACCCTGCCGTAGACTGTTTTCCCTCTAACCCATATATGCATATCCATATAGCCGCAGACTATTTCTTCGGGCGAACCCATCTATGTATGGATTCATGCAATGTAACTGTTGTTGATTATAAAATAAAAAGTGTAATGCTTGTAAATATTTTTTGAATCGCTAGAAATATGCATGTTTTTTTATATTAGGATTTATTTAGCATTTTAACAGTCATAGCAATAATCAAAAACAATAAGCTTTTAAATTACATTTTTATATCAAAAACCCTTTTCATTTCAATAATTACAAAAAAAAAGTAAATAGCATTTGCACTGTTTTTTTGCTTCTTTAATTTGAACGTAATCTATATTAATTACCATACAACAAGCTCAGGAAGAAACATATTTATATTTATAATTAAAAATTCTAAAAACGAAGTATTTAGAGATTAATGCAACATGAATAGAATTTTGCTTACTAATATATCATAAGGAAAAAATGCAAATTTACTTTTAGAAAAAAGACATTACTATTTAAATTTGAAATAAAAATAAATGTATACTTAATGAAGTGTCCCCTAAAAAACTCTTAACATAATCCGATGTTTTTTTTTTACTTTTGGAGACCAATTTAACCGGATAAACTTTATAAATAAACAAAATAAATGTTTATCTCTCTCTGAATCTTATTTATGCAAATATTGTTACAGCAGATTTTGGAAAATGAAGTGGAGAATGTATTAAGTTAGTT
>CM063505.1:133557950-133605450 GCA_032207245.1 Pardosa pseudoannulata
TAATACAAGACTAGTACATATATCAAATATATGTACGTGACATATTTTTCCTTTGAAATATAAGAAACTTCACAAGTTAACAACAGTATTTTACCTCTTTTTTTCTTATTTATAAAACTATTGCTATATTAAGACTTTTATGCATTTATACACTATGTTCAGTGATATTTCTTACTCTTTATGTCAATTTCATGCTAATGTATATTAATTAAATAATACAAATTAGAAAATTGAAAAAATTATAACGCTTGTGTATTAATTAAAAGATGTTTTATTTTTTAGTGAATTATGGTAGAAAAATCTTAAATCATGAATGTGGGTTAATTGATTTTAGATATTTTATTTTCGTTTTAAGATTTATTTAAAGTTAATATGAAACGAAAATGTCCTTGACATGCTTTGTGCAGTATTAGAATAATTTATAATACAAGACTAATACACATATCAAATATATGTATATGACATATTTTTCCTTTGGAATATGAGAAGCCTTACAATCTAGCAACAATATTTTACCTCTACTTTTTTATTTATTTATTTTTATGATTTTATACACTATGTTCTGTAATATTCTTATTCTTTATGTCTTGCCAATTCCATGCTAATGTATATTAATTAAATAATGTAAATTAGAAGCAATAGAAATTTATATGTAAAAGTTAATTGCATCTTGAAAGAAGTTACTGTGAACAAGATATTTCTCTCTTTTTTAAATCTGAAAACCTTAGTTTATATCTATACGAAGAAATCACTTTAAAAAAGCAGGAAAGAAAAATAAATAAAAACCTAAATTGCACTGTAATGAATTGGGACCCACTACCAATTTTTGCAGCTGTGTACCTTTCCTATATCTGGAGGTATATTACATTCACCCCTCAACCCGGCGTTCTTTCGTAAATATGAGTCATGCCGGCAAAGAGACTCATTAGAAGTTTCGAGATTTGTTGTTCTTTTGCAGGGCGGTGGTGAATTACAGTAGGGTGCAAGTGGTTTCCCGATACTGCCAACGAAAGCGAATGATCATTTATCTGGTGGATTTCTTTTTCGAAAGAATTGCTTGAAATAGCTTTTTAAGCTTAAAAAATAAACTGCTCATCTATAAATCTTATCTTCGTCCTCAACTATCTTATTCGTGTATTGCATGGTCATATGCGGCTGACTATATTATTGATTCACTTTCTGCTGCTCAGAATATCACTATTAGGCAAATCACTAATTCTCCTTGGTATTTTAGAAATGTCGAAATTCACACGGAAATTAATCTTCCCTCTCTTCAAAATTACTTCCAAAATCTTGCCAGTAAATTTAATAAAAATCTTTGCGTTGACCATATTATTGAACTAGCTCAGTATGACTATGCAGACACTTCAAATAGTAGACGTCCCATGGCCATCTTAGGTAAAGACCTATCTTAAATTTTATTTGCTGACGATTGTCTCTTCCCGTCTTTGGATTGGCTCCTAGTTTCTAGGTTTCAATCCTCCCCCACTGTTAGTGTTTTTCCCCCCATCTCTACTTCTCACTGCCTGCTCTGGCTGCAGCAACGTTAACTTGGGATCCTACTTTGGAGGGTGTAAATCCTAAGACTGTCATTGGACGTTCTTCAAAAGAATTCTACTGGTTGAATTCCTTTAAGATTCTGGATCCTAACTGTGACCCTGCTACAGTTTTTCGGAACTTGCCTACCTTACAGTTTCGAACTGTTTTAAAAAAATTCAATTAGTTTTAGATTTTTTTTTATCCAATACTCTTAACTTGTTCTGATCTAAGAACCATGATGCATTTTAACACTTGGGTCTCTCTATTTGCCATCACCTTATGTTTATTAATTTTCGACTAAACTCAAGCAATTTCTCATGCGTTTCTTTCCCCACTCACATAATTTTCTTTTTAATGTTATTGCTAACAAAGTACTCATAGATTTACGCATTACCATTGACAGCAAATCCAGTACTACAGGGCTTGGCCCAGGGAGTACTGTTGCCAATTCGTCCTGTGTGGCTCCTATATTTTTCGAAAGAGATCAGGTTTCCAGAAGCTGACCGGCGAAGAATAAAGAACAGGGGAGTCTCCCGTTAGCAGAGAGAGATGGGGGTCGACTGAAAGCCTGCGAACCGAACATATCTCTCGTTCGAGGGAGGGGGGATTTCTCATTTACGTAGCAAGACAGAACACGAAACGTCTGACTTATATTTTGTGAAGGCCGCTAGTCCACTTGATCATGGTTACAGATAAATAAGACTCCGGAACTCTGAATATGATTTTGCATTTAATTTTGCAATCTTGTAAATAAATTTTCTTACGTTGTCCATTAACCCCTTCCGGTAAAATGACGAGTCTAGCTCGTCATTAGTTTTTCATTACATATCGCACAATAACGAGCTACACTCGTCATGCGATTAAAGTTACTGTTAAATATGACAATTAATTTAGTTTAAAATTTCTAGTGTACTGAATTTGGCAACGCTTTTATCACTTGTGAAAATCATACGTCACTATTGCATATTGTTTACTTAGAATTTCTTGGTAAAAGTCATTGCCAAATTAATGAGTCAGAATAAAAGAAAACCTACTAAGAAATGCCGTGGGTTACAAGAATCAAATTAAAAGTGAGACTACTTGGCGGTGTAAACAATTAAGAATTCCTTTGCACTTTGTTTTGAAAAGTACCACTAGCTTGAAGACTATTATCTGTATACCTTATTAATGTTTTGCTTTGATATTTTCTTAATTTTACTGTTTCTGATATTATTTAACACTATGTAAAAAGTGGATTTTAATTAAGAATATGTAAGAAGTGTAAAATGAAACAAGTTTTTTAAATAAAAATTAAATGGTTATATCATGCACAGTTTTTCATTATTAAATCATACCGGAGGGGGTTAAGCTTTGGTAGAAGTAATTGTTTGTTCATCTTCGAGACAGCCGAACATAACTACCTCAGTTAAGTAGGCTAGCGGTTTACACATGTTGATTTGTGCACCCCTCACGACAATAACTGAGTGTGTTACGTGATCATTAAACACAAATATCAAATATAAATTTTTTAAAAATTTCCATAACATTCAAAGTTTCTTATTATATGCAAAATTTAATGTACCTAATTTATAAAATAATTACTCTGGGTAACCAGATTCTTTAAGATTCTTATCCATGGAGATCTGATTCGCTACTAAAACATAATACATGCACACTCGATTAAAATATTATATATATATATATATATATATATATATATATATATATATATATATAAATATATATATATATATATATATATTTATATTTAATATTTATATATATTTATATAGTTATTATATATATATATATGTAATGAGACTGACTTCTCGATGGTGTTGCAGTCATGCCATAAAAATGATACCGTTTCAGCTATAGACCTTTATTAAGACAACTTTGAAGGACGGGTTCCCACTTCATCATAGGGACAAACTGAAGGGTCAGCTAGCATAAAGTTCTATTTACAAGACCATTAACACCTGGGTCAACATCTGTGGGAAAATATCTCTAGAAAATCTGTCTCCGCTAGCGTGTATCTCCTTTTTATTTGGAAATTTCCTAAATTGTCCGCTAGGGCCATGTAGGTTTATAATTGGCCAGGCCCCTTCTCTGAGGGCGTAACCTGTAGCCCCAGTGGTCAATTTAGGTTAGGGGTTAAAAAGGGGAATGGAAAATGACGCGGGAATTTTTACCCTTGATTTAAGTTTTGAAAACCCCTGAGAATTTTCCTTACAATATCCTCCCCGGGCAAAATGAAAGGGGTGAACGAAGTGAGAACCTTTCCATTAACATAAAATTTTACAAAAATTTTAAGTAACAAAATAAGTAACTGATGATTTCATACATAATTATACACGAAATAAAAATACATAGTTTTAAGTTTTGCAACAATAAAGATGATTACAAAGACATAATTCGTGTGATATAAATATAAAAATCAAGTTATTCAATTTTGACATAATGTCACAGTATAGAAAATTAGATTTCAATGTATAAAATTTTGTGCATGTTAATAACAAATGTAAAAAGACGCGGGAATTTTTACCCTTGATTTAAGTTTTGAAAACCCTGAGAATTTTCCTTACACACACATATATAATATATATATATATATATATATATATATATATATATACACTCATGTCCATAAATTAAGGATAATTCAAAATCACACAGAAATTAAGCTCTAAAATAAAAATTTCACCTGTAGAATTATCACACACATCTTGAAGAAGAATCTGCAAATTGCAGGAAACCAACAGATGGCGCGGATAGTACGTCACAATGACGAGAGTGTATGAAAGGGGTATATAAGGAATGGAGACTAGCTTAATATTAAAAAAAAGTAAATTTATTATAATATATATACAACTATTTACATACAAAACTTTTTTTTTAAATTAGTTCTGACAAATTTTTTATCTACTTAAGTAATTTGTAAATAGATAGAGGACCTAATCTCAATTTCAAAAATGTATATACATTTGTGGTACCTTTGTGGGTCTAAAATGTTGGGCCCGGAACACTTCTGGTTGAAGGGTATCTATGGCTGATCAGGAGAGGGAATCTATATATCGTCCGTTGGTTTCGTCAGAGGCTTCCTCCTGAGTCTTTGGGGTGTGGCCGTACTATTTGGTGCAGGAAACACTTCCTGTCGTACTTGGTTGGACTCTCCTAGTCAGGACTATCGAGCACCTTCTCCTCTGGACTCATGAACAACTTCCGTCGGACCCGACTGGACTCCCGACTTTCGAACACCTTCTTTTGGGACCTCCGAACCTCTTCTCTTGGACCTCCGAAACCTCTCTCATCTTTTTAGATTTTTGATATTTTATTATTTCAACCTTGTCCCCTCCTCCTTATTGTCCTCCAATCGGGATAGTTGTAAGGATTTCATTGGCCTGCTTCAACCCCGCCTTGTGACCGCCAACGTACCAAACCTTATCCCTTCTAATTGGGCACTGTCCCTTAGGGACTCATAAATACTTCACAAAGGTACATTCTTATTTAATGTCAAGCACGGAGACGGGATTCTAATCTGGGGCTGGGATCAGAACCCCGCCCGAGACCACCGTTCAAGACAAACATATCCGTTGAATAGAAATTTATGGTCCTCCATTTCTTTACAAATATGTGATGAGGTCAGATTTAAATCCCGAACATTTTATTTATTGTATGAATGAATCAATTATATAAAGATCTAAATCGCCTCATCACAATATGTTGAAGCATAATACAAAGCCGTAGATCGCAAACACATTTTATTGCAACACCAAAATGAAAAAATACAAGAAATACGAGGTACATTGGGCTTTTATAGTTTTGAGATGATTCTGAGCTCAGCCAATAAAATTTCTGGCACAAACAAATTAAACGAACGTCCAAGAAAGCTATTATTTAAATACATGAATAATTGGCCAAGTCGTTAAGTTTGAGTGCGATTATATATTTCAACACTCCCCCTTAATCGCACATTATACACATACATATTACTTTTACAGTTATCAACACATGTATGCAAAAACAAAGCAAAATTTACATCTAGAAACGTTTTAAACAACTTAATGACAATAATTCATAAAATTTTGTTCTAGGCAAAGCCTTAGTTAGTATGTCAGCAATTTGCAAACCTGTCTGAATATATTCAATTTTAATATCATGTTCTTTAACAATCTTACGAGCAAACTTCAATTTTATATCAATATGCTTTAACCTACCTGAACTATTTTCGCTCATAATACTCTTAATGCACGACTGATTGTCTTCAAAAATACAAACATTTTTCACATTCGATATTTCGGTTACTACAGCTTTTGTCCATAACAAATCTTGAAGACCTTTACAGAGAGCAATTACCTCAGCTTCAGTTGACGAAAGTGCAATGCACTTTTGTTTAGTACAGCACCACATTATAGGACAGTTTGCAAACATTATGAAGTAACCAGTAACTGATTTCCTATCTTGATTATCTGCCCCCCAATCTGCATCCACATACAAACATAAATCTGACATTTCCAAGTCACACTTTTTGTACTCTAATTTTATATTTAAGGTGCTTTTCAAGTATCTAAGAATTCTCTTTAAAGCACACCAAGCTACATCGGTAGGATGTTCTTGCAGTTGGCTTAAGCAATTAATTGCAAATAAGATATCTGGCCTTGAAACATATGCTAAATAAAGCAAAGATCCAACTAATTCTCTATACGGGCCATGAAATTCATTGCCTTTCTGAAAGTCAGCTGGAGTAGACTTAGATTCAATGGGAGTTGATACAGTTTTACAATCAGACGTTTTGTACTTATCAAGCAATTTTACAATGTATGACTTTTGATCTAGATGTAAACAATTGGATTCGAAACTTATTTGAATGCCTAAAAATTCCGAGAGTCTTTCAGATTTTGACATTTGAAATTCTTTGGATAATAGTGATATTATAATACTTGTTTCTTTTACATCCGATCCTGCAATTAATAAATCATCTACATAAAGAGCTATAATAACTTTCTTACCATTTATAATTCTAATGAATATACACGGTTCAGAATCCAATTGCCTAAAATCTAGTTTTATAACAAAATTAAGAAACTTTTGATACCATTGTCGAGGAGACTTTGAGACCATATAAACTCTTCTTGAGCTTAAACTTTTTACCGCTCATGTCGTCATACCCTTTGGGTTGGTCCATGTAAATGGTCTCATCTAATTTACCGTTCAGAAATGCTGTCTTGACATCTAAAGTGAAAGCTTCAAAATTCTCGTTGAGAATAATTACAAATATTAAGCGTAAAGCAGCCATACTTATTACTGGAGAAAACGTATCTGTGTATTCTTTTCCTTCCTTCTGCATAAAACCACGAGCAACGAGCCTGGCTTTATAAATTCCATTTCTCTTTTTGCGAAAAACCCATTTGCAAGAAATGGCTTGTTTGTCAGGGGGTAAATTTTCTAGATCCCAGACATCGTTACTTTCCATGCTTTTCATTTCTTCATCCATGGCTCTTTTCCACAATTCTTGTTCTTCCTCTGGCAAACTGGCAATATCTTCAAACGTCACAGTTTCTTGTTCAGCAAACATCACTTTGTAGGTCTCAGGATTGGGATATCTAACTGGCAATTTCCTTTCTCGTGAAGATTTTCTTTGTACTTTCTTCTTGGCAGCAGCATCTAATTCCTCGTCATCAGTATTTGGAATTGACTCGCCTTCTTCTTTAATGTCGTTATCGTCACTTGAATCAGAATTAGTATAAATATATTTTTTATTTTTCATAACCTTCTTTGCTTCATTAAATTTGACATTTCTGGAAACAATAATGTATCCAGTGTATGGATTCACCAAACGATACCCCATTTCGGAATAACCTACGAAAATCATTCTCATGGATTTTTCATCAAATTTCTTTCTCTGAGATGGTGGCACTAGAGCGTAAGCATCACAGACAAATACACACATGTTTCTCATGTCAGGAGTTTCACCATACTTCATAAAATATGGAATGCAATCGTTAATTGCACTATTTGGAAGTCTATTATGTATATAAGCAGCTGTAAGTATTGCTTCGCCCCAAAACATCTTTGGTAGATTTGCATCAAAGACCATAGCTCGTCCTTTTTCTAGTACAGTTCTGTTCGCTCTTTCGGCAACGCCGTTTAAAGGAGGTGTATAGGGAGGGGCTGGATCTATTTTAACACCAGCATTTTTAGCAACATCATAAAGTTCTCCAGAGACATAATCTTTGGCGTTATCACACCGCATTTTACTCACAGTTGGATTCAATTTAAAGAACATTTTAAGTTCATCAGAAACATCACTTTTCCTTTTAAGCAATCGTATTTCCATGAATCGCGAGTAATCATCGATTATCGTCATGAAATATTTTTCTCCACGGGATGTTTGTGGTTCTATCGGTCCACATATGTCAGTATGTATCATTACCAACGGCTTGGTTTCTCTTCTGCGAGGGCCTTTTCCCATGGGTGTAGAACACTGTTTAGCGCGAACGCAAACATCACAAAACATTTCTTTTGCAGACAGATTCATAAGTTTCAATTTTCGATCACCACAATGCCCTAGTCTCCTATGCCACAGGTGATCTTCCACAACTAAAGCTTCATTTACATTCGGTGAAATGTTACTTAGATATTGTCCGCTACTATCTAACTTTCCAAATTCAATACGTTTATTTTTAGTTTCAATATAAACAGTTTCAATTTTGAAAATCACACTTAAGTCCGCTGCTTCGATGTTCTTGACAGAAATTAACTGTCCGTTTAATTCTGGAGCATAAAGGACATCTTTTAGTATTATTTGAACTCCATATGCAGTTTCACCGCAAATATTTTCAATACCTTCGACTTTCAAAACAGATGATTTTGATGCACATTTAACAATTCCAGATTTAGGTTTCATTGACATGAACCACTCTTTGTGTGAGGACATATGAGACGTAGCACCGGAATCAATAATAAATCTGTCATGTGAAGAATTATTGACCATAAATGATATTGCAGGTGATGCATATTTGTTATTAAAATTTGGTTGCTTTCTAGAATTTTCAGTACATTCCCGTTTAAAATGGCCAGGTTTGCCGCAGTTGTGGCAAACAGAATTTTTCTTACGACAAAATTTAACAGAATATCCTTTTCTTTTACAAAAATTGGAAAACAATTCTTTCCGGACACTCGAAAAAGCAGAATTGTCCAAATTCTGTTTAGAATACTTATTTTCATTTTTAAAATCAAATAAAAGAGCTTCAGAATCAATAAGTCTTCTAGTGACAAAATCCAAACTTAAAGTATCACTCTGTTGGTTTTCTAGTGCTACTTTAACATTTTCATATTCTTTTGGTAATGACATTAAAATATAAACAATAACATCAAAGTCACTAACCTCTGCTCCAGAAATACGTAGATCGACAACTAAATTCATTATGTTGTCGATGTGCTGTCTCATTCCCACATCTTTTACTTTTCTCATGGTCGCCAAACGTTTACGCGTCAAGATCTGGCTAACTGCTCCTTTAGTTTTATATGTAGCTTGCAATTTCTTCCATATTTTGCATGCTGTATCTTCACTTTGAAGAGAAGCGAGAATATTATCAGTCAAAAACGAAAGTATTAAAGCATACGCTTTCTTTGACTGTAAAACATTATCTGCACTTGCTTCCACTTCTAAAAACGTATCCAATCCTTTCGCAGAAAACACGGATTGCACTCTTCTACACCATACAGTAAAATTAGTTCCGTCAAATGGAGCTACACCGAAAACTTCTTTTTCTATATTACTACCAATATTTGAAAAGGCCATACTTCACGAAAGCGAAAAGAAAAACACTTGAAGAACTGGCACTGCCGATCTGCTGCTGAAGAGAGTGAAAGTACAAGCTAAATTTTAAAAACCACGCTCTGCTGTTGAAGCATAATACAAAGCCGTAGATCGCAAACACATTTTATTGCAACACCAAAATGAAAAAATACAAGAAATACGAGGTACATTGGGCTTTTATAGTTTTGAGATGATTCTGAGCTCAGCCAATAAAATTTCTGGCACAAACAAATTAAACGAACGTCCAAGAAAGCTATTATTTAAATACATGAATAATTGGCCAAGTCGTTAAGTTTGAGTGCGATTATATATTTCAACACAATATATAGAAGGTAAAATTTTTTTATGGGTCTTAACAGAATTATTATTCGCAGAATATTTATATTGAAAGTATTTACTGTTTTAAATTAGTATATAACTTCTCTATATTATTATAACATTATAACATAGAATTTAAAGTATGTCTTTTAGTGAAGAATGTGTACAATAAGATTAAAAAAAAAGAAAAAAAAAAAGAAAAGTTTGTATCCTCTAAAGCAGAACTCTTAAAAACTACACCAGAAAAGTAACTCGCTCTTAAAACGTAAGAACTACCTTAATCCATTTTCTCTGCTTTTAAAAGAATTACGCTAACAATATTTGCATAAATAAGGTTGAGAGAGTGATAAATATTTAGTTTGTTTATTAAACTTATCCGGTTAAATGCGTCTGCGAAAGACATAAAAACGGAATCAGATTATGTTGAAATGTACTTTAAATGCATTTTTAAGGACATTTCATTAATTTCGAGCTTACTTTTATTTCAAATTTAAATAGAAATGTCTCATTATAAATGTAAATTAGCACTTTTATTTTTATTAATAAAAGAGTATAAAAATACATCTTTATGATGCATTAAATTCTGTATGCTTTGATTTTATAGTAAATATTTTAGTTTTTCTTATAACCGTGCTTTCTGGCTTTTTACCTTATGATAATTAATAAACATTACATTGAAACTAAACCAGTCAAAACAATGACATTTTTTATGCTTTTTAACTCTTCAAATATTGAAAAAGATTTTTTGAATTCATATACATTTAAAAGCTTTCATTATTAATTAAAGTTTGGGATTTAAAAATTTACATGTTTTAAAATAATTTTGTCAAGTTAGTGACACTTGAGAGAAACAATGTTTGATTTAGAAATATATTAATAAAAATGCGTAGACTATAGTACAAATTATTGTAATATCTTTTATATACCTACAAATAAAAAACCGTAAAATTGAATTTTATAAAATACACTTCAATTTAAGTTTGAATGAACATCTTTTTTTCTATTTAGAAACAATATATTTATCATGAATAAAAATGAAATCACGTTGTTACTATAACATAAAGGATAATTTAAAATACAGTTATTACATTTTTAAAAGACCATATAAACGACATAGAACGAAAATACTTGCTCACAAAGAAATAATATATGACAGATTTATATTCTGAAAATAATAATCTATGTTTCTTGTGAAAGTATTTCATAATTTATTCAGAGGAAAGGTATCCAATGACAAAATTCTTAATTACAATATATGTAATATAAAAATTTTTTATATTACATGCTGCCTCTTGCAATGCGGATCTGTATTCACGTTCAGCGCAAGTTTATTAAAAATTTACTGAAAATTAATCCACAATCGCTTCAAGTTCATTTTTCTAGACACTGGCTGAGAGGTTTGTCGTTTATTTAACATGCAGAAATATTGCAGTCGGGCTGATTATAGTTCACTAAATAACTTTATGTTACACCTCTACCTAGATTACCTATCCTATACAATTTCATTCTTTGGGGGTTTGTAAAATATTAAATGTATGTACTATTTATCCTGCATGAAGAGTACAAAAAAGGATCTTGTCAGCTCAAATCCCAGAAAATTTGTAGAACATAGGACAGATGCAAATTCGTGATAATCAATGTATTTACCAAATTATAGAAAAGAAAGAGACTTAGATCTGTAAGTATTTATAAAATTATAAACGAAGAACTGTATATGAAATTTTACCAGAACCTCATAACTTTTTGTTTACAGCTACCTAGAATACCTATCCTATGAAATCCAACACTTTGGGGTTTATAAAACATAAAATATGTGTACCATTTATCCTGAAAGAGAAACACAAGGAGAATCTTGTCACCTCCAGTCCCAGAAACTTTGTGGGCCATACGAATAATACAATTCGATGATAATTAATGTATTTACCAAATCATGTAAAAAATTTATCTTTAATTAATCACAAAATTTCAAACGAAGATATGCGTATGAAAATTTAGTTTTCTATAGTTCTCTCCTAATTTTCAAAACAAAATTTACAAAACCTAAAACTACTTTAGGATAGTGAAAACAACTCTAATTTCTGGCATCATAACTGGTTATTAATTGTATATAACATTTTTTAACGTTACAGAAGGTCAAGGAAGTAAAGCACCCGAAATAAACAATAACGAAAACTACAAGAAGCAGTGTTAAAAAGTAATCTGTGTCTTTTTCTTTCGAAGTAGAGCTCTGGTTATAGCCATCAGCCTGGATAGACAGCAGACAATTAGAACTTACTCTCCCACCTGAAAGTGTCTTCCAAAAATCCTTCCAGAAATAATTCTACCGGGACTCATGCTATACCATAACAATGTATCTTCTGTTATATAGCAAGATTGACATTCGAAACAAAATAACTTGAACCAAAACACAACAGAGTGATGCATCACAAAAAGCACATCAAATACATCAAAGTGATATAAAACCTACCATATTTCCTCTATCTTGCTTTTTATTATATTTAATTCTCAAGATAATTGTACAATGTCAGTGTAATTATCTTGATTCGTATGGTTTAGAGCGCTACCGTCTACTTTCTGCAACACGAGTGTTAATGAGACCGGGACGTACTGTTTAAAGCCGATTACGAACGGCTAAGAACATCCATGCCATAGTGAGATTCGAACCACGAACTCCGGATCCGAAGGCCTGCACCCTAACCAATCGGCCATCGTTCGGCGTAATTATCTTGAAGATGACGTTGATGAGTTGAAGGATTTTGGTGATTTATAAGATATTTATTAATCTTGCAGATTTTATGCAATTTTTTAAAAGTACGTGGATTTAAAACAGGATGACAGCAAAGTAAGACAGTTGTTTTTAAGTTTGGGTACTGCAGTACATTTCAAAACACTTCTAGAAAATACAATAATAAGTTGTACAGATTAAATCCCAAATCAAGACTATTTACCACTATGAAACAAAAATTTAGGATTGTTGGGCATTACATGCCATTCAGAACAACATATTTATTGAAAAATTCATTTCCATTTAACGCAGCTTAAAATTCTAAACATGATAGCAATCTCAATGCAGATTATGAAATAAAAATGAAAATGATATCTACAGTTTTAAAATTTGATAGTTTGTTTTAAAAATGCAAATAAATGTCACACAATAGCTGCAATGATGTTAGAGATATAAACATTTCTTACCCTACATTTTAAAATTTAAATAATAAAATAACAATATGCAAAATTTAAATTTGCCTGTATCTGCCTTCTTAATTTTTTTATTATTAACAGCACCTTATATAATGAAACAAACATCTAATTTACATTATTAATTACATCTAATCTATTAAAGTGAGGTTACGCCTGGTGTTCATACAGTTCCAAGAGTGAGGCATAAATGTTTCAAGAATACCGATTGAACATCATATATAATTTAGTTATAATTTCTTTATAGTATTGAAAGCATATTGAATGTTACTGAAATTGTATAAATGAGAGAATGTGTACTTTATTTTAGAATTAAACTATACTCATAAAATCGAAATGAACAAAATAAATATATAATAAAATACAAAATATATAATAAAAAAGCATTATTACGAGTTATACTAATCCATTTTTCTTTCGTCTTAAAAGACTTAAGCTGACAATATTTGCATAAATAAAGTTTGGAGACATATAAATATTTATTTTATTTCTTTGTAAAGTTAATCCTATTAAATGTAAAAGAAAGTGAAAAGAATAGTGAATATATATTAACGTATTCTTGTTTTTTAGAAAATATTTCATTAAGTTTAGACGCATTTTTATTACTAATACAAATAATAATTTTTTTAAATTTTTTTCAACATTATTTATAATAACTCAATACATTAATTTCTAGACTACCTTTTGATGATTTTTTAAATTTGTGTTTTAGTATTAAATTGTAAGAGCGTTTAAGTTTCTAATAGGATTAAAAAGCAAAACACAAAACACATATATAAAATTTGGTTATATTATCGTAACTCATATAATATAACCTTTTCAGAGATTTATATATTTTTGAAATATTGTTATCGAAGAAAATGTAAATTAATTGCTGTAATTTTTTTAAAGTTATCTCATAACACTGCAAAGAAAAATTCAAAAATAATTCTATGCTAAATATGTGTTGTCAATATCATTAATTATATAAGAATTTTAAAATATAAAGCACCCAGATCAGGTGGTTACGTAATGTCGCGAAGTTACGAATATTACTGATTATCAACTGATCTATTTACTTTTAAATTGTAAAGTTTCATAAGTATTAAATAAATGAATTAAAAAGGATAAACACAGAATTAACATATTTTAATAAGTATTTCTCTTTAATTTATTAGTTATTTTGTTATAAATGTCGGTTAAAACATTTTCTTCTATACAAAAATAAAACCACAAACGTTTCAAGGTGATGTGAGGAAAGTGACAAGTAACGTCTCTCTCTTTCTCTCTCTCTCCACTCTCTATATGTATATATTTAATATATATATATATATATATATATATACTATATATATATATATATATTATATATTATATAATATTTATATATATATATATATTATATATATATATATTAATAAAGTTTATACATTTATATACATGAATACATATATATATATACATGCTTTACATATGTATATGTATATGTATAGTATATATCTATTTTTTATATATATATATATATATATATATATATATTTATATATATATATTATATATTATATATATATTAGTTGTTATATATATATGTAGATGTAGGATGTAGATGTGTATATATATAGATTATACATATATATATATATGTATACATATATACATATTTATATATATATATATATATATATATATATATATATATATATATATATATAAATATATATATATATATATATATATATATATATACATATATATATATATACATATATATATATATATATATATATGTATATATATATATATATATATATATATATATATATATATAGATATATTTATATAATTATATATATGTATATATATATATATATTTATATAATTATATATATATGTATATATATATATATATATATATATATATATATGTATGTATATATATATATATATATATATATATATATATATAATATATATATATATATATATATTATATATAAATTATAATATATATATATATGTATATATATATATATGTATATATATATATATTATATATATATATATATATATTCTATATATATATATATATATATATATATATATATATATATATATATATATATATATATATATAAAGAATTAAAATTTATTAGAAAATTTTATTTTAACAGCTATATGGTTTTTATAACACTAAAGTCACATAAACTTTTCTCAAACTATATTTCTGTAATATTCTTTTTAGAAGGAACTATAGCTTTTCTTCTTTATATCAAGTATAATCTTTTCTTATATATTAACTATTAGTATTCACGAAAACTATTTAGAATTACTTTTGCTACCCCGATGTCCATCTTTTTTTTAATGTCTGTGTTTGTGTTAAGTAGCTATCAAAGTTGATTAGATCGAGACATTCTGCTGTTTATTTTTTGGGGAGTAAACTGTACATCATACTTTTCTTGTCAATGTTAAATTAAATTCAGAACAACATATTTATTGAAAAATTCATTTCCATTAAACGCAGCTTAAAAATCTAAACATGATAGCAATCTCAATGCAGATTATGAAATAAAAATGAAAATAATATCTACAGTTCTAATATTTGATAGAAAAAATGCAAATACATCTCACACAATAGCTGCAATGATGTTAGAGATATAAACATTTGTTACCCTAGATTTTAAAATTTAAATAATAAAATAACAATATGCAAAATTTAAATTCGCCTGCATCAGCTTTCTTTATTCTTTTATTATTAACAGCACCTTATATAATGAAACAAACATCTAATTTACATTATTAATTACATCTAATCTATTAAAGTGAGGTTACGCCTGGTGTTCATGCAGTTCCAAGAGTGAGGCATAAATGTTTCAAGAATACCGATTGAACATCGTATATAAATTAGTTATGTTTTCTTTCTAGTATTGAAAGCATACTGAATGTAACTGAAATTGTTTAAATGAGAGAATGTGTACTGTATTTTAGAATTAAACTATACTCAGAAAATCGAAATGAACAAAATAAATATATAATAAAATACAAAATATATAATACAAAAGCAATTTATTCTAAAAAATAATAACGAGTTATATTAATCCATTTTTCCTTTCGTCTTAAATAACTTATGCTGACATTATTTGCATAAATAAAGTTTGGAGACATATAAATATTTATTTTATTTCCTTGTAAAGATAATACTATTAAATGTAAAAGAAAGTGAAAAGAATAGTGGATATATATTAACGTATTCTTGTTTTTTAGAAAAAATTTCATTAATTTTAGACGCATTTTTATTGTTAATACAAATAATATTTTTTTTATATTTTTTCAACATTATTTACAATAACTCAATACATTAATTTCTAGACTACCTTTTGATGTTTTTTTTTAAATTTGTGTTTAGTATTAAATGTAAGAGCGTTAAGTTTCTAATGGGATTAAAAAGCAGAAACACATATATAAATTTGGTTATATTATCGTAACTCATATAATATAACCCTTTTCAGAGATTTATATATTTTTGAAATATTGTTATCGAAGAAAATGTAAATTAATTCGCTGTAATTTTTTTAAAGTTATCTTCATAACACAAAGAAAAATTCAAAATATCTATGCTAAAAATGTGTTGTCAATATCAATAATTATATAGAATATTTAAAATATAAATGCACCCAGATCAGGTGGAGTTACGTAATGTCGCGAAGTTACGAAATTTACTGATCTATCAACTGATCTATTTACTTTTAATTAGTAAAGTTTCATTAAGTATTAAATAAATGAAATAAAAAGGATAAACACAGAAAAAAACATATTTTAATAAGTATTTCTCTTTAATTTATTAGTTTATTTTGTTATAAATGTCGGTTAAAACATTTTCTTCTATACAAAACATAAAACACAAACGTTTCAAGGTGGTGTAGGAAAGTAGACAAGTAACGTCTCTCTCTTTCTCTCTCTCTCTCACTCTCTATATGTATATATATATATATATATATATATATATATATATATATATATATATATATATATATATATAAATATATATATATATATATATATATATAATATATATATATATATAAGTTTATACATTTATATATATATATATATATATACATGTATACATATGTATATATATATATATATATATATATATATATATATATATATATATATATATATATATATACATATATATATGTATATATATATATATATATATATATATATATATATGTAGATGTAGATGTAGATGTGTATATATATATATATATATATATTTATATATATATATATATATATATATATATATATATATATATATATATATATATATATATATATATATATATATATATATAATATATATATATATATATATATATATATATATATATATATATATATATATATATATATATATATATATATATATATATATATATATATATATATATATATATATATATATATATATATATATATATATATATATATATATATTTATATATATATATATATATATATATATATATATATATACATATATATATATATATATATATATATATATATATATATATATATACATATATATATATATATAATATATATATATATATATATATATATATATATATATATATATATATATATATATATATATATAATATATATATATATGTATATATATATATATATATATATAAATATATATATATATATATATATATATATATATATATATATATATATATATATATATATATATATATATATATATATATATATATATATATATATATATATATATAAAGAATTATAATTTATTAGAAAATTTTACTTTAGCAGTTGTATGGTTTTTATAACACTAAATTCAAATGAACTTTTCTCAAACTATAGTTCTGTAATATTCTTTTTAGGAAGATCTATATATTTTCTTCTTTCTTCTTTATATCAAATACAATCTTTTTTCTTATATATTAACTATTAGTATTCACGAAAACTATTTAGATTTAGTTTTACTACCCCGATGTCCATCTTTTTTTAACGTCTGCGTTTGTGTTTAGTAGCTATCGAAGTTGATTAGATTGAGACATTCTGTTGTTTATTTTTTGGGTAGTACACTGTACATCATACTTTTCTTGTCAATGTTAAATTAAACATGTTAGGAAATTGTTCAGTGAACTTCATAGTTATAATTTTCTTTTTATTAAAGTTAGGAGTTTCTATTACAGTATGCAATATAAAGTGCATAACTGCAGAATGAATATTTTTCACTTTTATTTTCTAAAACATAAAACAGGTTTGTTTTTCTGTTTATCCTTCATCCTGTCATTATATGCTTAAAAATGTGAATATACATGAAAAGATACATTTTCAAGCAAAGTTTGTAACACGAAAAATAGTTCATTTACTTAATCTGGCATTTCCTGACAATTGTACTAAAATTATTAGAATTACCTAATTTAACGATCTCGTCTATATAAATCCAATAGGAAACTTTTGTTTAATAAAAATTGTTTAAAATAAATTTCACCAAACATGTATCTTCAGTTGTAATAATACATTATAAGCTTCAAGTTCTCAATCTTATGATAGATTATTTTTCTATTCAATATAAATTAAAAGGCTCTGCTATGTTCAAAATAATTTTTTTACTAAATTAGTTTTAAATATTTTACTTTCAAATTATTTAATTTTGATGTAAGAAACAAAAAAATTAAAAAAATATTTACACGAAAAAAAAAAATTAGAAATTTACTTAATGTTAACAAAATAACGTTTGAAATTTGTATCCAAGAAACTATCTTTTTATATTAAATAGAATGTAATAATCATTAATTATATATTGTAATTTATATAAACGCCACAGAGACAGTAATATAATTTAGGTTAACAGAACTTATATTAAAACATTCTTAAGATGTGTGCGTGTTTCTGATACCCGGTACCTGAGTTATCTTTTATTCCACTGATACATCCGAGCTTCTCACGCAAGATTTTTATCTTAAGTACATTGAACTATATTAAATTGGACCATGAAGAACCACTTGTAGGTTAACAGCAGCTACATAGCTGCTTTTATTGGCTGTAATAACTTTTATCCTGTAGTTCAATTAAGCCGTATGCCTTCAAATGAGTCGAGAAATCAATTAAGATTTTTTTTAACTATACAGGTTAGGGAATATCAAAGCATTTTACAAAACTTTTTCCAACTATCTAGGTAAAATAATATGACTGGCCAGTAGCGTACTGATCAGTAGTGAATACAATGCAATGTTTTTCAACCCTCTGGAACTAAATAGTTTAGTGTTTTTATGCCATACTTACATATTTGATTTTAGAGAATGTTTTTTATACTTTTCTCTCCTTATAAATTCAGCCAAATCCCGTTTGAGATGCCGAACGACGGCTGATTTATTTGGGTGCTGGCTTTCTGTACGAGATTTCTTGGGTTTCTTGGGTCCACTGTAGCTTAGATATTCATAGCCGTCTGGAATCGGCTTTAAGCTGTAGGTCCCAGCCTCATTAGCCCTCGCGTTGCAGAAAAGCAGACAGTAGCATTCCAGACTAAAAACTAAACCCGTTTTAGCGACTCTAGGTTATGACGAATTTCAAGATATAATCCGTATACATTTTCCACCCATATTTCAGCCTCCCTATATCTTCAGTTCTGCCCTTTTCCTATAATAGTTTATTACCTTTTTTATTATTTTAAATCTATCTTCCAAAAATTGGCTTAAACAAATCTTTTCGTCATCTACTAAATCTACTACTTCATTTATATAAAAATTTTAAATGTTTTTTTTTTCTTTTACCCTTTTCCTATAATAGTTTATTACCTTTTTTATTATTTTAAATCTATCTTCCAAAAATTGGCTTAAACAAATCTTTTCGTCATCTACTAAATCTACTACTTCATTTATATAAAAGATTTTAATGTTTTTTTTTCTTTTAAAACATTTCCACAATTATGAGAAAAGTATTTAGTCTTCAACTTTTACTAGTAAATGTTTACCTGGTATCAAAATAGAGTAGAAAAAGTACAAATACATGGAAAGATATATCTTCAAACATGTAATATGAAAAATAGTTTATTTACTTAATGTGGCATTTACTGACATTTGTATTACACATATTAGGATTACTAATTTAAAGATCTCGTCCATATGAATCCAATATAAAACTTTTGAACAACAAAAATTGTTAAAAATAAATTTCCCCAAAGATGTATCTTAAGGTGTAATAATAAATTTTAAGCTTTAAGTTCTTTTTCTTATAATAATTCAATTTTCTATTCAATATAAATTAAAATCATATATTTTCAGTTCTGCAATTTTCCTATAATATTTATTATATTTTAATCATTTTAAAACTAACTTCCCAAAATTGGCTGAAACAATTTTTCCCGTCATCTACTAAATTTACTACACCATTTATATGAATGATTTTAATTTTTTTTTCTTTTGAAACACTTCCACAATTATGAGAAAAGTATTTAGTCTTCAAATTTTACTAGTAAATGTTTACCTGGTATTAAAATAGAGTACATAAAACATAAAACATGTTTGATTTTTTGTTTATCCTTCATCCTGTCAATATAAGCTTAAAAAATGTGAAAATACATGGAAAGATACATCTTCATGTAACATGAAAAATAGTTCATTTACTTAATCTGGCATTTCCTGACAATTGTACTACACATATTAGGATTACCTAATTTAAAGATTTCGTCTATATGAATCCAATAGAAAACTTGTGAACAACAAAAATTGTTAAAAATAAATTTCAACAAAGATGTATCTTAAGGTGTAATAATAAATTTTAAGCTTCAAGTTCTCTTTCTTATAATAATTCATTTTTCTATTCAATATAAATTAAAATGCTCTGCTCTGTTTAAAATAAAATTTTCTTAAATTAGTCGTAAATATTTTACTTTAAAACTATTTAGTTCTATTGTACGAAAAAAATAAATTACAATTATACTTAACGTTAACGAAATAACGTTTGAAATTTTGTATCCAAGAAGCTATGTCTTTATATTAAATAGAAGCTAATAATCATTAATTATATATCGTAATTTATATAAATGCCACAGGGACAGTAATATAATTTAGGTTAACTGAAATTATATTAAAACCTTCTTTAGATGTATACTTGTTACTAATACCTGGTACCGAGTTATCTTTTATTCCACTGGTACATCCGAGCTTCCCACCCAAGATTTTTATCTTAACTGCATTGAACTAAAATTAATTGAATCATGAAGTATCCCTTGTAGGTTAACAGCAGCTGCATAGCTGCTTTTAGTGGCTGTCATAACTTTTAATCCTGTAGTTCAATTAAGTCGTATGCCTTCGGATGAGTCGAGAAATCAAACACGATTTTTTTTAATATGCAGGTTAGGGAATACCAAAGCATTCTTACAAAACTTTTTTCAACGATCCAGATAAAATAATATGACTGGTTACTTGTCAATACAATACAATGTTTCTCAAAGCACTGGACTAAATAGTTTAGTGTTTTTATGTTATATTTGCAGCTTTGATTTTAGAGAATGTTTTTTTTTATAATTTTCTCTCCTTATAAATTTAGCCAAATCCGGTTTCAGTGACTGTAGGTTATGACGAGTTTCCAGATATAATCCGTATACATTTTCTACCCTTATTTCAGCCCCCTATATCTTCATTTCTGCCCTTTTCCTATAATATTTATTACTTTTTATCATTTTAAAGCTAACTTCCCAAAATTGGCTGAAACAAATTTCTCCGCCATTTTCTAAATCTACTACTCCATTTATATAAATGATTTAAATTTTTTTTCTTTTAAAACATTTTCACAATTGTGAAAAAAGTTATTAGCCTTCAAATTTTACTAGTAAATGTTTATCTGGTATTAAAATACAGTACATAAAACATAAAACATGTTTGAATTTTTGTTTATCCTTCATCCTTTCATTATAAGCTTAAAAATGTGAAAATACATGGAAAGATACATCTTCATGTAACATAAAATATTATAAAATGTAACAAAAAACATTTTCACAATTATGAGAAAAGTATTTAGTCTCCAAATTTTACTAGTAAATGTTTACCTGGTATTAAAATATAAAACATGTTTGATTCTTTTTTTATCCTTCATCCTGTCAATATAAGCTTAATAATGTGAAATTACATGGAAAGATACATCTTCAAGAATGTAACATGAAAAATAGTTCATCTGGCATTTCCTGACAATTGAACTGTACATATTAAGATTACCTAATTTAAAAATCTCGTCTATATGTATCCAATAGAAAACTTTTGAATAACAAAAATTGTTAAAAATAAATTTCAACAAAGATGTATCTTAAGGTGTAATAATAAATTTTAAGCTTTAAATTCTCTTCCTTACAATAGTTCATTTTTCTATTCAATATAAATTAAAATGCTCTGCTCTATTTAAAATAAAATTTTCTTAAATTAGTCGTAAATATTTTACTTTAAAACTATTTGGTTCTATTGTATGACACAAATAAATTTAAAAATATTTACGCCAAGTAAAAAAAATAATTTTGAAATCTAATTAACGTTAACGAAATAACGTTTGAAATTTGTATCCAATCTTTTTATATTAAAGAGAAGCTAATAATCATTAATTATATATCATAATTTATATAAATGCCACAGTCATAGTAATATAATTTAGGTTAACAGAACTTATATTAAAACTTTCTTCAGACGTTTACGTGTTTCTAATACCCGTAACTTAGTTATCTTTTATTCCACTGATATATCGGAGCTTCCCACCCAAGATTTTTATCTTAACTGCATTGAACTAAATTAAATTGGACCACAAAGAACCCCTTGTAGGTTAACAGCAGCTGCATAGCTGCTTTTAGTGGCTGTCCGTAGTTCAATTAAGCCGAATGCCGTCGTATGAGTCGAGAAATCAAATACGATCTTTTTAACTATACAGGTTAGGGAATACCAAGTCATTCTTACAAAACTTTTTCCAACGATCTAGATAAAATAATATGATTGTCTACTTGTCAATAGTGAATACAGTACAATGTTTCTCAAAGCACTGGACTAAATAGTTTAGTGTTTTTATGTTATATTTGCAGCTTTGATTTTAGAGAATGTTTTTTTTTATAATTTTCTCTCCTTATAATTCAGCCAAATATGTAGTACGACGGCCGATTGGTTAGCATGCTGGCCTTCGTACCAGATTTCGTATTCGATTCCCACTGTGACATGGATGTTCGAAGCCGTTTGGAATTGGCTTTAAGGTGTAAGTCCCGGCCTCATTAGCCCACGTGTTGCAGAAAAAGCAGACAGCAGCATTCCGAGCCAAAACTAAATTTCAGTGATTCTAGGTTATGACGTTTTTTCCAGATATAATCCGTATAAATGTTCCACCCTTATTTCAGCCACCCTATAACTTCAGTTACGCCCTTTTAATATAATATTTATTATTTTTTAATCATTTTAAAGTAAACTTCCCAAAATTGGCTGAAGCAATTTTTTCCGTCATCTACTATATCTACTACTCCATTTATATAAATGATTTTATTAGTTTTCTTTTAAAACATTTCCAGAATTGTGAGAAAAGTATTTAGTCTTCAAATTTTACTAGTAAATGTTTACCTGGTATTAAAATATAGTGCATAATAAGGTCTCGTTATTGAATGGACGAAACATCTGCTTATTTCCCTCTCACGATTCTACTCAACAGAGGTTCTCTCGCTGGCATGCAAGTCATTATTCCCTATTCTCGTTCACACCTATATGGAAGACAAATATTTTTATGAAATTTTCTCGCAGCCAACGTTATATCATCAATTCAGATTATTTCTGTATTAAAGTGACTGTTGAAAATTGGACTAAATATTTATTCATTGGTCTTTTAGTTTTTAGTTAGTTTATACTTTGTGTAAATTTAATAATGCTAGTCCTTTTAACTTAATCGAATGTCTTCAATTTAATAAATTGAAGATCAATTCTAACGGATATTTTAAATAATTTTTAATTAAACGGCAGATATAAACACTAGCAACTATTGAGATATACATTTCGTGAGAATTAATGTTCTCACTTAAGGTTTAAATATAGAATAATATCAGATGAAGAAAGTTTTCTGTTCTTTTAAGTTCTTTATAACTTGATTCGAATGCACTTATAATAAATATTATTATATCATCCGATTCGATAGGACATAATGTGTATAATTCATCATTTCTTTCAGTCGCTACTCATTCTCTACTGGCAACTTATTTCCATAACCTAACTTTTCTAAAAAATAATTATAGTGTAAAATTTTTAATATTCAAGAAACACACTCAAATTTTTCTCACATTCACTAAAACTTAAAACACAAAATCGAATAAATAAATAAAAACTTTCCATCATAAATTTATATGCAAGATTTGGAAACCATCATTAAAAGTTAAATGTAAAATATTTTCGTCTGCAATAAATTGGAATCTATATTTAAATATATAATCAACATTTTTCATTTATACTTAATATTTTATTTTTTACCCTTGTTTCAAATCCTTTTCAAGCTCCTTATAGTTATGGTGTTATAAAATTTAATTTTTTTCTTTCCAATATCTTCAGTTAATATTAACGTTTATTTAACTTTGACACATTTTTCTTTATTTTTTTATTGTCAGATATCTGTTCCCATAGAGTATTTCTATACAAGATTTGGAAGCCGTCATTAAAAGTTAAAGTAAAGTATTTTCCTAGGCAATAAAATGAAATGTATGTATAATTATATAAACAACCTTTTTAATTTACACTTAATATTTTATTTTTTACATTTGTTTTAAGTCCATCGAGAGATCCTTATGTTTATGCTGTTAAATAAAGTTTAATTTTTTTGTCTTTCCAATATCTTCAAATAATATTATAATTTATTTAGCTTTGACACATGCTTTTTTATTTTTTTAATTGTTAGATATAAGTTCCCATAGAGTTTCGATTACATTCCTGCCTTGTTTGGGAATAAGAAAAGAGAAACAATTCTTAGAACATTCCAAAAAGTGGATTTTAAAAAACGTAAATATGCTGAAGTAGAAATCATTTTGGATCTCAATATCTATTTATGAACCATGTTTTTTTCTTAATCAATTACGACACACCTTAGTTTTAAAAGAACTCATAAACTTGCGCAGCTATTATCATTATTATCTATCTCTTATTATTTCTACCTAGATAAAAATACATCTACTACGCATTTGGCATTTATTTCCAACCTCACACACATTAAATAACCTTTTCTTCTAAATAACCCATTTCATTATACCAAATGTCCTTCAAATATTTTCTTTATAGTTTAATACTGTATTTTTGGTTGATGTTTCGCCAAATCCTCTTCACTCTAATCACTCTTTGTGAATTCGTAAAAAGGAACTATTTTTCCGTCTTTACGTAATTCAATTCCAAAAGCTTCAAATTGAACGATATGTTAAGTTTATGTTAACCTACTCAAATACTTTATTAACAATATTTATAGTTGGGGATCTGAATATTTTACGCATCGCTGTCTTTACTTAAGAAAAAAAGTTTAGTAGTGTATTGAAAGGTTTAGTTTAGTTAGAACTTTAAGGTCTTCTTTTTTGTTACGCGGGGGCAAACAAGACTGAAGTATTTTGATAAAAAATTTATATAAAAAAAATGCTGTTTATTATTTCTTAAAAAGATTTTCCTTCGGTTTGTTTTTTGTCTTATAGCTCAACACAAATTTTGGTTTCATGCTAAGAACTTTAGTTTCAGTACATAGATTCTTAGATACTTTAAGCGTGAATCACCTTTTACACACTAATAGTTCTAACTATACTTTTTAACGTGACAGTACCTTGAATATATGGCGTATAGAAAAGTTTATAAATTACATAATCTATATATATAGCTTCATTTTTTAAGTTAGCAAAATATAATTTGTCATTAATTAAGCTGCACTGGTCTATTTGAATTAGATTTTTTTATCTTTACTCACTTTTTACATTCATATATAAAACATACTTTTGTGACTAGTGTATAATACTCTATTGGTAAGTATCTACTATTATAATATGAAATATATTGTATATATACACATGAATTTTAAACTCTTTTGTTCAGTGTCTTACTATTTCTTTACATCTCTGATTTGTTGAATCAGCGATGTAATAAATAGGTAATTATTTTTGCTATAAGTCATATATTTTAATTTAATTTATATACTCTAAATAATTTAAAGAAATTGTATTTTGTTTTATGTTATTCATTAGTGGGAATTCTGAAAGATTTCTTAATGAATTTACTATTTCTTATAGTAAATTTTGAATTTTAGAACATTTTTTATTCTATTTACTTAAAAATTTAATATGTGATTAAAAATGAATGCTCTTATATCTGTTATTTAGAAAGTTAATTCAAAAGTAAGTACATCAAAACTGATAATGCTTATATCTTTACACATAATATGATGTTTTCTTTTGTTGGATAGATTTTAAGTCTTGGCATAAATATTATGTATTGTTATAAGCGTAAATATTAAGAGATTAAAACTACATTATTAAATTAATCTTTTTAACTCAAAATATTTATGATTATTTAAGTAGAAAATGTGTCAAACATTGTGCTTAGACGGATATTTAATCTAATGTTTTTCAATCAAGTAATCTTTTATAAGCAATAGCATAATTAATATTCCGTAAATTTGGACATACAAGTCGTGACTTACATGTTTATTACAAGTTCTGTGGCGTATCAGAAGATATTTTATTTTTCCTGGTAAAAACAAAAACTATGTTTTAATTGTGCTTTTTTGCGTGCCTGTAGTACATATTTTAGTCAATTTTATACTTAGCGTTTAATGTACTATAGTGTAGAGAGTTACCCTATATATCTGGTGATCATTTACTTTCTTATAAGAAGTTTTTATGTGAGTCTCGTATACGACAAAGCAGCAAATATGGAAAAATATACCAGAGGTTATGGTGTATAACAGTTAAAATGCCACTCGTTTTTAATCTGATTATAAAATAATGTTTCCTAATAAATAACAGAATGTTAATTAATCGAAGTTTCACGGATCCGAAGATTAAAATTCTCCTTAATTATATAATTTTTAAATTGTGTTCTTTATAAGATAAGGGATACAATTAATTGTTTAAAAAATACTTCTCCAGGCAAAATTTTGTAGTTTGATTTAAATAGAAATTAAAATATATTTCGTTATATTTTCAATAGAATCCATTATAGATTTTATTATGCCTTCATTTTATACATTTAATAATAAACTATAAAACAGATTTTTAACCCTTATATCTGTCAGATATTACCTACTTCTAGTTACAAGTTTGATATCATTGTTATTACAAATAATTAAACGACTGGGTTTTACACATATAGGGGTATATTTCACTGAGTGTGTTGTTTAGCCTCTTGCATCAATGTATGTTTACATAATTCATTCCAAGCGAAAATAAATGAGCTATGGGTTGCTGGAGGCATTGAGATCGAATAATATCATAGCTCAATATCGTACAATTGATTTTCATGTGAAGCTTAAAATTATCCAACGATATCACGAATATAAACAAGAAATTATAATTGATAATACCTACAGTTATTCAATAAGATACAAGCAAAAGTGAAATTATATATATATATATATATATATATATATATATATATATATAATATATAATATATATATATATATATATATACATATATATATATAATATATATATATAATATATATATATATATATATATATATATATATATATATATATATATATATATATATATATATATATATATATATATATGTATAATATATATAATATATACATATATAATATGTGTGTATATGAATTATATATTTATATTTATATTTATATTCCTATTATTACTTATATTTATATTATATATTTAATGTAAAGGCAAATAAATTTTGGATTATTTAATTCTCTCGATACTATTATTGTGCAGATGTTTGGGAAATGTAAAGATGTCGTCTAATAAACAGAAAACTTTACCGTTCATCGGTGTCCACACATTCAGTGTTTTTACAAATTTTACATTTCATTTTGCACATACTTAATCTAAGGACTCTTCCGGATATTTCTTTGTAATTTAATAAATTATAATTAAATATCCGGGCTTTTGTGCAATTCAAATTGCTATAACAGTCTAAATTGTTGAAACAAATAAGATAGTATTACATCAATCAGATAATTAAATTAATTATTGATATGATTTTCTGTTCTAAGCGTGTTCGGTATGTTTTAAGTTCAACAGCTACATATGCTAGTACTATAGGTTTGAATGAACTACGGAGAGGAAAATATAAATATCCAACCTGTTCAACATTTACCATTAGTGATGGTGAATGTCGACATTTACCAGTGTAAGTCAGAAATAATCGTATTTAGCAAATATTTCGGACATACACCAAACGACTACGTAAATGTTGATATTCACCGGTGAAAGTCGACATTCTCAAGATTTCGGTCTTTCACAGTAACATGTAAATAATTATGTTATTTGTTTTGAAGATGTATTAGATTTACAAACATTTTATTTTATTCCTTTCAAAGAAATAATAAACGCGTCCCCATTAAAAGTGATTGATGTGATTTGGCTGTTTCTAATCAGAAAATTCAGTTGTAGTTATAAACTACTGCTAACCATTTTGATGTGATAAGTTTTGCGAAATAATTGATTTCAAATATGTTGCCATGATGTCTCGTAATCCCTTCCTATCTGTTGTATTATAAAAGCTCTTCATACTTAAGTAGTATTAGTGTGTAGCAGGGATATATCTATTCCTACTCTTTTGGCTTTGAAATGTGATCAGGGTACGATATCAAGGACAGATTTCGAGAGAGGAGGATATCTATGTAAACTTTCAATGTTTGTACACATCCATCAAACAAGTTTTATTGATTTCTTAAACAGATTTTTGCTTGGTTGTAACTGTGGAAGAAGGTGCAGGATAGATAGTTCCGGCATCATTTTGTGAAAGGGGTGTTTCGATGGGGATATAAGCTTCGAGCAAAACATAAAAAGGTTGGTACCTGAAAAAGAAACCCACAGAAAAGAAAATAAAAAAGTATATTATTTGAGTGGGGTGATGTATAGTGAAAGTACTTGCTGTGTTCCTAACCGAAATTTAATATTTAAATTAAATTTGAGTTTTCGCCAACTTAAGTTTAAGTCTTAATTTAAAAAAAGAAACACAATAGGCATTAAAAAGGAGAGATGAAATTACTGAATTAATAGATTTTACTGATATTAAAATTAAATTTAAAAAACATTAATAGAAGCCAACTGACTGAGTTTTTGAAATGCTAAAAATTAATAAAATGAAAGGAGAAAACAAAAAAATGTCACTTATAGTCACTCCGGAACACAAAGGACTATGGAGGATGCAACTTTGGGTTCCTCATCTTTTCAAGGAGTTCAGATCTCTCTTCAGGATCCATCCTAGCTGTCTGGCTTCAAGTCTGCAACTGTCTGGATAGACTATGGCTGCCGGGTTGATAACTACAAGTGTGTCTTTCTAAGGTCTATGGTTGCTGTTATCAAAGCAGAAGCTGTTTTCTTCATCAACATTCCATTGGCCTCTCAGCACGGTGGAACGGTGGAACACCGCCAAGTGCGGTACTAAAACTTGCTAATGTGTCGAATGATGATATGTGATATCAAAAAAGGGCGAATTTATGCAACTATTGCAACGCAGCACTCGCTAAGGAGTCTCGCCAATGATCTCTCGCCAAGTGACGCTCCTGGTATGCGGGATGTAATCTGATTGAAAATACAGAGCGGCTTATGAGATAAAAAATTTAGGTTTTCGACTCCCCAACGTGATAACTGGGAGCTAGGCAAGAAAGTTACAAACAGGGTACTTTAAGGGAAGCTCATAGAATTAAAAGAAACTAAATGGAACGGAATTAAAATTAAGTAAATGCAACGTTATGACAGTAACGGTCTAAATATTTGCTACACGCGAATGAGAACCAACTGCTTAAGATCGATTTCGAACACTCATGCACACAATGAGAATCGAACTCATGACGAGCAGCTTCCCACTCATTCAGCTGTCGCTCGGCTTCTTTTAAAGAAGAAATAAAGCATATATTCTTTACACATACATTACATTTAACACGTTACGATGATATTTTAGCATGATTTGTATTTCTGCACATTTAACACAAATTGTAAACGCATAATTTACACGTAATTGAGCTCATTCTCCCAATGTGAATACCACGCATTTTACCACCAATATATCAACGTATATCTAAGTCAAGAAGTAAAGAAAGTAAAAAAAGAGATAGAAAGTGGATTGCTATTGAAACAAATTATATTATCTATTAGAATGAAATTTTATATTCGATGCATTTTAATCGAGTATATACTATTAAAACAAATTTGAGATCAATTTGAGAAAAAATAAATGAAAGGACAGAAAGTTCAGTATTATTTCACGTATTATTTGTCAGTTTTTTGCAGGTTTTGTACGGGTTTCAGCTAGCTATCAGGTAGATTTTTTGGGTAACCAAATAGTATTAAATGACAGTTTCGAGAGAAAGATTATAAATTTATTTTATTCATTTATTTGAAAGACCATAATGATATATCATCAAACAGCTTTTCCCTTCTTTATGATCTATGAAATACATTAGTTTTATCTGTTAGAAATAAATAAATATAAAATTTTATTTTAAAGACATTGTTGCTCATGCTAAAACTTTAAATCTAATTTATAAAGTTGGTGATTTTTAAGTGGTTACAAACAACATATTAAAAAAATTGTTAACACGTATATAAAATGTGATAAAAAAAGCTTTTTTTATAACAGAATAATAACGTAGTTTTAGTGTAGTTAATGAAAATGTCTGCTGAAAAAGAAATTTTAAAAAGAAATAGCTATTTTATAATATAGTATTCGGATTTTTGAAAAATAGCTGAATTAGTACTTCTTATAAAAATATATCTTATAATTTTTAATATCTGTTTTCATTACATTCTTAAATGTATGAGGTGTATATGAAAATCTAAAAATTATCTTCGGATTAAACTATTTATCTTCCAATATTTATAAATCATAACATCATTTTTCAACATATATTTCACAAATGTTTTCTATTGTACATTTCTTTATTTTTTTTCAATTTTCATGTTTTTAAATGTACAGATACTTTTGAAATATATATTAATACATTATGAATTGTATTTTTTCAAGTACAGTGAAACCTCTCTGTGCGGCTACCCCTCCGTACCCAGAATATTTGGCAGCTCTGAAGGATTTTATTTACTATTATAAGATAATTACTATAATGCGTAATATAAACATGTCTGACACATATTCCTTATGTAAACGAAATTTAAACCTTATCTAAAGATAAAATAGTACTTTATTTCATTCTTCTTTACATTTAAAAAAAAAAGGCTACAATTTGTTTCTGTAGTCTTCGTACTCCTTCAAAGTCAAATTCTTTTCTTTAACGGCTTTGTTGATCTCCTTTCTTCCGCCGTTAAATAATTCGGCTAACTTTCTTGCCGATTTTCCATTCTCATATTCATGCAGAACTTCAATGCTCTGCTCGAGATTTAGAAAAACGCATTTCAACTTCGTTGCAACTCAGGTCACTGACCAACTAATGAAATGAAAATGGCGTGAATGACATTTTTGCTGACAGAGGTGCAATTCTTCCTTAACGAATTTCAGACAAAGGCCCTAGGACACCTTCAAACCTTGATTGTCCAGTTCCTTCCTCAGTTTATATGGATGGTGCAATATTGATTCCTTATCTGAAGGGTGTGTGGAAAACACGATAGAGATAACAAGTTTAATCTTTCTTAAAAAGGAGGGCGACCGCGGGAACGGACTTCTCAAGTTATTCCTTTGTCTTATATATAACCATAAACCTGACCTTGAGTTTTTTTCGCTAAAAGTAAACCCTCTAAGCGGTTCGCACGTACAATTCCGCCAAACCGATGATGTCGTCAAAGCGGTTGTCACGTACAGTTTTCGACCTCCAAAAATGTTCCGAAAATGGATGTAATGTACATTTTTCTACCTGTGTTTTTTTTTGCCAGCGTTTGAGGTAGGAGGGTCAGGTCGATTGTTTGGAAACTGCATCCCTCTTTGACGGACATTTATTGAGGAATGCACACCTACCCCCTGAGGCACAAAGACGCTGATAGCTTGTCATGGCTTTGTAAATCTCTATTTAGAAGTATTTCGTTTGCGGTAACATATGTATCTCTAATTGCACCACTTAAATATCTTAGGTAACTTTCTTAAAAAAATATAAATAATTATCTTAAAGAATATTTTTATATGTACTTTTACAATCCATTATTTTTTATAGGATGATCTTCGAGACTTGACGAGCTTTATGTGTATTAAAAATTAACAATCTATAATATCTATTTATATATCTATTTATAACCGGAAGTAAAGGGACAATAACGAGGGTGGGTTTCCCGTATTCCATTCTAGTCGACAAAGGGTGAAGTAAAAAATCATAAATGCTTTGGCCATTGACACAATAAACCCTTACCATAGACTTTTTTAATTGGTGTGTTCTACTCGGAGGGTTAAAGCATGGAGTCAGTAGAATTTCCCGAAAAATGAATTGACCACCCGACCCGCTCTGGGTAGCCGTTGGTACAGATTATTTGACCATTGGGTCTATGAGTCGAAAATTCCGTGCCATGAAAAATTGGCCGTTTAGGAGGGTGGCTGCTATACAGGGGTGACAGCTAGGAGAAGTTTCACTGTATATTACTTGAACCAGTCTGTTAACTTAAATAAAAATGTCATTTTAATCATACTGTATATAAAAATTAACAAGTCTTAACAAACTCACTACTAATACATACTTGTACAATCAATAGAATTTATTTGAATGTAAATAAAATATTAAAATTTAAAATCGTTTATACAAAATATGCTTGTTTCCTGGAACAATAAGGCAGTTCAAAGAAAGTAATTAAAAAAAAACTTTTCTAGGAATATTTATGACAATGTAAATATATAAAGCGTAAATTTACGATTTTTCTTCCCAAATGTAACTCTATGGCTATTTTCAAATGGAAATGAAGTGTTTTTCAAATTTTTGATCGTGAAATGTAAAAAGAAATTGCCTTGGGTTATTTAGTCCATTACTGTGCGATAAATATTTCGATAACTGAAGATGAGTACGTGCATAAAATCACAAGTAACATATCTTTTTGGACTGAATTTCTGGAAAATTATTGTTGACTGGAGCTTTATTACGGTATGACTTCTGCAAACATATTTATTCATCGCTCTTCATTAAGAAAAAAATTTAAGTTCCGTATCTGAAATATATATTTGTTGAATTTTAAAAACATCTTTTCTTTTAAAACGCATATAATAATATATATTTCCTTTTAGATATTTTTGTGTTACAGACATGTTTTCATATTATATGTAATATATTTTTATTTGATATGCTATAGATTTTTTCTGTTATAAAGACTTATGAATTGAAAAATTACAAAACTTTATTCTTAAATTCTACAGACAATTTAACCCCTTGTCTGTGATGACCAAATTCAGCAAGTGTGGCAATTTTGGAATGCCCGACCGGAGTTCGGGGATGAGAAAAAACGGTATTTCAATCCCTTGAATCCTGACATAGGTTCATCCAATACATAATTTTAAATTTACTATTTTCCGAATAGAGAGATATACTATCCCGCGGAAAGTGAGGCAATTTTGTACCATTTGTCGATATTTCTCGGATATTGTGAAGGATTTGTGAAATTCAAAGAATCGGAGGGACGTGGAATTAATAACAGTTTATATGGATAATAATATTGTTGTATTAGTTTATTATATTTATCCAGAAAATTATATCAATTGATTTATTTTGCTGTAGTTGGAAGAAAAATTACTATAATCCATTAACATTTCCCATATATGTGAAAATATTGAAAACAATATATATTTCGTTTATTTTTTAAAACATAATCTATTTGTAACATTTTATTGATAATAATGAACAAAATCACAAGGAAAAGAATTCCATTTTTGGAAAGTTTTTCTCAAATAGTTTCCACAGGAGTGGGGTTAAACGAAATTTAAAAGTACCTAAATTTTATGTTAGACATAAAGGTTTGAGTTTGTAAGTACCTGTTGTTTAGCCATCCGATACTGCTGAAAAATTAGAACATTTCAATAACAACCCGAAGTGGGTATCTAGCTCCTGGTGACGTACAAGAAGCTCATCATAGTTCGATTTAATTTAGTCCAACCAAGTAAACAGCAAAACCTAGAATGGTAAGTTCGATACAGGAAGACAGGATGCAACAATTTTACACCATTTGTCACTATTTCTCGAATACTGTAAAAAATTTGTGAAATTCAAAGGAATCTGAGGGACATTGAATTCATGTCAGTTGATACAGATAATTTTCTTGTATTAGTTTATTATATTTATACAGAAAATGATGTCATTTGTTCCATTCTGCAGTAATTGGAGAAAAAAATTACTGCAATTCCCATGTATGTAAAATTATTGAAAATATTTTTTTTAATAATCGATTTCTAACATTTGAATAATAATAACGAACAAAATTCAAGAGAAAAAGTTCCCTTTCTGGCTGGGTTTTCTAAAAGATTTTCTACAAGCATGGGGTTAAACGAAATTAAAGACTTTCAATTTAAAAGTACCTAAGTTTTATGTTAGATATAAGGGTTTGAGTTTGTAAGTACCTATCGTTTAGCCATCCGATACTGCTGAAAAATCAGAACATCTCAACAACAACCCGAAGCTGCTATGTATCTCCTGGTGACGTACAAGAAGCTTATCATAGTTCGATATAATTTAGTCCAACCAAGTAAACAGCAAACTCTAAAATAGTAAGTTCGATACAGGAACACAGGATGCAACAATTTTACACCATTTGTCACTATTCCTCTGATACTATAAAAGATTTGGGAAATTCAAAGGAATCTGAGGGACATGGAATTCATGTCAGTTGGTACAGATAATAATATTCTTGTATTAGTTTATTATATTTATCCAGAAAATGATGTCATTTGTTCCATTCTGCAGTAATTGGAGAAAACAATTGCTGCAATTCCCATATATGTAAAAATATTGAAAATAGTACTTTTTTTAAATAATCGATTTGTAACATTTTAATGATAATAACGAACAAGATTCAAGAGAAAAAAGTTCCCTTTTTGGCTGGTTTTTCTAAAATATTTTCTACACGCATGGGGTTAAACGAAATTACAGATTTTCAATTTAAAAGTACCTAAATTTTATGTTAGGCATAAGAGTTTCAGTTTGTAAGTACCTGCCTTTTAGCCATCCGATACTGCTGAAAAATCAGAACATCTAAACAACAACCCGAAGCTGCTATGTATCTCCTGGTGACGTACAAGAAGCTTATCATAGTTCGATTTAATTTAGTCCAACCAAGTAAACAGCAAAACCTAGAATGGTAAGTTCGATACAGGAAGACAGGATGCAACAATTTTACACCATTTGTCACTATTTCTCGGATACTGTAAAAGATTTGTGAAATTCAAAGGAATCTGAGGGACTTCATGTCAGTTGATAATATTATAATATTCTTGTATTAGTTTATTATATTTATACAGAAAATGATGTCATTTGTTCCATTCTGCAGTAATTGGAGAAAAAATTACTGCAATTCCCATATATGTAAAAATATTGAAAATAGTACTTTTTTTAAATAATCGATTTCTAACATTTTAATGATAATAACGAACAAAATTCAAGAGAAAAAAATTCTCATTCTCGCTGGTTTTTCTAAAATATTTTCTACAGGCGTGGGGTTAAACGAAATTAAAGACTTTCAATTTAATAGTACCTAAATTTTATGTTAGACATAAGAGTTTCAGTTTGTAAGTACCTGTCGTTTAGCCATCCGATACTGCTGAAAAATCAGAACATCTCAAAAAGAACCCGAAGCTGCTATGTATCTCCTGGTGATGTACAAGAAGCTTATCATAGTTCGATTTAATTTAGTCCAACCAAGTAAACAGCAAACTCTAGAATGGTGAGTTCGATACAGGAAGACAGGATGCAACAATTTTACACCATTTGTCACTATTTCTCGAATACTGAAAAAGATTTGAAAAATTCAAAGGAAATTGAGGGACATTAAATTCATGTCAGTTGATACAGATAATATTCTTGTATTAGTTTATTATATTTATACAGAAAATGATGTCATTTGTTCCATTCTGCAGTAATTGGAGAAAACAATTGCTGCAATTCCCATATATGTAAAAATATTGAAAATAGTACTTTTTTTTAAATAATCGATTTCTAACATTTTAATGATAATAACGAACAAAATTCAAGAGTAAAATGTTCCATTTTGGGCTGGTTTTTCTAAAATATTTTCTACACGAATGGGGTTAAAAGAAATTAAAGACTTTCAATTTAAAAGTACCTAAATTTTATGTTAGACATAAGAGTTTCAGTTTGTAAATACCTGCCTTTTAGCCATCCGATACTGCTGAAAAATCAGAACATCTCAACAACAACCGGAAGCGGCTACCTAGCTGCTGGTGACTTATAAGAGGCTCAACATGGTTCGATTTAACTTAGTCCTTCCAAGTAAACAGCAAAACTTAGAATGGTAAGTTCGATACAGGAAACAGGATGCAACAATTTTACACCATTTGTCCCTATTTCTCGGATACTGTAAAAGATTTGTGAAATTCAAAGGAATCTGAGGGACATGGAATTCATGTCAATTATACAGATAATAATATTCTTGTATTAGTTTATTATATTTATCCCGAAAATGATGTCATTTGTTCCATTCTGCAGTAATTGGACAAAAAAATTACTGAAATTCCCATATATGTGAAAATATTGAAAACAGTACTTTTTTTAAATAATCGATTTCTAACATTTTAATGATAATAACGAACAAAATTCAAGAGAAAAAGTTCCCTTTTTCGCTGGCTTTTCTAAAATATTTTCTATAGACAGGGGATTAAGCGAAATTAAAGACTTTCAATTTAAAAGTACCTAAGTTTTATGTTAGACATAAGGGTTTGAGTTTGTAAGTACCTGTCGTTTAGCCATCCGATACTGCTGAAAAATCAGAACATCTCAACAACAACCGGAAGCGGCTACCTAGCTGCTGGTGAAGTACAAGAGGCTCATCATGGTTCGATTTAATTTAGTCCTTTCAAGTAAACAGCAAAACTTAGAATGGTAAGTTCGATGCAGGAAGACAGGATGCAACAATTTTACACTATTTGTCACTATTTCTCTAATACTGAAAACTATTTGTGAAATTCAAAGGAATCTGAGGGACATGGAATTCATGACAGTTGATAGAGATAATAATATTCTTGTATTAGTTTATTATATTTATCCAGAAAATGATGTCATTTGTTCCATTCTGCAAGAATTGGAGAAAAAAATTACTGCAATTCCCATATATGTAAAAATATTGAAAATAGTACTTTTTTTAAATAATCGATTTTTAACATTTTAATGATAATAACGAACAATAAGAGAAAAAGTTTTTTTTGGCTGGTTTTTCTAAAATATTTTCTACAGGCGTGGGGTTAAACGAAATTAAAGACTTCCAATTTAAAAATAACTAAATTTTATGTTAGACATAAGGGTTTGAGTAAGTACCTGCCGTTTAGCCATCCGATACAGCTGAAAAATCAGAACATCTCAACAACAACCCGAAGCTGCTACCTAGCTGCTGGTGAAGTACAAGAGGCTCGTCATGGTTCGATTTAATTTAGTCCAACCAAGTAAACAGCAAACTCTAGAATGGTAAGTTCGATATAGGAAGAAAACAGAGAAAAGATAACTTGGGCGCCTAAGGTGAGTAAGTCCAGTACATACTTGAGAAAAGTGTCCCCCGAGGATTATATCAGGCATAAATTGTATTTTTCCCTATATCCTGCATTTATGAACTAAGGAAAAATAGAGTACTTGTTGATGTCCCATTTCAATCATTTCACACGGAAAATTTGCTATTGCCTCCTGCTTTCAAGAAGACACACACTCCCTCTAACTGTATAATATAAAGTGAAATCCTGTCAATTTAATCTTTCTAGTTCTAATTCAACTGCGGAAATAGGTATATTTTTTCTTTGTTTAGAATGCAATTTAGTGATAAATGAGTTCTTTTTAATAAAACTTAGGCCTTATTATTTTTAACAACCCACATAGTTTCTACTGACTATGCTATGTTTTAATTGATTTTGGTATAACGCACATCGGTTTCTCCCTTTTAAACGTATAAATAAATGTAACGTATATTTCTTTTTCAATATCTTTTCTATTATGTTCATATTTTCATATTACAAAAATGATCACTTCATTCAATGAACTACAAATTTTATTCTGATAGAAGCACACATGTATTAAAAAAGTCACAAAAGGCCATTCTTAAAATTCTAGAGATATGAGCGAAATTAAGGCCTTTGGAGATAAGATCTTCAAACTGAAGTTTGTCAGACGCGGTTATCTTTTAGAAGGATACATGAGATGAGAATTCTAATCAGCAGTTGTTAGCAGGCCTTTTAAAGTTAATAAGATATCAGATATAACGTTAAGAGAGTATCTAGGCGAGGTTAAACGGGTTATTTTCGATATCTTTATTTCTATAAGTAATCCATACCATAAACTCGTACTAAATGAATAGGGATTTATGAAAAATAGTTTTGTAAAATTTGGATTTTGTACTTTTTTTTTATTAAATAAATCATGCTTCATTTTTTAAAATTAAGATGAACTACATATTCAAACTTTTATGATTCTGTACATATATACTGTAATTCACATTATATTTTTGATATCTTTATTTAATAAGCTATAAATGATATTTATGATGTATTATGCATAATAAGTAATAGGATATAAATTGTAATTTTATTTATCTTATTGACAACCTTTGTATTCAATATTTTTATATATGATGGGAATGCCATTGTTTTATCTATTTATAATAATTTTCATACGATTTTAATCCATTGTTTGATATTTGATTTTATGGAAAACGATATTATAAAATGTATATTTCATGATTTGTTGATATTTTTCTCCTTCTTTATATTGTTGAAAAAATCCGTTAATATAATCCTGTGAATTAGTGGGTACTATTTTTAGTTTATAAAATACAAATATACGTATATCGTTTATGAAATTATATTTTTGATATTTTTATTTAATAAGCTATAAATGATATTTATAATGTATTATACATAACACGTAATATAATATAAATTGTAATTTTATATATATAATTGACTATCTTTGTATTCAATATTTTTATGTATGATGGGTATACTATTGTTTTATCTACTGATAAGTATTTTCATGAGATTTTAATCGATTGTTTGATATTCGATTTTATGGAAAAATATATTATAAAATATATATTTCATGGATTGTTGACATTTTTCTCCTTTATATTGTTGAAAGAATCCATTAATATAATCCTATCAATTACTAGGTACTCTTTATAGTTTATAAAATAAAGATATAGTTATATCGTTTTTTATAAACTATATTTTATGATATTTAACAAATAGTATTTATAATAGATATTATATTATAAAATTTATCACATCGACACTTTTTAGATCTGATATTTACTTATGATATCTTTATAATATCTTCCGTAAGATTTAATTTCATATTCAATATTGGAAACTATGGCGAAAGGTATTACAAACTAAATATCGTATAAATTATCTACATTTTTCTAAATCATTCAGAATGTTGACGACTGAAGTTACTATCATAGTTTTCCAGTTAATTGGCTGAAATAAAATATAGCTTATTGAATAAACAGTGCTTTGGTATCTTTATTTCGTGGAATATAAATAATGATATTTTATATAATATTCCTTATAATGTGCAATATATTATATACTATATTGATTCTATATCTTAAAAACAATCTTTAGATTGAATATTTATTCGCTATTATACTAATGCTATACTTTTACATATTTCTCAAATTTTAATGTTTTATACTATTGCAAAATATAATAGAAACAGAATATTGCATGACTAGTCCGTATTTTATTAAATTTTTTAAAAAGGTAAAAAATATACAATGCTAATATGCTGACGAAATTGACAAATAAACCGATATAAGCCCTATAGCCCTGGTTGAGGAAATTGGTTGAAATTAAATCATACTGTATAATGCTATCAGTAAATAAATTTATGTTTGCAATCCTAATAGCTTGGGATCATGAAAAGCGATTTCAACAGCTTCCATCGTCGTTAATTTATTGAACAGAAAACAGTGGCTACGAAAGATATATTCCACTATTTGGAATATCGATGCTCTCTGGCTTTTATGATTATATATCTATACAAAACTTTATATTAAAAATATAAATAAATCATTGCAACAATAATTAAGATTCAATAATTAAGATATAATATGCGTATTAATTTATTAAGATTATATTATAATCTGTTAAGACTATAATTTTACCATATTTAGAGTCTATAATCCCTTTAATTACTTATATGAAGTTAATTTAGCAATATAATCGCAAAAATATCTATGTAATAATTAATGAATGACATCTCCCCCTATTCAGAAAGAAATATAACTTTGAAATTTAAGTATAATTTTTGGACATTCTTGACTGACTGAATTTGACTAGCCTCGTCATGATGTATTCACATACGTATCTCTCAAATCTCTTAAGCTTTATATTAAAACTTTGTCTAATATGAGCTTTGCACTTTTCTTCAGAAATAAAATCAGGGCTCTAGAGAAAAAACATAAAAAATTTCAGTACAAATGAAATTTAAGCAGCTGGAAATAACTCAAAATTAATTGGCTGTAAAATGTCGAAATTTTGCCTTTTGGACTGTTTTAACGATAGTTCATTCTCCTTTTTTTATTCTGATCTATATTCCATCGAAATGATTCTAAAGAAAATATCTCGATTTAATATATATTACCATTATTTATCTACATTAAAGAAACAGGAAAATAATGACGTATTGCCGTGCAGTTGATGGTTCTTTGTTTTGGAGCGAGACGGGCTACTTTTTTTGCTACATGAGGGATAATGAGACCGAGACCTACTGCTGGATTTCATACGGATACAGACATCCATGCTTACAGTGGGTTTCAATTTCAAGTCCTTTAAAATTATTATCCTTCACTTTCCCATTAAAACCCTATGCGAAGTAGAATAAATGATTTGTATTTGACTAGAACAAGCTAATTCTATACACCACACAAAAGCTATATTGCTATTCAACACGAATATAATACACATAGAGCTATATCAGGATTTTACACCAAAAGCTGTAATACTGAACAACTTCATGACACAAAAAAAATTTTTTTCTACAAGAATTTTACTCTATAGCACATATTTACGTTTCAATCACACAAATCTCATCCAATATCCATAAATAAACGTTTTGTATTGAAATGGAACAGGCTAATTCTAAACACCACACAAAAGTCATATTGCTATTCAACACGAATATAATACATAAAAAGATATAGTAGGATTTTACACCAAAAGCTGTAATTCTGAACAGCATCATGATTTGAAAAAAATTTTTGTACTAGAATTTTACTCTATACCATATACTTACGTTTCAATCACTCAAATCTCATACAATATTCTTATATAAACAATTTGTATTTGAATGGAACAGGCTAATTCTGTACAGCATAAAAAGCCATACTTCTATTCAACACGAATATAATACCCAGAAAGCTATGTTGGGATTTTTCACCAGAAGTTGTAATGCTGAACTGCATCATGACAAGAAAGAAACTTTTGGACTAGAATTTTAAGCTATAGCACATACTTACGTTTCAATTACTCAAATCTCATCCAATATTCATAGATTATTTTATTTAGAAAGAATTATATAGAATGCTTGTTTATATAATTCTTACTAAAAGTGTCTCATTCTATTTTCATGTATATCTAAATTCTAAGCAAATTAATAACAGTAATTGCAAAGCAGATGAAAGCTTTATTATAGTTTTAAACATATTAACACTTTTCAGCATACAGAAACCTGTATTGCTATTCAACACGAATATAATACATAAAAAGCTACATTAGGTTTTTCACAAAAAGCTGTAATGCAGAACAGCATCATGATACAAAAGAATTTTTTTACTATAATTTTACTCTTTAGCACATACTTACGTTTCAATCACTCAAATCTCATACAATATTCTTATAAAAACAATTTGTATTTGAATGGAACAGGCTAATTCTATACAGCATACAAAAGCTATATTGCTATTCAACACGAATATAATACACATAGAGCTATAGTAGGATTTTACACCAAAAGCTGTAATTCTGAACAGCATCATGATATGAAAGTAATTTTTGTACTAGAATTTTACTCTATAGCACATACTTACGTTTCAATCACACAAATCTCATTCAATATTTATAAATAAATGATTTGTATTTGAATGTAACAGGCTAATTCTGTACAGCATAGAAAAGCTATATTGCTATTCAATACGAATATAATACACAAGTTATATTGGGATTTTATACTAAAGTTGTAATGCGGAACTGCATCATGACACGAAAGAAAGCTTTGTACTAGAATTTTACGCTATTGCACATACTTACGTTTCAGTCACTCAAATCTTATCCAATATTCATAGATTATTTTATTTAGAAAGAATTATATAGAATGGATGTTTATATGATTCTTACTATAATTGTATCATTCTATTTTCACGTATGTCTAAATTCGAAGCAAACTAATATCAGTAATTGCAAAGCAGATGAAAGTTTTATTTGAATAGTTTTAAACATATTCTCATATTTCAGCATAGAAAAAGCTGTATTTCTATTCAACACAACACGGATATAATACACAAAGGGCTATATTAGTATTTTTCACAAACAGCTGTAATGCTGAAATGCATCATAACACGAAAGGAATTTTTGCACTAGAATTTTACTTTATAGCCCATACTTACGATTCAATCACTCAAATCTCATCCAATATTCATAGATTATTTTATTTAAACAGAAATATATAAAATGCATGTTTATATAATTCTTACTAAAATACTCTTATATTTTAATTTCACGTATATCTAAATTCTAATCAAATTAATATCAATAATTACAAAAGAGATGAAAGCTTTGTTTAAATAGTTTTAAACATATTAACACTCTTTAGGATACAAAAAGCTGTATTGTTATTCAACACGAATATAATACAAAAAATCTATAGTAGGATTTTACACAAAAAGCTGTAATGCTGAACAGCATCATGACACGGAATAGAATTTTTGTACTAGAATTTTACTCTATAGCATATACTTACGTTTCACTCACTGAAATCTCATACAATATTCATAGATAATTTTATTTAGAAATAATTATATAGAATGTATGTTTATATAATTCTCATTAACATTGTCTCATTCTATTTTCAGGTATATCTAAATTCGAAGCAAATTAATATTAGTAATTACAAAGCAGATGAAAGCTTTATTTGAATAGTTTTAAATATATTATCAGCATACAAAGAGCTGTATTACAATTCAACATGAATATAATACAAAAAAAATCTATATTATAATTTTACACAAAAAGCTGTAATGCTAAACAGTATCATGACACGGAATAGAATTTTTATACTAGACTTTTACTCTATATCATATACTTACGTTTCACTCACTCAAATCTCATGCAATATTCATAGATAATTTTCTTTTAGAAAGAATTATGTAGAATGCATATTTATATATTCCTTACTAAAATTGCCTCATTCTATTTTCATTTATATCTGAATTCTAAGCAAATTAATATCAGTAACTACAAAGCAGATGAAATCTTGTATTTGAATAGTTTTAAACATATTAACACTTTTCAGCATACGAAGAGCTGTACTGCTATTGAATACGAATATAATACAAAAAAAATCTATATTATGATTTTACGCAAAAAGCTGTAATGCTGAACAGCATCATGACATGAACGAAATTCTGTTCTTGAATTTTACTCTATAGCACATACTTACGTTTCACTCACTCATATCTCATGCAATATTTATATATTATTTTATTTAAAAAGAATTATATAGAATGCTTGTTTATATAATTCTTACTAAAATTGTCTCATTCTATTTTCACGTATATCTGAATTCGAAGTAAATTAATATCAGTAATTGCAAAGCAGACGAAAGCCTTATTTGAACAGTTTTAAACATATTAACAAATTTCAGCATACAAAAGGCTGTATTGCTATTTAACACGAATATATTACACAAAAGGCTATATTAGGAATTTTCACAAAAAGCTGTAATGCTGAACTGCATCATAAAGCGAAAAAAAATATTTCACTAGAATTTAACTTTATAACCCATACTTACAATTCAATCACTCAAATCTCATCCAATATTCACAGGTTATTTTATTTAAACATAATTCTATAAAATACATGTTTATATAACTCTTATATTCTAATTACACCTATATCTAAATTCTAAGCAAATTAATATCAATAATTACAAAGCAGATGAAAGTTTGTATTTGAATAGTTTTAAACATATTAACACTCTTCTGTATACAAAAAGCTGTATTGCTACTCACCACAAATATATTAACATAAAAGCTGTATTGCTGTTTTACACGAAAAGCTGTAAAACTAAAAAGCACGAGAAATCGACCAGTATGATTATTATATGTATAATACATTATTACATGCATCATTATTTCAATTTATATCACATACTTACGTTTTAACCACTCAAATCTTACTTAATATTCAGACTCACTCATTCATTATTTTATTTCAAATTCATCTTTTATAAAAGTCTTACTAAAAATGTCTTTTATTACTTTCACATTTAAATTCCAAGCGAAATGGAATCAGCGATAACAAAGCAGATAAAAACTCGCATCTGAATTGTTTAGAAAAAACTAAGAAAACTATGAAAAAAGAACCCTAAGCATGTTCTTGGAACACTTTCAACTTTGTATGTTTCTTTTAAAAAAGTAAGGAAAAATATTGCAAAATATAAGAAACTAATCATATGAAGAGGAAAAATGTTAATAATTCATCTAAACATTTTTCTAATTTTTTTTATATAAGGCTCTTTTTTAAACTGTACATTTTTTGCAAAACTACTGAACTTGCAAATAATTAAATGTTCCACACAACGAGAAATTTATTTATTAAATATAAAACTTTAGCTTTTTATTATGAAATGAAAAATATGATTAAGAACAAAACTTGAGTCGCTTGTTTTCATAAATAGAATCGATTAAAGTGACTTGGTACCCTTTAAACTTAATTTTAAATATGAGGCTCATTTTTAAATTACTTATCATATCCTAAGATAATGTACTTATATATGTGGGTTTTGAGAAAAAACATTAGGGGGCAAATGATTAAAAAACAAAAATTTTTAAACAAACAGAATTTTTTTAAATTTATCTTCTTATGTCTTTTTTAATGTTTTACCATCATTAAGCGTTCTTATATTGACTACATTAATCCAAACAATATTTGGGATTAAATTTGTAATTATATTTTTGGTGTATAAAAAAACATAAAGCAATTTATGCGTAAAAATTGACCACGAATATGAGTTTCTTTAGATTTTAACTAAACAATTGTTTATTTAATGTACAATCTATTCCTTACTCTTTTAAAGAGATATTTTTACGACTACTGAAATCCTTGTAATTGCAGAGGTTTGAACTTGTACCAAAAGATAAAAAAGGATTAATATAGTATCGAATTATAGTATCATTTATTTACTTTTTCATTGCCATTATATGTCTTTTATTTTATACTATTTTGTGCAAAACTGGGATTTTTGGTATCTATTTCAACAGTTTTAATCACCTAAATTATATGTTTTGTAATACAGAAATTCATACAGTATGCAAGAGTGATTGAAGCTACTAAACACATAAAAAAATTAAAAAGACAGCACATTTTACACCACACTTCATAGAAAGTCGACAATGTATTTGGTATCCACATTTACTTATCATTCGTGCTATGAAAGGATATCAATATCTCTGGAGAAGGATATTACTAAAGTATATAATTTAATAAATATAACAATGAATAATTGAGGAACAAAATTTAATTATAATGTCTTAGATTTTAAATATTATATATTAACTAATCCCCTTGATAATCTCATAATTGGCATTACTGTAATTATTAGTAATTTTCCTCTTCTTATATTGCTACTATCTCACCAAAGCTAATTTCTTTATAAATGTTTAATAGAGATTACAATATCCAGTATATGTTTTACCTGCACTAAAATTTAAGTTGGAATGGTAAATCTTTTCTTAAAGTCAATCCATCATTTTTACAAAAATTGCTTAAGTGGTGTCAGAAAAATGAATAAACCAATCAATTTTTACATGTATGAAAAGGTCTTAAAGTGAATATGGTGATATTTTTTAAATAATTTTAACTCGAAAATATTTTAAGAAGATTTTAACCAGCATATAATGATTCCTTAAAGAACTAATAAAATATCAGGATAATTTTGAAATGGATTTATGGTTTCATCATAACTCTTTACAGGCACACATAATCATTGATATAAAAATAGTTTTAGTATAGGGACAGAAAATTTTTTGAAATACAGCAAACTACGGTAAAAACACATAATTCTTAATCAACTTTGTGGTACATTTAAATATTATGTACTGATAATGTAATTTTCTAAAGAATATTTGTTATGAAGGGAAAGTTTCTTTGTTTGTACATATCACGATAGCAATATGACACACATTTGGAACAATAAATTTAAATTTTATTTGCCCAGAAATTCTGAAAATATATTTTCGATTTATATATATATATATATATATATATATATACATATATATATATATATATATATATATATATATATATATATATATATATATATATATATATATATATATATATATATATATATATATATATAATTAAATTCTGAGTACACAGTAGTAGAATAAAGAAGAATAATTTTTTATAACGAAAGAAAAATAGAACAATTATTTATTAAAACGGAAACATTTTAAATATTTTACATATTACATATTCCATATAACAAATATTACATATTAACTAGTCCCCTTGATAATATAGTTGTCATTACTACAGTTATTAGTAATTTTCTTCTTCTCATATTGCTACTATTTCACCAAGGCTTATTTATTTTTAAATGTTTAATAGCTTTTGCAATATCCAGTATCAACATATAATGTTTCCGTAAAGTAGTCATAAAATATCAGAATAATTGTCAAAAGAGTTTATAGGTTCATCATAACTGTATACACGCACACATAATACCTTGATGTAAAAAAATTAGAATAGGAACAGAAAAAATTACTGAATTAGAACAAAGTACGGTAAAAATGCATGGTACTTAATCATCTTTGTGCTACAACTAAATATTATGTACTGACAAAGCAATTTTCTAAATAATATTTGTTATAAAGTGAAATTTTCTTTGCCCAGAAATTCTGCAAATGTATCTTCGATTTATATATATATATATATATATATATATATATATATATATATATATATATATATATATATATATATATATATATATATATATATATATATATATATATATATATATATATATATATATATATATATATA
>CM063505.1:133612950-133625450 GCA_032207245.1 Pardosa pseudoannulata
CTCTGACATTTTCTGGCAACAAAGAAAATTAAAGCAAAAAAGATTCCATTTTTGGTTCAAGTTTCCAAATTTAGGTGTTAACTTATACTCTTACAGGAGTTCTGTTCGGAATCCCTAGTATCCTATTTTAAATTAGATACAATAAAACCCATTTAAAAGAATTTAAAATAGTACATAAAGATTGCAGATTACTTAATAAATAATATTTATACCATTCGTAAGATTTCCTCCATAATTGTAAAAAAGTCAATATCTTGTTTCAAAACTGTTTGAACTAGCTCCAACCACTTTGCTTGGGACAAACCTCCTGCATTCCACTGCAATACTTGCAGGACAACTTCCGTTTTCCTTCTTCTCCTATCACCGCCGTAGAACTTTGGAATGCATGCCAAAATTGTAGATCAGTTAGCCGTATAAATATGTTGCCCAGGGTACACCATGAGGAGGTAGGTCTACTTTGCACCCCAACAAAGGCACAGCTAACAAATGCTTCTGGACTGTCTTTTCACTCAAAAAAGATCTTTTGGAAACAAGTTTTGAATATGAAATTCGAATCCCAAATGCAAATTCGTGTTAAACTGATGACCTGGAGTGCCGAAGACCTCGACAACATTCCCGATCGTCCTCGACATGAGGCAGTGGCGTTGTTCCGGTTAGTGACAGGACATGACTGCCTAAGTGGACATCTCCATAGAATTGGCATTTTTGACTCCCCTCTTTGTTCTTTATGTAACCTTAGAGAATCTGTAAAGAACGGTCATCTGCGTCGATGCGTGGCACTTTTCGCGGTACTTCCGACTTCGAGACTACCCTGTATTGGAGAGCCATAGAACGCCTGAGGGAATGACTTCGGTCAATGTTACTTTTGTTACTTGTACAGTTGTTCCACAATTGTTATTTTTATAATTGTATCCTGCCTTGCCATTAGAAATAAAAAATAATATTTATATAAACTACATTATTAGAGTCCTTGGCTCTTTTAAAAAACATTTTTTTATTTCATTCCATTACATCGAAATTCTTAAAAAAACCTAATTTTATACATAAGGCAATCTAACATTGTAGCCCTATGTAAATTAGAAAATGAGGGAGAGAAAAAAGGGGATATAATTCTGGATGATAATTTAAAGACTAATAAATAAGAAAATTTGTCATATAAATTCCTAGGAGTGGCCTGGAACAATGTTCTAGATTTATTTATTTTATGTTGAAAAACTACTAATTAAATTTGTAGCTTGAAGAACTGAAACAAAAATATTTGTTCTGCTAATTTTACATTAGGAATAAAAAGTTCGAAGCAATACATTTGTGATTTTGAATAAATTAGAAAGATAATTTTCCGTAAGATTTCAGATTACAATGGAAAAACTGATATCATGAAGCACTCCAATTGCTATTATTTTCCTAAAATTGTAAATAGAAAAACTTGATAATTTATAATGACATTATTTTCTAATGCAAGTATTAAAGAGTGCAGTATACTTGCTTATCTAAGTGTCGGACCTTTTGATGGGGATGTTCAATTTTTTTTACCCCCAAAATAAATATTTTAGGATAAAGGTTTATTATTTAAATTTATTTGAAATTAGAGTCACTATCCTGGACGTCAAAATTTTGCCTGTCCCACAAAGTGGATTTAAAATAATTAAATTTTGTTATAAAAAATAAAGTGCCATTTTATATCCCTAATTCTGTACAGGGTCTGAAGACGTGTTGGACTATAAGAAAAGAACTTCAGAAACCCTTCAGTATGAATATGCACTGGATGGTGTTATAGTTATGTTTCAGAAGATGTGTGTTATAGAAGGTTTTATAGGTGTCACTAAGAATTGCAATCAAAAAATATCTAGTGAGTGTTACCGATAGAAAATATATTAAGTGGATTAAAAAATTGATTGAAGTAGGCAACACTTTGATTACTGGGGAGTTTATAGAAGCTAAAATTTATTTAATATAAAAATTAATAAAAAACATTTTTGAGGTGGTAATTCGATCACTTAAGAAATGGAAAAAAACAAATAAACAGGAATTAATCCCTCAGTATTTTTCATTATATGGATGAAGATAAATTGTTATTGTTAAAAGGAAGATCAGGATTCAGTGATGTTTGTTTGAAAAAAACCATACTATCATATGGTAAAAAAAGTTATTGCTAACAACCTCCAAACTTCTTCATGAATATGAAAAACTTATGCATTGAATAATATAGCAACACTTATAAAATTCTAATTGATATTGGGATACAAAGGGTCAGTTAAGAACAGGATCAAAAATTGGTTATAAATATCTTTTTAAACTAGCTGACGCGATCGTAGCCCTATTATCTAATAAATTTATATCGAACGACTTCCATTTTATTTTAGAATTGCAATTGCAGGTTACAGTAGCAAGGATTTCAGTACTTAAATTTAATTTGTTCGTTAATAGAGATTTCTTTCAAGAGAAATGGATCAAATTTTAAAAAATAATCTTTACTAAGTTGTAATATCAGGTGACTGCATTGATTTTTTTACGGAAACACTGTAACTGTTCCATGACCCATACTTCACAAAATTTGAATAGTAAATTTATAGTTTCAATATGTGTCTTCAGTCTATATAGTAGGTTTTAACTCATACTTCTATTCTGAGGAATAAAGTGAATGCAAAATGTTACACTTTGTCATAATATAACCACGCATTTTCACCTCTGTCTGTGTAATAAATACCATTCATCAATCTTCAAGAACCACTACACTGATATGTACGTGCTCCCTGTCAAGTTTGATGGATAACGATTCCAGTTTTTATAATCACGGTATATATTTTCTTACATATTGTGGAGCTTTCCAGTATTTGTTTGAAAGACAAATGTCAGATTAAACGGCTACAGAATGTTTCATTAGGCAGTATGACATATTCTAATACCTAATATCAATCGTAGTTGTTAGTAATTAAACTAAATAATTTTTTTTTATAATTTTAACTAGATCTTATTTAAAATTAAAAAACTGCCCCAAAGGGCACATCTCCTTTAGGTGTGTACGGGGTTCACGATCCCGGGGTACCTGAGTGATCTTTCTCTAGCGTTCTTCCTGGTAGTTACGAGCTTACCTCTGTAGCGCTTGCTCCTTACCGGGTTGGACCACATTAAAATCGGACCATGACGGGCCTCTCGTAGGTCATCGGTGGCTTGGTAGCCATTTATGGCTCACTGTTGTTGCACGGTCATCATTAGTTTCTGTTGTATGTATTCGGATGGGTCATCGTAAAACACACTTATAATTATAAAGCTAGCATTCTGAGCTGTTTATCTGTCTTTCAAAGTTGTTTACAATATATTTTCAAGTAATTACATATGGTACATGAGTCAGAAAGGATTTATGGAAATATTTTATTCTTAAATCAATTTTGTTCTTTATTGAAATGCTTATGTGCATAACTCTTTAACGGACAGTGGTTTCGTAGCAAAACCACCTATTAAACATCTTTTTTTTAAAACTTTACTTTTTGGATTACTTTTATAATTATTTACGGCTCCAATCTCATACATATGTGATATATGGAAGCCAATGATGTAGAATCAAGAGCTTTTGCAATTAAAAAAAACATACATTTTTAATATATAAAATATATATATACATATTATATATTTTATATATTAAAAATACATTATATATTTTATATATTAAAAATACATTATATATTTTACATATTTTATACATTTTATATATACATATTATACACTTTATACATATTATATTTTTAAATATATAACAGATGATAGTTATACGTCTGACGTATTTATTTCTTTTTCTATTGAAATGTATGTATTTAAACTTTCTGTACTTGAGAAGTCAGATTCAATTTATCTTACTTATAACCTCAAATAAAAGTATCTGTACAAACAACACTTTTAAGTTGTTAAGCTATTTATTTATTATACCAGTTTAAGGATTATCATTTATTGTTCTTCCAGTATAGTTAAACTTTTAAAAAGGCATAATGTTCAAGCTGTACAAGGGTATGGGTTAGTCAGTTAAACCACTTCTCAAACCCTAATTTGGTATTTTCTAAGGCATACTCTTCTAAGGAATGTAAAGAAAATTTATATATTTTACATATACAAGGCTTATAGATAACATTTATAAAAAAATTACATTAAATTTCCATGAATTTATTTTGGTGACCTTTAAAGGGATAACCAGAACCTAACAAGTGATTGACAATGCTGACAAATGGTGGTAAATATATTATTTAGAAAATAAATTTAAGATTTCAAACCAATTTAAATATAACTAAGGATTTTTAAAATAGTTATATATCAATTAACATAACAATGAAAATAATTTTCTACAACTACTAATATCGAAATCTTATTCAACCGTATCTTTGGTAAAATTGTCTTTTGTTATTTCAAAGAATAGAAATTCAAATCCATTTACTACCATTCTAAGATTCAAAATTTTCATTAACCTACTGTCAACATACTTGCAACTAACCTTTTGGCAGGTACAGCCGATACATTAGTTTCCGTGTGAGGTATCGGAAAAAGTTTCCGATTCCCCTAGAAAATTATTGGAAAGACGAGGCTTGAAAAATACAAGGATATCTAAAGGTTCCCCTCCGAGATGCAGCGATCCTTACAACCTTCATGTGAAGAGAAAGAAAGCGTTTCTTTAATCACAGAGCTTGTCCCCAGAGCAGAAGTTTCAAATCGGGAAATAGGATAGTCAAAGTTGAGAAGCGTTGGGATTTGGAAATATAGAAGAAAAATCTGTAATTGAATCTCAGGCCAACAAAATATATTCGTAAATGTACCTTTAGGGAAACAAACGGATCGGAGGAAATGAAAAAGATTTCAAATTATTTTGGTAGTTTCGAGATAAATTTAAAACCTTTTCTTTAAAATCTACCTATTTGAAGTAGACTCCGAGTTTTTATTTTATATATTTTCTTTAAATAAAATATTCATAAGTGTGTATTGTATTAATTACAAAATGCTGCAAATACTGAAATAGATATAATTTTTAGATGAATGTACGACTCTCAATTTTAAAACATAGACGTCGCCTTGAAATTTTATACTAATTGAAATAATACCACTGTATGAATGTATCCTTATACGTTATTTATTAAATGAGATAGAAACCAGTTTAAAAGAATCAAATGGGAATGAATTTACAACAAATATGGATATATTCATTACTCATTATTTATTACTCATTCCCCTGTATGAATGTATCCACATACGTTATTTATTTAATCAGATAGAAACCAGTTTAAAAGAATAAAATGGGAATGAATTTACAACAAATATGAATGTATTCATCATTCATTATTTTTTACTCAATGCCTTGTATGAATGTATCTTCATACGTTATTTATTTATTGAGATAGAAACCAGTTTAAAAGAATCAAATGGGAATGACTTTACAATAAATTTGGATATATTCATTAGTCATTATTTATTTTTATTATTCATTATTCCCTTGTATGAATGTATCCTTATACTTTATTTATTTAATTAGATAGAAATCAGTTTAAAAGAATCAAATAGGAATGAATTTGCAACAAATATGGATATATTTATTATTCATTATTTATTGCTCATTCCCCTGTATGAATGTATTTTCATACGTTATTTATTTATTTAACGAAATAGAAAACAGTATAAAAGAATCAAATGGGAATGAATTTACAACAAATATGGATATATTCAATAAAATCACCTCTCTGTCATAGTAATAACCGTGAAAATTTTCGATAAAATTTAAGTTTTATTTTTTGATTAAATGTATCGCATAAATAATATTGAAACAGTAAGTTTAAAACATGTCTACATAGGACGTTTTGAGTCCATAAAATTTTGACAAAATCAACAAGTACTAACTTTTTAGACACCCGATATTTTAACTTAATCATTTAACTTAAAAATACCTTAATAACTCATCGATCAAATATTATTTGCAAAATATGTTAAAAATTGAGATAAAAGTATTTAATGTTATCTGTATGAATAAGTGTAGTAAAATTATTTTTTAGATTAGTCACCATAGAGTTGATAATATTGGGTTTACATGTGCTGAATAGATAAAACTACTCCATCAGATCTTGAAATATCTGACGGTCTTAGTAACATCCCGATCAATAAATGCCTATGCAAAAAGTAAAGCTGTGTTACCGGCATGTTATCGAAGAAAGCTACTTACCTAATACTGGAACTTTTATAGAAGTAATTACGAAACTCTTTTGTAGTTACGCTACATCTAACTTCTTACACAATTTAAGAGAGTATTTTTGTTATATGTTTACGTTTTTCTACATCTTATATTCAAAGAAACTTTTAAAAATTTTGAAATTATAGAAATTTAATAACATACTTTGTACTTTATATTTTAATAACATACTTAGACACCGTTAATTTTTTAAAAAGATAAATCGACAAGTACATTCAAGTATATCATTTTTGTTTTTTTGGTTTATGCTTATAACATAGAGATTTAAAATATGTTTACATTTACATGCTAAAAATTTATGACTCCTTTTTATGTCTGCGGTAAAGCATGTTCCAATATAATATTAGTTTTAACCGGTACAATTAAATATTTAACAAAAAAACCAGAGGAAAATTCCTCTTAGTTTTGTAAAACTAATCTGTGTTAAAATGACATATAATTATATGCAAGTTAATTTGAGATTAATTTTAAATTAATATAGGGTCAACAGAATAAGTATTCAGCCGTACTAACAACTTAAAACTCACGTTAAATTCTGTAGCAGGAAAATACACGATATTTAATTGTCAATTATATATTTTGCTAAGACTTTTGCTAATCAGGTGCAATTTACCTATTGTAAAAGTTTTATGTTTTTGTGCTTCGGCTTAAAGGTAATTTCACGTACATTTTATAGTTGTTTAAATATTTTAACTCAAAACTTAATTAAAAGTTATTAGTTTAATTCTGTTTTATAAAGTACATTTAGCTACATTTGTGGTAAAGTAATGGTTTAAATATTCAATATTTCATTCCACCCAAAATGTAGAAAGGTATATGTAAATGATGCAATGCAATTATATAACAGTATTATTTAAAGATTATAAATTCATATACTGTCACTGAAATCCCTTATTATGCTTGATACTGTTTAGTTCTATTTCGAAATTATGAAATGGAAAGAAGTAACTGTAAGTAGAAACTTTTATTTGTGCAACGATATTTAGAAAAAATCCTTAAAGGCTTCTAATAATCCTATATAACACGAAGTTACGAAGGTTTGGTTTGGAGCGCTACGATCTACTGTTTTGCACACGAGGACAAATGAGACCGGGACCTACAGTTTAAAGCCGATTCCGAATGGCTACAAACATATATGCCAAAAGCGGGATTCGAACCCGCGAACTCCGGTTCCGAAGAGCAGCTCTCTACCATTCGGCCATCGTTCGGCCGAAGTTACAAAGGAGTAAAGACATATCTTCTGGAAGAACACATTTTGTCACTGCTGTTTTTTATTAAAGTAAATCTACTTTTTTAAATAGTTTCTTTCTTATTTCATAAAGTACATTTAGCTACATTTCTGGTAAAGTAATGATTTAAAAATTCAATATTTCGTTTCATCCAAAATGTAGAACACTCTATGCGAATGACGCAATGCAATGAACATTATTATTTAAAGAATATAAATTCATATACCGTTACTAAAATCGTTTATTATGTTTGATACCGTTTATTTCTATTTCGAAATTATGAAATGAAAAGAAGTAACTGTAAGTAGAAACTTTTATTTGTGCAACAATATTTAGAAAAAATCCTTAAAAGCCTCTAATAATTCTATATAACACGAAGTTACGCAGAAGTAAAGACATCTTTTCTGGAAGAAAACATTTTGTCACTGCTGTTTTTTATTAAAGTAAATCTACTTTTTTAATTAGTTTTCTTCTTATTTTATAAAGTACATTTAGCTACATGTGGGTAAAGTAATGGTTTAAAAATTCAATATTTCGTTTCATCCAAAATGTAGAACACTGTATGCGAATAACACAATGCAATGAACAGTATTATTTAAAGAATATAAATTCATATACCGTTATTAAAATCGTTTATTATGTTTGATACTGTTTAAGCCTATTTCGAAATTCAGAAATGAAAAGAAGTAACTGCAAGTAAAAACTTTTATTTGTGCAACAATATTTAGAAAACTGCTTAAAAGCTTCTAATAATTCTATATAACACGAAGTTACGAAAAAGTAAAGACATATTTTCTGGAAGAAAACATTTTGTCACTGCTGTTTTTTGTTTAAATAAATCTACTTTTTAAATTAGTTTTCTTCTTATTTTATAAAGTACATTTAGCTACATTTGTGGCAAAGTAATGGTTTAAAAATTCAATATTTCGTTTCATCCAAAATGTAGAACACTGTATGAGAATGACGCAATGTAATGAACAGTATTATTTAAAGATTATAAATTCATATGCCGTTACTAAAATCGATTATTATGTTTGATACTGTTTAGTTCTATTTCGAAATTATGAAATGAAAAGAAGTAAATGTAAGTACAAACTTTTATTTGTGCAACAATATTTAGAACAAAAATCCTTAAAAGCCTCTAATAATCCTATATAACACGAAGTTACGAAGAAGTAAAGACATATTTTCTGGAAGAAAACATTTTGTCACTGCTGTTTTTTGTTAAAGTAAATCTACTTTTTTAATTAGTTTCCTTCTTATTTTATAAAGTACATTTAGCTACATTTGGTGTAAAGTAATGGTTTAAAAATTCAATATTTCATTCCACCCAAAATATAGAATACTCTATGTGAATGATACAATGCAATGAACAGTATTATTTAAAGAATATAAATTCATATACCGTTACGAAAATCATATATTATGTTTGATACCGTTTAGTTCTATTTCGAAATTAGGAAATGAAAAGAAGTTACTGTAAGTAGAAACTTTTATTTGTGCAACTATATTTAGAAAAAAATCCTTAAAAGCCTCTAATAATTCTATATAACACGAAGTTACGAAGTAAAGACATATTTTCTGGAAGAAAACATTTTGTCACTGCTGTTTTTTGTTAAAGTAAATCTACTTTTTAAATAAACTGAGGAGTAGCACAAATCATTACTTATCCTCTAAATCAAAAGAGAAAAATATGGAAGAAATATATATCTCAATGCGAAAGAAGTCTCCGAAACTTATACATCTCCCACGAAGTGATTCAGTGCTCAAAAGAATTCATATGGATAAAATCCTTCACTTCATAAAGTATTTTTAGATGAGAAAATATACGAATCTTTTCGAACTTTTGTGACACGTTTCATATTTTAAGTCAATAAATCTCTGGGTCCAAAGTGAGTCTCGTGATTGATTGTTTGCAATTTTTTTCCCCACTCTTTAAGAAGGGCTATTTCAGATTTACGAGAGGGCTTTTAAACAAGGTCTCGAGACTTTGCCAATAGTTCTTCATAAAAATCGGGAAATGTTTTATTGGGTCCGAAATAGGCTTATACTTTTAGGAGATATAATTCTATACCATACATTTAAATAGTTCAGATATCGAGATATTTTTCTGTGGAACCATTTAAGAGTTATCGTATGATAACAGCAATCATAATCTTCCCTAAATGATCTTCTTATTGTGTCTATCAATTTAAAAAATATATGTCTCCACCACATCACTTTCTGCTGTTATGTAATTATGCAGATTTTAATATTTTGTACGATGTTCACGAAAGTCATCACTCATTAATTTCTACAGTTTCATTTATCCATTTAAGGGTGTTGGTTGGTTTGCTGGATAATGGTCTGCATAAAGTTCAAGTACTGTATCTGACAATAATATGCAGAGTTAATACCCCTTATATTGAGACTTTCGTTGTATTGTTCCAGGATTATAAGTCATCATTTGTCCTGTACTAGAAAGTAATAATATCATAAATATCTTTAAAATTTTTCCCTTGTGCATTCACAAAAAAATTAAACTCATAATATTTTGTTTCTATTTTAAGTAATAAACGCATTTTTAAACTAAATTTTATTATTGAGCATTACACAAAAGATTCTAACATAATATTTTTTTCAATTTTGATAAATAATAAATGGAAAATTGGTTTGCTGGCCTAAATTTTTCGAATCCCACAGTGGCATATGTTAATTGGCTTACTATTTTTCTCATTATCGTGTTGCAAACATGTAGACCATAGCACTCTTTTTCTTAATTCTTGATACACTTGGCTACATAGGAAATCAATAACGTTTAATATTTGTGAATACAGACACTTTATGTTTGATGTTTTATCTTTTTACTGTTAATAATATTTTTAAATACTACCAATAACAACGTAAAACGTATGTAGCCACCACATGACTTTTTGTTGTTATCTAATGATTCAGATTTTAATATTTTGTACGAAGCGCACGAATATCATCTCTTACACATTCTCATTAATTTTTACAGTTAGTTCCGTTTATCCTATTAAGGGTCATGGTTGGTTTGCTGGATAAAGATCTGAGTAGAATTCAAGTACTCTATCAGACAATAATATGCAGAGTTAATGTCCCTTATATTGAGACTTTTCGTTGTATTAAGATCGTTTTAAGGTCTTCGTGTTGATATAAAGTTCCAGAATTATAAGTCATCATTTGTCCTGTACTAGAAAGTAATAATATTAAAAATATTATTAAAATTTCTCCATTGAGCATTCACAAAAGATTTAAACTCATAATATTTCATTTCTATTTTAAGAAATAAATGCATTTTTAAACTAAATTTTATTATTAGTTACACCTTTTTTACATCTAATCTTCTAACATAACACCTTTTTTTAAATTATTGATACACTTGGCTGAACAGGAATAGGAAATCAATAACGTTTAAGATTTGTGAATACAGACTCTTTATATTTGATGTTTTCTCTTTTTAATATTAATAATATTTTTAAATATTACCAATAACAACGTAAGACGTATGTCGCCACCACATGGCATTTTGCTGTTATCTAAATATGCAGATTTTAATATTTTGTACGAAGGGTACCAAAACAATCACTTGTACATTCTCATTAATTTTTACAGTTCGTTCAATTTATCTGGTTAAGGGTGTTAGTTGGTTTGCCGGATAAAGGTCTGAGTAGAATTCAAGTACTGTATCAGACAATAATATGCAGAGTTAATATTCCTTATATTGATACTTTTCGTTGTATTAAGATCGTTTTTAAGGTCTTTGTTGATATAAAGTTTCAGGATTATATGCCATCATTTTTCCTGTACTAGGAAGTAAAAATATTATAAATATCTTTAAAAATGTTCTATTGAGCCTCCACAAATAATTTAAACTTGTAATATTTCTTTTCTGTTTTAAGTAATAAATGCATTTATTAATTAAATTTTATTATTAGTTACACCTTTTTTAGATCTAATCTTCTAACATAACATCTTTTTCTTGATTCTTGATACACATGTCGGCACAAGATTAGGAAATTAATAACATTTAAAATTCGTAAATATAGACTGTCTATGTTTGATATTTTATCTTTTTACAATTAATAATATTTTAAATACTACCTATAACAACGTAAAATATTAATATAAGATTCTTTTTGTATGTATTTAGAAGAACAAACTTTAAGGAATGCATTTTTATGAATGTTAGAGACATTCTCTTCCTATATTGGACAGTTACATTGCTTTGAAATTTAACTATTTGTCTTTTATTGCAAAAATAAAGAAATACATAAATACAAAATATTTTGAAATGACATATATCTAATTTTAAATAAAGTGAACACTTACTGACACTTACTGACACTTACTGGGGAAAGTTGTATTTCTACTAATATAATAATTTTTCTTAAAATTCTCCTTTAGTGCTTAGAGTAACAACTGTGTAATTTATAAGTTTTAAAAAAGTAAAACTATCCTATAAAATTCCTATATTATGCAAACAATTAATATTCACATAGTATTATTAATACGCTACATATGGTTAATGCATACAAATACATATACACGATGTATATTTATATACACATAAATTTTCTGAACTTAAATGACAGTCAACGAGGGTTGTTAGTAGAGAATGCGAGAACCAGAAAGTGCAATGGAACATGGTATTTCAAAGAATATTGTGATTGTAAAATTGCAGGAAAAGTAAGCATATCTTGACATCCTTCTGGGACTATAAGAAATACCAAAAATGCTTTGGTTAGTAGTTTAATGCTCAGAAGCTGGAAGAAACCTTCATTGACGTAATTTACAGAGTCACCAACCACTTATTATTCTCTCATGCACTTGATTCCAAGTATGCTTTTGATACCTGTGTCGTTGATGGTAATATACACTATTAAACTTGACCATCGTTTTATGCACACTGTATTTCTGTATATCCCTATACCATTGTGTACACGAATGGTTCAAAGTTATTCAAAGGAAATTGTAATATAAATGTGACTACTGTGGAAAACAAGCAACGGTTTCACAAGGCCAAACAAAACGACATGCCTTTTCAACGGTTT
>CM063505.1:133630450-133632950 GCA_032207245.1 Pardosa pseudoannulata
TTAATTATAAACAAATTCGGATACGACTTATCGTCTTGCATCAATTTATGGTACGGGAACTTAAAGGAACTTATAATTGTAGCATTAAAATATATTGTTGTGACAAGTTTCGTATGCCAGTTCATAGAATGGTCACTTATAGAATTAAATATTTAATTTATGACAGAAATATTTCGCAGAATTTTTATGCAGAAACTAAAATAAATTTTTATTACTGCACATAGAAGGTAAAATAATAGAATAAAGCTAGATAAAATAATTGAAGAAAATAAAGTGACATTTTCAGAATCAAGAATAAAACTGCCTAACCCTGGGGAATGCCTTTAATATAAATTCATTTTTTTCTTTATTAACCCCAAACCATACATGAGAAATATGCTTGAAAATAAAATAATCAGTTAGCGCAACAAAATAATAAAAATATCGCTCCAGGAAGAGGAGTACTTAATAATTAAGTTGAGAAATTAATTTATGAGTCCAGAGAAAAGTAATTTTTTCGGTACCAACTACTTTACAGAATTTCGAGTGTTTTCAATTTTCTTCAAAACAGGAAAACATACAAGAGACATTAATCATTAAACATTTTTCTTTCTGTATCTGAAAGTTTTCACACAAACTGGTTCATAATTTACGAGAAAAATGTGCAGTAACAAACGTATTTACAGTACTTAAATAATTTGTTTAAAGGACGAAATCATATTAATTAATTCAAACTAGTTGAAAACTGGTTAGGTAAAATATATAATACAGTAGAATAAAAATTATACTGGTATCTTTCATAAAATCTCGTATTATCTCTGATATTTTTTACGTAACATAAAGGCAAATATTATCATAAGAAGAAAATTAATGGCATTAAATATTTTACCCTTATTTTTTACTCTTTCACGAAACAGCTTAATTCATAGACTAATGAAATATAGCCTATAAGTGCCTAAACATATTTATCAAAATTATAATTATCTCACAAAAATTACTTGTAAATAGAAATTTAAAAAATTTAAACAAAGGCATTATTTAAAAAATAAATAGTTTTGCAAAAAATAATAGCCATGGCTTTTAGTAGATAAAATTTCATAATTTTTTGTATTTCGAAATATTTTGATTTAGTTATGCTTTTAGTAAAATTTCTGAGAATTTTAAGTGGAGTATTTCGCAATGTGTATAGTCAAATGTTTTCAAGTAGTGTTTACTTACCTTTTACTTAGAAAATGCTTATTATAATAGCATTTCTTAAATTGATAATAAAAGTGGAAAAATTTTTGTTTCTTTGACAGTTAAAGTTTTAGTAATTTAATTTTACTTCAGTTATTTAACATTATATGGATAAATTCATTTAAAAATATAATATATGAACCTCAAATAAATAGAATTAAAATTCACTTAGTAAAAAATATTTTGGACTTATGAAGAGGAGGCTATAATTTCATATGTTGTCTTTTTTATTCCAAGAATCAAAAGTTTTAAATGTAACAGTCATAATTTAAATTTAATTAAATTATCAGAAAAAATATTTATTTTGATGTAATATAAGCTCTGGAATTATTATAAAAGTATTTTATGGGAAAAAAAGTAGCTTTAGATTCATATATAAGCTACGAAAACTAATTTATATGTGCAAAACATTTAATTACAGATAAATAAATATTTTGAATTTAGTGTATATAGTGTGTTTTTAAAGTATTACTTGAAAAGAAAAATCTATTTTTTTTAAATTTAGAATCATATTAAAGAACTTCATATTAAAGAAAGGGATAAAAAAATATATTGGTATCTTTCATAAAATCATCTATTACCTCTGACATTTTTATATAACATGAAGCCAAATATTATCATAAAAAGTAAACTAATGACATTAAATATTTTACCCTTATTTTTTACTCCTTCAAGAAGAAAATTCGTAGATTAATAAAATATAGCCTATAAGTGACACATGACTAAACATATTTATCAAAAATTATAATTATCTCACAAAAAATACTTATACATAGTATTTTTAAAAAAATCAAACAAAGGTATTATTTAAAAATATAAATAATTATTAATAAATAATTATTTGTGGCTCTTAGTAGTTATAATTTCATAATTTTTACATCCCCAAATATTTTGATTTAATTATTCTTCTAGTAAAATTCTGACAATTATCTCTGACATTTTTACGTAACATGAAGGCAAATATTATCATAAGAAGAAAATTAATGGCATTAAATATTTTACCTTTATTTTTTTACTCTTTCAAGAAAAGTTTAATTCAGAGACTAATAAAATATAGCCTATAAGTGACACATGACTAAACATATTTAGCAAAATTATAATTGTCTCACAAAAATTACTTATAAATGAGAATTTAAAAAATTTAAACAAAGGCATTATTTAAAAAAATAAATAGTTATGCAAAAAATAATAGCCATGGCTTTTAGTAATTAAAATTTCATAATTTTTTACATTCCCAAATATTTTGATTTAGTTATGCTTTTAGTAAAATTTCTGACAATTTTAA
>CM063505.1:133642950-133652950 GCA_032207245.1 Pardosa pseudoannulata
TGTACATATTCCAAACTGTAACCGAGTTATTGTTTTCACGTAGACAAACACACACTTACTGCAGTAATTAAAAAAATGATTGTTTCAGACTCAGGGAAATCGAAAGCGTCGAAAAATTAATTCACATTTCCAGGTCTAATTTTTGAATGATTTTATTACTTCCACTAAATTTCATATACGAGAAGGTAAAAATTGAAAATTTTATTACAAAGACTATTTAAATACATCCATTATATAAAAATAGCCTAAGTTATCTGTCCGTCTGTCCTCGTATTTATGAAATACTTGGAATGTATAGGGGCATCCATACTGGATTCTTGATGTGTTAGGTTTAGCAAAATTCAAAGTAAATCTTTAAAATATTCGAAATCCACTTCTCCCCCCTTTTCGAGCGTCCCATACCATTATTTCAAGTTCTATTTTCTCTTACTTTCCCTATGCTAAGAGCAGGGTGTTATCATAAAATAAATAGTAAAAAATTGCATTTTTTAGCATTATGATGTCATACCTTTAACCATCTCATTTAATCCTTTCTTATTTTATATTACTTAAATATTGCCTGCATTATTTTCATATGTTTTATCACTGAACTGAGATATGAGGTAAATAATTTTCTCTTATATTTGGCATAAATAATAGATTAGGGACATATGAGATAATTTTAAATTTTATCATCGATTATTTTCTGTTGGAAAGAAAATTTTATCACCGGTATTAAGAAGAAATTCTTTTCATAAAGGTCTAGGAGTCTTTTTCACGGTCTAATACACATCTAGCGTTTAAGTTAAATATCTTTGAAAATTAAGAAGTTTGTTCGTTTTTATACATAACCACACAGTTTGACTAAATGAAATCAACGGGATTCTTAAACTGATATATATATATAATATATATATATATATATAGAAGATATACATATATATATATTAAATATATAATATATTATATATCGTATATATATATATATATATATGTAATATATACTGTATATGATACTATGTATATTATATATGTATATATTATATATATAATATATATATGTAATATATATATATATAATGTCTATATGTATATATTATATATATATAATATATATATATATATATATATATATATATATATATATATATATATATATATATATATATTATATATATATATATATATATATATATATATATATATATATATATATATATATATATAATATATATATATATATATAATATATATATATATATATATATATATATATATATATATATATATATATATATATATATATATATATATATATATATATATATATATATAATATATATATATTATATATATATATATATATATATATATATATATATATATATATATATATTATATATATATATATATATATATATATATAAGGAACTTTTGAAGTGTGACTCATTTAATTATATTTTAATTTTTCACAATACAATAATGGTACCTTTCATCACTCTAACACAATTAAAATAAAATGGTTCTTAATTGCGCTAACTTCAGTAATTCCTAGAAATTATAATTAATTTTGTAAAGAATAACCTTCTGTACTGCATTTAACCCACAGTGATCGATACATGTTTTCATAAAATGACAAATTTTAAAAATAAAACTTGATACACTAATTTTCAAAGTGTTTTTCAACTTTAATGTTAGAAATTTACGCAAGTAAATTATTCAAATGATGTTCCATGCATTAATTATTTAAAATATATGACTTAAGACATTTTCTTTTGAGAATGTTTTCATTCCGTCTAGACGCATTCGTACAAAGGTTATGTTACGTCAACTTTTAAATTACTTAAATGAGAAAATGTTAAAATAGTTGATCACAGACAAAGGACTTGGAAGGAAAATAAAGTAATAAAAATATTTAAGTACTTATAGATTAAGTTATCTCTATGTATATCTACCTATCATGAATCTTCCTGTTCACTCACTATACGATATTAAAAAAATATTTCATTATGCTCAATTCAAATAATTGGAAAATTTTAATAAATTAATAAATATTTGGATTCGATCATAAAACATAAAGAAATTTCTATAACGTAAATTTTCGATAGCACGTTGAGAATTTAATTTATTTTTGAAGAATTATTTATGAGAATGCTAAATAAAATGTCGAATAAAAATGAAAATTATTTGTTAACTCCCGCATAATATTCGATGCGTCTTTTAAATGACAATTTAAAACCAATATAAATACCTGAAATTTCTGCAGTTTTTTTCTTCCACGTTTCACGTTATGAATGTTTTACTTCCGAAATTGTTTAAATTATGAAAATGTTCGTATAAATTCCATTTGCATCTCTTACTGTTTTTTAATCTATAATTTCGTATTTTATAACGCTAAATTATGAAAATGATAAAATGAACTGAACAGAAACATTGAGTGTAATAATCTAATATAATCTAATATAATCTATTTTTTACTTTTTGGTTCTGTTATTTAGTGAAATGAAATATAAAGTTTTATTTGTGATGTGTTTAAATTAGCAATTTTGAACCTGTGATGCAAGTTAAATTATGCAAAGGGAGGACTACTGTAACTTATTGTTAATTGTAGCTTTCTGTATTCTTTTTGTATTGCAGTATTGATTAAACTGTGTATATTATTATACCTATCAAAAATTAAATTTATAGATGCACCAAATAACTAGGGTGGCGTAGAAGCATGGACTTTAGAAAATGCTGGAATACTTAATAATTTTAACGAATTCGAATCATACGATTGTTATTGGTATATGGCACTACTATAAAATGTGCAAGTTTTTATGTATAGATCAAGTATACAGAGTAGGATATTTAAATTTCTGATTCAATAGAAGGATTAGAATATTCTTATCACAAGTTGTTACAGATAAATATGAATATCATTAGTTTGCCACTATTAGTTCACAATGTGAGCCGTAGTAGCTCAGTCGGCAAAAGCAACGCTGTCGGAACTGGAGGGTTGTTTTGTCAGAAGCTGTTAAAGGTGACTTGTTAAAATATAATCGTGGTCACAATTTCATCCAAGTTCTCAGTCAATACCTCTGGCAAGCCATGCCTAAGGATTTTCTGCTTGGCCCCCGCTTCCAAATTAAGAGGACCCACTTGATCAAAGTCGTCACCCTAACGGTACTCGTTAAAATCGAAAGACGCAATTCTTTGCTTTATTACAAGTAGCAAATGGCTCAATCATGCTTGGTTTGACCAAGTGGTATTAGAAACAACAACACCAAATCACAATGTCTATTAACAATCTTTAATATTCGTGGAGATCCCGTATATTGAACATTTATTAATATAATAAGCTTTAATACATTATCACACTGTGGGTAATGATATATGTTTTCGAAAACAATTTCACAATTTACATTAATAAAATACATATTTATTCTAGAAAAGATTCTACAATTATTCCTCACATGGATAATTGTAGCTCATACCCATGATATCAAAATCCTTTACACGCATTCCTCGTATATTTATAATCTTATAGCTGTATGTATTCATAAAGTGCGATATATGTAATTTTTCTTCGAACAAAATTTTACTGATGCCTATCTGTTCACATTTTTAATGCAAATTGCTACTGTAACGATAAGTTGCAGTCGGTTAATCCTTTTTTACCTCTTCCCGTGAGTCATCTTCAAAGACGTAAGTCATTGTCAAATACATACAAGAATAGGACCGGTTTGAACTAGAAAAAAACTTCGGACTTCTTCCAACCAATAGAAGGGTTTGTTGGTTTGGGGGATTCTAATACCTGTTCTTTCTCCGCGAGACAGTTTGGTGTTTTTAGAGGACAAGGTTGTGACCAGAGGAGAGTAGAAGGTGTACGCTGCTGGCATCCGCGGCTTGCGAGATAGATCTTTTGAGAAAAATCATGGCCATATTGTATTTTAGGGGCGACACCGACTCGAGAGCAGTTTCAGATAAATACAAATGATAAGTTGATTCCAGTTGAATTCCTTAGGTATTTAATTAATTGTATGAAATTATTTAATCAAAATATATTTGTCCATGTGTTTTTTAATCAGTTTAGGTTTCTTCTTTCTCAAATTCTGGGCTAACGTAACATTACTTTTTACAGCTACATGTATCTTTCTTTTTATGTATTGTTAAAGTAAGAGGTTTTCTTTTCTAAGGACTTCATTTCTAGACGTCATGTTCACCTATTACTAACTTTTTCTCATAAAATGCTCTCTTAAAACAGTGTATATCTTTATATAATCTGGCGGTGTAATACCGGGAACTCCATCTAGTGGTAAAAAATACTCTAGACTAATTTTCTAACGTCATTGAATAGCCGCCTTCATTTCTGGTTCTTTGATAATCAAGCCTCTTTTACCTTAATTATTATTATTTTTTAATTTACCTTGATTTTTGTATCATTCTGTATTTTTGAAGTCGTATTTATTTGCTTCATATAAAAAATAAAATTTAAATTCACATTATTTTTGACATATTTTTGGAAGTGAATAGATTGGTCGTCATAATATAAATCATCTAAAATAAACTGTCGTAAAAACTAACAACTGATATTACAATAATCTTGACTATTTTATTTGATTTTATATTAATTTTATTTGATAATTCTATTTTATTTGATTTATATAATTCCTTTTAGTAACACTGGAAGAAATCAAAACATAATAAACTTTTTTTTTTCTCAACTATCCTAAATTTCAGACCAATGCAGTATAAAATTATTCATACTATTTTTAAAAAAATTTTAAGTTAAAGCGTTTGAAATGTAATGTGCATGATATGATATAAAGGCACGCTTGTGGTTAAACCGAAACATTGGTAATATCAACGAAATATTCTACGCTATCACATGACTACTAAACAATCTAATGTTGACAACTGCACAATGGACTTGGCGATGGAGCAATATCATATGATTGCTAATACTACATAATATGGGAACGTGATGTTATCGCTTAATTTCGGATTTGCAGTCTACTGTATATTGAATCAATAACAGTTTTAGATTGAATCAGTCTCATAAAACAGGCAATAGAATTATAATAGGCTAGAGCCATTTCTTACAAAGAGAAGCACTTGCGGATTGACCAGAAATATAAGAGAAAATAACAATAATCAAACTTGAAATAAGTAAACATTCTTAATTAATAGAGGATATGGATTATTTTAAGCCTAGATATTTCCATAGAGCAATTTGTCGCAACGTCACGAACTACTATAATGATCTTCATTCATTTTAATGTTAACAATAATTTGCCCTTCCGTTTGAAACTAAAGCCAAAATTGTCATAGGTGGAGATGTGCCCTGCTGCTTGGAATCGTCTTATTGTATATGTACACTGAATTTTAAAAAATGTTACATATAAAATAATATAGAATATTTTTATCATTACTAGTTCTTTCTAATAAGAGATTTCTCATTTTAAATAATTTTGAAAAGATTCTTTTGCAAAGAGTAATTTAATTTTAATGAGATATGTGTTCTCAAAGATCTGAATTTTAGGAGATATTGCTTAGGAGATTTATGAATAAGGCGTCTCAAAGTTGCTAGTTTCCTAAATAATCAGAGGATTTTGTTACCTAACCTAGATAGTTAACATGGGGAGCAAAAAAACACCCTCAGTCCACATATGAAGTTTTTTGTAATGGTTCAAAACCCATAGGGGTGAAAGAATATCCTAACCATCATACGACTAAATGATTTGGAGATCTGTTGTGTACGATTTTCTAACATGAGGGTTAATGAGACATAGAAAACTGCTAAAAGTCAATTAATACAAATTTGAAGGAATTGGATGCTGCCCTTTGGTATCGGAGTTCGCATGTTCTAATGCTTCTGAAGGTATGGATATGAGGGTCCACTCCAAATTCACTGTAGTTGGTAGTTCTCGGTCTCATTAGATATAGTTTACGAAAACAATGGACTGTAGCTTTCCATGCCGAATAAACTGACAACAATCTTGGTCACCCAAAATAAACAAAATAACCAATCCCGGTAATCTCTAAATGGCAGTATATCATATATAGAGCTATATAACAAAAATAAAGTATTCAAATTCATTTTAAACATTGCCTACCAATCTCCATTTTTTGTAGAAATGAAGAAAATTTAAAAAAGATAAAAGTCTAGTACTTAAAGAGAATAAATTTAGGTAATGTTTACTTGATTATTAGAATCTGATGAATTTTACAATCTTGTACGCAATATAGTATGCATTGTCATAAGAAAAAAGGACTATTCATACAATACCGAAACCTTCAGAACATCACTTTTGTATATGAAGAAAATGATATAATAATGATATGTGCAACCTATAATTTTAATGATGAATTGTAGAAGCAAAATAAAAAATTATCTATTATTTAATAAACGAAAGAAGAAGTTGAGTCTTGTGACTAATGTATTTTTAAAATAGTGATTCTGTTTAAGTCAATACAGTTTTTCTACAAATTCTATGAAATTAAGGAGTGTGTAACATAAAAGCTATGAATTAAAAAAAACATTTATTTTTTCCCTGATATAAAAAGATATCTTTGCAGAAATACTTGTTTTATCATAACACATTTTAGTCTTTCGTAAACTGTAAATAGTACTTACGAGATCATTAAATAATATATATTCATTACAATGAGGATTTCACTTTATGATCTATTAATGCAAAATGTTTTTGCACAGTTTTCTGTCTAATTTTGTCTAATTTCATAACCAAATGTTTGACGTATGTTATTTAGAGTATATTGCAAGAAAACCTTTATTAGTTTATAAATATAGTTTCAATCTTAAAGCTACAAATTAGTAACTAATGTATTACGATATTAAAGTAAAGAAAATATTTATAAAATGAAATAAAAATATTTTATTTCTTAGCATTTTTTGTGCGTCTACAAAATACAATACACGGTTTTATTTCTATACATAAATTTTTAAAGAACACAGAATAAGGGTGAAACCTTTTCACAGTATGTATATTTTTTGATAAGCTACTTATATTTCTTGAAAATGCTACGAAATCTAATAGGAAGAATGTATGCAAAAATATATATTTCAAATCCTCGTATGGTATCGAGATTAAATTACAAAGCTCTGCAATGGAATATTGAAGTGACTATTCTTCTCATAGGTTATTAACCAGTTTTAGTGTGATATTTGGACAAAAGAATGCAAAACAAACGGAAAAATGTAGTTTTTATGTAAAAGGTAAAAAATGTTTAATTTATCTTACCTAATTAATGTATCTAAAAAAATAAAAATGTGATCTAAAAAAATACGTAATATGAATATTACAACAGAATTTGTTCACTACAGTTGTAGCAGAAATAGATAAAAATTTTTTAAGTGAATAATTTAATAAAACAAAATAATCAACTATTTATGGTTTTTCAAACAATAGTTGCATATTTTTCAAATGTGATTCACAAAAAAAAAATGTTTATACAAAATCACAGTTAGAAATAGCATCATAAAAAATATTGTGTTCTAGTTTATAATCTATTAATTTACAATTTTAAATACACCTAATAAATATAATGTGAGCTATTATTGAAATATTTATATGAAGACGTTCAGCGTATTTACTATTTTGGTGCAAAAGCTGTAACTTTCAAATGGCTCTTGCTAATTCACTTTTTTTTAAATATCAGTGTCAATATTGCTACCAAATATTGGGATGTAATACGGTTATACCTTCTTTTAATATTAAGACCTTTAAATGTTTTGACATCATATATATCACAAAATGTTACACGGATTACACAAATTAAGCTCTGAAAAAATATTATATCATTATTTTGTAAAAACAAATTCTTAAAATTTTATGGAGAAAAATAAAATAACAATTGACTAATATTGCAATATTTCAAAATGCAGAAAAGGTATATAACATTTAAAACATTTTGTCACTGCTTTGTATACATGAAAATACTTGGAATTTTAATTTTCAGGATATAGACTAATACCAAAGGGATTAGACATGTATCTTTATAGCTATAAGAACTCTAGTACACCATTGGAAATTTTAAAGAAATATGCAGTTTATCAATTACAGTACTGCAAATCTCAATATAGTAAGTAATCTTGATAGTAGTCTATACCCAGGAAATTATATTTTTAAAACACACATTTAAAATTTTAAATTGTTGATTTGAGCTAACATGATAAGCAAATAATATAAATGTTATCTTTGAGAAAATGAAAAATACAACACAAATCAATGAAGGATCGGAATGTAAACACTTATAATATCTTAAGATACATATCATACCTGATTTCTTAAACTGATACTTTCCCATGTCTGTAACAGTATTTCTTTGAAGTATGTTAAGACTTTATAAGGCATAGACTGTCTTGTAGATATATGTAAAACTTTCTCTAAAAATATACACTAATCTATACTACGTACTACACGATGGGAAGAATGTATTTCAGTTTATTCATTAATTTGCTTGTTTTATGTGAGTGTTATGCTCATTTATAGTGAATTTCAATTGCATATGTATATATATATATATTATATATATATATATAATATATAATATATATATATAATATTTATATATATATATAATATATATAATATATATGTACATAATATATATATATAATATTTATATATATATATATAATATATATATATATATATATATATATATATATATATATATATATATATATATATATTATTTATATTTATATTTATATGTGTGTCGTGTGCATTTAGGTATATTCAAATGGGAAGCATACGAAAGAAACATACAAAAAAAAAACATACTGCAATTTGAATCAATAGTGACAGTGAAGATGATATTTATACTAATTACAATGAATGTGGTGAAAATGAAAATGATGAATTATAGATGGCAGATACAAATATAAGCAAATATTTGTGCATCCAAGATGAGAAGCAAATGCCACAGGAAATGAGTTCTAAAGGGATCAAGTGAATTTTGACGTGAACAATGCATAATTTTGGTAATAAAAATTGCAATACAAACACACACATATATATACATACGTGTGTGTAATCTTTTGTATGTAGAGTGAGGATGTGTTTAAGATATTCGACGAAATGATGCTTCTCAAATTTTTTTCTCTCTAATAGTAAACTTTAGTAACACAGATAATTCCCTTATTGAATTTGGTGAAACAGTTATTGAAACACATCATCTGACTAATTGTTAAATAGGATATAAAATACAGTTCTGTAAACTTAATGGGTAACAAAAGGTGCTTACTCTTTAGGATATTTTCTGAAGAGCTATATAAATCCATCTGTACAGGGTGTTATAAAACGACCGCATAAAATATGCAGAGATAGATTCCTTGTTGGGAGAATATAAAAATTGCTCAAAAAAGCGTTCCTGTACAATACATACTTTACGAGAAAATACGAAAAACAAAGTATGACGTCACTGACAGTGCAAGAAAAAATAACTTTATTGGATATATGAACAACAGTATTTTCATATCTTTCCAGACGATAATACTTAAAACGTTCGCTGCGCATATCGCGTCCTGCATGCTCGCGCGCCATGGAATGACATTAAGCCGTCTCTGTACTGGTATTTAAAAATCTGCCTTTTTTAGCTACCGGTAGTCTTCGTATGGTAGTTATGTATTCCGTTCGTGTCAGGTACCTGATGTACGGCCGATGTAATGGCCTTACGAACTGTTAGGAAGTACGCCCGCGCATATACTGTTGTTGATATGTTCAATATGTTTTATTATTGTACCGGCAGTAACGTCATACTTTGTTTTTCGTATTTTTCTCTTAAACTATGGATTGTACAGGACCGCTTCTTTCAGCAGTTTTTATACACTTCCAACGAAGAATCTAGCTGTGCAGAGTTTATACGGGCGTTTTGGGACTCCGTGGATAATAAAGTTGTACTTGGTAAATTTAAAGCTTCTTTCAGTTCTTAAGTACCTGCCTTTAATATACTATTTATAATTACACAAACACTAACTTCCGAGTTGTTACTTATAAATATTGTTGGTATTTAA
>CM063505.1:133657950-133677950 GCA_032207245.1 Pardosa pseudoannulata
CTAATATGGAAACAAATATCTTATAAATAAATAACAAGAATTTACACTCTACTTAGCGTGGCATATCTAACTTATATATGTAAACTGCAAATCGAATCGTTTGAAGTGTATTTGCTGCTTGGAATCTATATATTCCACAACTTTTATAATGCACATCCGGAAATTTTACTTGACCGGTATTATTACTTTCTTGCATAATTTAAAGGACATTTTTCAATTGCGAAAAATTGTAGTGTATATATCAATAAAGTTACTCATTTTGACAATTCTTGAAGAAATTATGACAAGTTTCAGCATTAAATCTGTGAGTACGTAAAAAAAACATTAATTTAAATCTTAAAATATCCCTTTTGGCTTTTCCTGGACTGGTTTTAAAATCTAGATATGTATGTATATGTTTTTTTCAGCTGAAAGGATTAGCAGTAGAAACTTTGAATATAGGACTACGATAACATCCTGTTCTGTATCTCCACATTTCATTGTAATCTGCACTCTATATATATTTTAAAAATCTAATAAAGCAAATATTAACGTTGTGGATATTATTTAAAACAGAATTAGCTGTAAAGTTTTGAAATTCTCTACATCTAGTTTGGTGCATCTTACAACATCTAGTTTGGTGCATTCATGCTTTCCATGATTTTGTTTATTATTTTGTTATGAAGAATAAAAGAAATTTTATCGTGGTTCAACTTTACTGAGATATTTCTACACTACTATGCTTAACTTGAGAAACGAAATTTACTATCAATCTTGAATATAGAGTACAAATGATAATTTTAATTATGCATCATAAAAGCTGTTACATATACAGACATAATATATTTAATATATATATATATATTATACATATATATACATTTATATATATACATATATATAATTATATATATATATATAATATCATGATATATATTATATTAGATTTATATATATACAATATATATAATTTATATATATATATATATATATATATAAATATATATATTATAAATATACACATATATAATATATAAATAAACATATATATAATATATATATTTATATATAGATATATATTATATATATACAAAAACACATATATAATATTATATATATATATATATATATATATTATATAAATACATTTATACATATTTATTTATATACATGTAATCAGTGAAAATATATTTTATCAATTACTTATGGGTTGAAACGTGATGTTATTCGTGATACTGATTATTTATTAGTTTGTCCGAGCTTGATGTTTAAAATTAACTAATTAATGTGCAGTTATGAAGTTAACGGTGAGAAATTCCAGGTTTTGGTGGGATTAAAACACATTAATCAACCAATCGTCTGTATTTTGTAAAAGATTTGATTTGAATACTCCAAGAAAAATACGATTTTCGTCAATTCAAGAGTGAGCAATCAGTATTTTTCAGTGTTTATATATTTTAAATTTAAAAAAAATGAATCTAATTTTAGTGTGTCGAATTATATTCAAACTTAACTTCATAACTTAAAAGTTATCACTTCTTAGTTGATACTCAAAAGGGTTTATATATTTAAGAAAAAAAAATAATAAAATTTATGAATCTAGACAAACATAAATGAGAAATTTGTATTTTGTTAAATAATTATAAAAAAACAATGATTTTCTTTATTTGCAGATTTAATTCAAACCCTGATATGTATAAATCATATAAGGTACACATTTATCTTAAAGTTCATATAACTTTTTCGCTTGTGTCACTTAAGTCTCACAATTAAATTTAAAGAGAAATGAAAAGCTGATATCTGAAATAATAAATTTTAAAAATGTCTTATGCTATTTATTTTTGCGGAATTGTATGAAAATTCAATTTACAAGCTGACAAAGATATGATTTTGATTTACTTTGCGTTATCAATAATATAGTAATTTTCATTCTACTCCTTATATACTAAAAATAACACGAAATAAAAAGCTTTCATTTACTAGTTATAAAAACCACACCTAACTATAACAGTCTTCTAAAATTCTGCTTTTGTTGTCAAATTTCATCAGCCCTGACTGCAATACGGATAAGAAAATTCCCTCCAGCCGTTCTGTTTTTATTTCTATTTTATATAAATGTTTCTACAATTTTTTACAATGTTTTATATAAATACTTCAATAAAGTTCCTACTTTTTCAATCAGCGATTCGTTTGATCTAAAATAAAGTGTTGTTATAAAATAATACTTTGAAATAGAATTACAAGTAAACAATTTTTGACAAATCAACAGTTTAAAATATATAATAAAACTGTCATAAATGTTACTAGCAAACATAATATAATAGTAATAAATGTTGCATGTTATTTAAAATTTAATGTTTAGACTATGGATATGTGGAATTGGTACAATTTTTGTCGGGTAAATTTATATTTTCAATTTTATGGAGGTTTCTAAAATTTTTATGGCGACTATTCTAGTTTTAAAATATATAATAAAACTGTCAATAATTTTATGGTTAGCCCCCGTGTAGCAAAATAGTAAACAGTAATGTTTCCAATAGCGTCTATTAAAATGTTAGAACATGAGATTTATTAAAAAGATAGTATTTAGAAAATGGATAATTGGATTTGATACAATTTTTATCGGTTATTAATTGCATTTTAAAATTTAAATTTTTAATTTTATGGAGGTTTTAAAATTTTTAAGGTGACTTTTGTAGCTTTAAAATATACAATAAAACTGTCAATAATTTTATGGTTAGCCCTCGTGTAGAAAAACAGTAAACAGAAATGTTTCCACATTGTCTAAAAAGATGTTGAAACATGAGATTTATTAAAAAGATAGTATTTAGAACATAGATATTTGGAGTTGGTACAATTTTTATCGGGTATTAATTGCATTTTAAAATTTAAATTTCAATTTTATGGAGGTTTCTAAAATTTTTAAGGCGACTTTTCTAGCTTTAAAATATATAATAAAACTGTCAATAATTTTAAGGTTAGCCCTCGTGTAGGAAAGCAGTAAACCGTAATGCTTCAAATCATTTCTAAAAAGACGTTGCATAATATTTATTCCAAAGACAGTATTTAGAATCTGGAAATGTGGAGTTGGTACAATTTTTGTCGAGTATTAATTGTATTTTAAAATTTAAATTTTCCATTTTGGGGAGGTTTTTAAAAATTTTAATGGGTCTTTTTGAGCTTTAAAACATATATTAAGACTCTCAATAATTTTATGGTTAGCCCTCGTGCAGCAAAACAGTAAACAGTAATGTTTCCAATAGCATCTAAAAAGATGTTGAAATATGAGATTTATTAAAAAGATAGTATTTAGAAAATGGATAAGTGGAGTTGGTACAATTGTTATTGGGCATTAATTGCATTTTAAAATTTAAATTTTCAATTTATTGGAGGTTTCTAAAATATTTAAGGGGACTTTTCTGGCTTTAAAATATATTTAAAACTGTCAATAATTTTTTGGTTAGCCCTAGTGTAGCTAAATAGTAAACAGTAATATTTTCAATATCGTCTAAAAAGGTGTTGAAACAGGAGATTTATTTAAAACATAGTATTTAGAACATAGGTAAGTGGAGTTGGTACAATTTTTGTCGGGTATTAAATGCATCTTAAAATTTAAATTTTCCATTTTGTGGAGGTTTCTAAACTTTTTAAGGGGACTTATCTAGCTTTAAAATATATATTAAAACTGTCAATATTTTTTTAGTTAGCCCTCGTGTAGCTAAACAGTAAACAGTAATGTTTTCAATAGCGTCTAAAAAGATGTTGAAACATGAAATTAATTAAAAAGATAGTATTTAGAACATAGATATATGGAGTTGGTTTAAGTGTTTTCGAGTATTAATTGTATTTTAAAATTTAAATTTTCCATTTTGTGGAGGTTTCTAAAAATTTTAATGGGTCTTTTTGAGCTTTAAAATATTAATCCAATATTTATAATTATACAAACACTAACTTCCGAGTTGTTACTTATAAATATTGTTGGTATTTAATAGTATTATTTTATTATTCAAGACGGAATAGAATATCTTTTTACAAAATAAATTTAAAAGGAAATAAATGTATAGTCTAAATAAAACTTAGAATAAGTGAAAACACCTTTTTAATAAAGTTTATTAAGGCTGCGTAAATTATATACTTGATTAAAAGCATTTCAGAGTGGGGTATGTACAGTAAATTAACCGACGAAAATTTCGCATAAACTCTTTTCCAAGTAACAAAAAAGGGCATTATAAAATTCTTTTAATCAGTTTAAGAATTTCCTTGAATTTTACAGAAATTGTTGAAGTAAAATTAATTAAAAACGGAAAAAAATAGAATCTTTTTTGAAAAAATTTAATTAAATATTTGCTTATACGATATGATCTTCAGCAAACTTCTCTCTGCTTCGTGTTAAATTGTTCTTAAATCCATAACGAATGCACTTAGCAAATTGGAATTGTAAATATTCTTGTCATTTCCGATTATTTACTTCAGATAACGTTGTACTGCTCAGTGAATTTTATTTTTTTTATGCTGCACCTTTTGTTCAGTAAATAAAACTCGATAGCTATTTTGAAAATCAATGACTTTATAAATTATTAAATGGAAATGTGTAAAAGACAATTTTTATCAAGAAAACTTCGAACAAAGAAATGCAACTTTTATCGAACTTTCTGAGTTTTAAATTATTTTTAATGTTATACAAGAAACTTTTATCGCTCATCTTAACTTCGAATTCAAGAACAATTTTAGTCGAGTATTAATTGTATTTTAAAATTTAAATTTTCCATTTTAAGGAGGTTTCTAAAAATTTTAAGGGGTCTTTTTAAGCTTTAAAATATATATTAAAAATCTCTATAATTTTAAGGTTAGCCCTCGTGTAGGAAAGCAGTAAACCATGATGTTTCAAATCACTTCTAAAAAGATGTTACATAATATTTATTCGAAAAATAGTATTTAGAATGTGGAAATGTGGAGTTGGTACAATTTTTGTCGTTTATTAATTGTATTTTAAAATTTAAATTTTTCATTTTGTTCAGGTTTCTAAAATTTTAATGGGTCTTTTTTAGCTTTAAAATATATATTAAAACTCTCAATAATTTTAAGGTTATCCCTCGAGTAGGAAAACAGTAAACCGTAATGTTTCAAATCACTTCTAAAAAGATATTGCATAATATTTATTCGAAAGATAGTACTTAGAATCTGGAAATGTGGAGTTGGTACAACTTTTGTCGCGTATTAACTGCATTTTAAAATAAAATTTAAATTTTCCATTTAAGCTTCTAAAAGTTTTAAGGGGTCCTTTTGAGCTGTAAAATATGTATAAATACTGTCAATAATTTTATGGTTTGCACTCGTGTAACAAAACAATAAACCATAATGTTTCAAATCGCTTCTAAAAAGATGTTGCAACATGATATTTATTCAAAAGATAGAAATGGAAATATGGAGTTGGAACAATTTATACCTCATATCAACTGCATTTTAAAATTTGAATTTTATATTTTAGGGAGTATTATAAGATATTTAAGGGACCTTTCGAGCTTTAAATTATATCTTAAAATTTATAATAATTTTATGGTTAACAAAACTGTTAACCGTAATGCTCTGAACATAATGAATAATTTTATGAAGTATTTTATCAAAGTCTACTCTAAAAATATCTTATATGATATAAGATAGCAATAAATCTGTGCATCCACTTATTTTGTAGTCTCATAATCAAATTCTAACTCTAAAATAACCATAAAAAGTTTTTCATTGATATTTAACTTTTTGACCGATTACCTTATGTGCCATAAATCAGAGTTTCAAAATGTATAAGTTTTCTGATAAATAAACATGTCAAAGTTTTTAATAAAATCATTTATTTTGTAATACTCCTGACTCAAATTCTAAAGAAAACAATCAAATTGTTAAAATATCAAACGTGATGCCTTTGCGTGTCAGGACACAAATATAGTACAGCGGATTCAAATTTTAAAATCTGGAACAAATAGAAAGTCTGAAATTCCAGGAAGTATAAAGGTAAAAATTTTTATAGAATCCATGATACAGTATCTAAAAGTCTTGTATCTTAATTCTCAAACATTCATATAATCAATTCAAATGTTTGAATCTTATTTGAATGATTTATGAGTTACATTTAGAATGAATTTTACAGTGACTTCATGCCTATTCCTTCTTAATTTCGGTTCTATTCAAAAGCAAGTTCACCTACCATAAAAGGTAAGTGAATAAAGGTAAGTAAGGTACTTTAAGTAAATTTGTTATATTTCGTACATAGATTTTATTGAAATTTGTTTAAAACAATTAAAAGGAAATTTGCTTTTATGTTTTATATATCATAATCAAATTGAAAAGTGTCTTTAATGTACGTAAAATTATAATCACTAAGTAGTATAACGAACCATTTTCGGCGACATTTTTATTTTTGAATATTTGAATATTATTATTTTCTATATGGTTATAACAGAGATTAAAGAATAATTTAAAAATAACAGAGGTATGCTGAATTATAAATAAATTAAATTATAAATTATAAATTATAAATTATAAGTTATAAATTATAAATTATAAATTATAAATTATAAATTATAAATTATAAATTATAAATTATAAATTATAAATTATAAATTATAAATTATAAATTATAAATTATAAATTATAAATTATAAATTATAAATTATAAATTATAAATTATAAATCATAAATCATAAATCATAAATTATAAATTATAAATCATAAATCATAAGTTATAAATTATAAATTATAAATTATAAATATTATCAATCAAATAAATTTTATTTTTCTTTCAATTTATGATTTTAATGAATATAGTTACTTATTATAACCATAAAGATTTAGTTTAAAGCCTTTCCTATATATTCCATCTAGCAATAAATTATAGTAAATTTATAATTATTTTCTACATTTATGTATTTCTGGTTATCATAATACAAAGAAGATATTTCGAAATAAATTTACAGTTATTTAATAAAGAATTTAATGAGTTTATATTTAGAGACTGTGGAAGTTTGCTTTATATTATCCGGAAGACAACTTAGCAAAAACAATTTTGGCTGATCCGTTTTAACTGAGCTGCTTATTATATGTGATTTATTATAGATTTGTTTCATTTATTTATAGACATGATATATGCGTCTCTAAATAAAAACATAACGCTATTTATCTCTTTACCAGTGTACATTATTTTCCGAATAATATGAAATACACGCAACATGTCATTTGCGATAGAAATATTTATTTCTCTTCCATACCGTTTATTGTACTATCAACATAAGTTAAATGGATCTGAACACCTAATTTAGATTAGATTTATTATTTACTGCCTGGTTATAAAATACAGAGGATGTTCCTGTGTTTTTTTCTAAATAATTTTCGAAATAAGAGATTCAGGTAATTTATATTACTGCAATCCAATTTCGCATTGCTAGGAATAACAATAGTTACAGTCGAACAATATGTACTCTTTAATATATCCAACCAGTACTGAATGAATAAGTTTTAGTTGTTAAAACTTAATAATATACATAAATCCTTATTACATTGACAAAATTAAAATTTGTCTTTTTTATCTGATTTATTTTTAAATTGTTACCAGCTTAGTTCTAGAGAAATTGTTTCCAATATTTAAAAAAATATATAATAATTGATCTGGCATTATGTTATAATTTAATTTACAATTGTTCTATAAAAATGTAATAACTGATTTTCTTTCATTCTTTCAAATCTTCTTAATTGCTCTAAATTCAAGCAAATATTATTTGTAATTACATTAAAATAACGTTGCTAAATATATTAAGAATATGTCTTTACTGAATGATAATGCTATTGATTTCAAATAAGAACTATTGATATAAACGATTGATTCTTTAGGAATAGAATGACTAATTAAATTAACATGCTGATTATTAGTATTTATTACCAATTTATTGTTGCTATTAATTATACTAATGTTCAAGTAATAATTTTTTAACATTGGATTTAACACTTTAAAAAACTCTTTTTGTTTCCATTTTTAAATTAAATCTCACAGTTCAATGTGATAAATATATAAAGTTTTCATCTAGCTTTATGTCACCCAGATTATAATAATTTGGTCTTCGCACTATCTTCTCACGGTATAATAGTTTGAAGGACAGTTATTATAAACGCTACATTTTTTGTAAGAAGCATTATTTTTTATAAGTGCAGTTTGTAATTTTTTTTCCGAAGTTACTCTGAGTTTCACAGAAAATAAAGAATAGGCTAATTTTCAGGATAATATAGCATTTTTTTCTACCAATGCATTACATAAAAATATAATATTTTCTTCCAATTCGGGGTCATTTACATGGAAATACCTCGAGCTTTTATGGTTATTATTTTAGGAACATAATATAGTATAGGCAGCCTATTGAGAAACAATATAAATAATTACAATATTATTAAGTTTTTAAAACTTAATAATATGCTTAAATACTTATTACATTGACAAAATTAAAATTTGTCTTTTTTATTTCATTCATTTGTATATTGTTACCAGCTTAGTTCGAATGAAATTGTTTCTGATATTTAAAAAAATAGTAATTGATCTGGCATTATGTTCTAAATTAGTTTACAATTGGTCTATAAAAATGTAATCACTGATTTTCTTTCATTCTTTCAAATTTTCTTAATTTATCTAAATTCAAACAAATATTATTTGAAATTACATTAAAATAACGTTGTTAAATATTTTAAGACTATTTCTTTACTGAATGATATTACACTATTGATTTAAAATAAGAAATATTGATATAGACTATTGATTCTTTCAGAATAGAATGACTAATTAAATGAACATGATGATTATTAATAATTATTACTAATTTATTGTTGCTACCAATTATATTAATGTTCAAGTAATAATTTTTTAACATTGGATTTAACACTTTAAATAACTCTTTTTGTTTCCATTTTTAAATTAAATCTCACAGTTCAATGTGATAAATAAATTTAGTTTTCAGCTAGCTATATGTAACCCATATTATAATCCGCTCTCTTCTCACGGTATGATAATTTGAAGTGCAGTTATTATAAAAGTTACATTTTCTATAAGAAACACTATTTTTCATAAGTGCAGTTTTTAATTTTTTTCCTAAGTTAAATTTTACAGAAAATAAAGAATAGGCTAATTTTAAGGCTAATATAGCAATATTTTCTACCAATGCATTACGTATAAAGATAACATTAACTACCAGTTCGGTGACATTTACGTGGAAATACCTCCTCGAGCTTTTAAGGGTTATTATTGTAGGAATATAACATAGTATGGCAGCCTATGGAGAAATATTACAAATAACTCCATGTCTTACTCCTGATTAATTCTAATTTCATTGAGTGTAATCATGTTAAAATATTGAGAAAAGCTTAATTATCTATCACATTTTTTAAGTATATTAAAGTTGGATGTTAAAAAAAATCTATGTAAAAAGTACACCTTTATAAAAAATAATATTTTGGCCTAACATACAAATAATTAATAATGAAAGTGTGCATTGATTTTAAAGATTACAATTAAATTAATAGAAAATATCAAAATTACCTTTCATATAAAATTTTACTTAAAATAAACTATTAGAATTTTATTTAATATTTAAGCATATTTCAAAGTAAAGGTAGTTTAAAAGATACTTTGAGAATTATATTATTAAATTTATTAAGATAATAAAAAATAAAAAGTTCTTGATGCCAAAACATGAAGAAATAATGTTTTTTTAATAATTCTGAAATTAATCAGAGAAATGGGTTTTGATTCAATATTACATCGAAAAGAATTTTTTTTGTATGAGATGTTTCAAATTGAAATATTGACATGGAATAGAAAAATATTATTCTGACTGACTCCATTTGCAAAGTAAATGTTTTGTGCTTGTAATGAAAAATAAGGTATACATAGGAGTTTAAAAGGAAAATCTGGAAATTACTTTCTCTAGCTTGAAAAAGATATTCTGGGTAAGTTGATTGACACTGATACAAGTGATCTATTTTAATTATTTTCTTTTAATACACAACAACGAATAATACACATTACACATAAAATCAGGAATATACGAAAAGCAACCTTTTATATCATAACTTTTATAATTAGATAGTGGACGTTGGAAAGTATTTTCAAAAATGAAAGACTATATAGTTATGAAATACTGTAAGTTTGTAAGTTCACATTGAAAGATTTTCTTAAAATCGGGTAATATATTATGTTATGATTAGAAATGACATAAAATATGACATAGTTTGTTGATTTTTCGTAGATTTCTATGAAAAGAGTACAATAACATTATTCGAAGTTAATAAAGTTTCTCAAAAATTGAATTTTTAGAACGAAATTATAGGGTTTTGTAAATAGTTCTGAAGAGTGGTTTATTTTATTCCTATACATCAATGTTTATTAGTGATTTTAAGTAAAATTCCTTGTATTTAAAATGCGTTAGAAAGAATAACAATAATAACATTATACATGTTATTATTGTTATATACACATATACACATATATTCACATATACACATATATACACATATATACACATATACACATATATACACATATACACATATATATACGCAGCAGCTCATGTATAAATTTTTTTTATATAAACACAAGGTGTAATGTTTTGAATATTATTTTGCAACCTGAATTTTTAAATTTTTAAATGTTTAAAAAGAAACTAGAATGCTCTCAAAATTTGAATTTTCAATTTTTATTTTAAAAGATAATAGATAATTTGCCATTTTCAAAAGTATACTATTTTTTAGGAATCTAGAATTAAACCTAGGTTAACGAGAATAATACAATGTAAACAAATAAAATCTTATACAGACAAATATAAACGTATTGTTAAAATTAAGAACTTATTATTGCTTCATTAACCAAGTTTTATTCAAGCCAACTTGAAAAAAAAAACATTTCTTTTTAATACTTGAAAGTTTGTACAATTATTACTATAACCTCAGTTTATTCAAAAAAGATTATTTCTTTTATGAATAATATTACATGTTTATTCAGGATATTTGTAAGTGTTTCTTATTTTTCAGAATTTATTTTAAAGTTCAATTCATTTTATTATATGTAACGGAATCAAATATAAAAAATAATGAAAAAATGAAAATAAAGGAATTAAAATTTTAATTAAAAGTAAATACATTCACATTAGTAGTAAAATTACTTCATGGTATTAAAAGCACTAAATAAAATTAAGTGTACATGTGTACACCAATTACTCCACTATAGTTTTTGATAAGTACTAAATTGATTCCATAAGTTAAAATTTAAAAATAATGAAGATGTTTGCTCAATAATATAAGTAAAGAAGCTAGTTTTATATATTTTGTTTAAAAAGTACTCCTTTGTAATTAGCTGTAAATACTCAGATTTTGATAGGGATACGCAATTTTTGAAGAATAAAAAATTCGAACATACTGACACTATCTGTATACGAAAACGAAATTGAAGATATTGTATTGACATGCAGTTTAAAGTATACAATGGTAGATAGATCAGGGATTTTTTAATTCTTTTTAAACAAGCAAATAAAAACGAAAATAAAAATAAATCATTTCCAGTAATTAATTTTGATTCTTATTGGAGATTTATGATTTTTGATACGATGAAAATGAAGTAAACATGATACATTATTAACACTCTAGATAGTTGCCAAATGGCAGTAGTTTAATTTATAAAACTTTAATTTATAAATAATGACTCAGAAATCTTTTAATACAATCAAAGTAAAAACAGATGTATGTAATATAATAGGTCTCTAAGGATGTGATATGCTGTTCACATACATTAATTTTCAATTTTGGAGACTACCTAAAGAAATCATATTCATAATTGTGAAAAGAAAAAACAAAGCAAAATGAAATAACTGAAGTCAAATAAAAATAAAACTTGAATATTACTTTTGGAGAATGTTTTGTGTACATAAGGCTATCATAAAGGAGAAATAATGAAATTAGGTAGAAATATGATGCCTTAGTTTTCCCTATTGCATAAGAACTGTTTTTCAGACAAATGAAGAACATTATTGAATTTTCTTTTTTACCTTTGTGTATTATGAAACACTGTTAAGGCAGTTATTAAATTTTTTTTCTTTTAGAGGAAAACGCAAAAGCGTACAAGTTTACTGCGGATTTTAAACCTTCGATAACTGCAGGGGAAAGTTGCATACTGTCCAATATAAAATGCAAAACAAACAATCTGTCTACATATAAAAACATGTATGTTTAGTAACCTTATATGCCAAATACGGCAGATATATACTAAGTGGACATTTTAAAATGTAAGGGGGTATACCTTAAAATTTGAAAGGGGATATACATTAAAATTTTTTTATAACTTGATTTTGACAACAACGTGTACTTTGAAATAAACATATAAAACATTAGTCTAGTCTAAATTCACCAAATGCTACTTTTTAGAGCTTTAATGTTTTTAAGTATTTACCTGTGCTAAAATAAAAGTTACTTTTATTTATCATTATAATTTAAATTGAATTTGGAGTTTCACAATATGACCCAATTTTTTGCTATAAGACTTTTGTAATATTTTGATTGACGTTCCTAAAATGAGGCTTCAATTCTTTATAGAATAATGTTGTTTTCTTTTAAAAATTGTTTACATTGAATTTTTACAATTCTTTGACCAATTCTTTCAATATAGGATTATACTGCAGTCGTATAAAAGTTGAAATCTGATATTTGAAACCTTTAATAAATAATTTTATTTCCTTACTAAAACCTGTTTATATTCAGTTAAAGCAAACTTACAGTATTTTCTACTCTAAACCTATTTGAAAACTGTTTATTCAGGTTTCAACAATAGTAAATCTGGTAATTCAAATATTAAGAATTCTATTCCGGGATATTTCAAGGGTTCAAGGTCGTTTCCGATTGAGTGAATTCATTACAGGTTTCAAAATATCCTCAATACTTAATAGCTTGGATTGATGAAATTCCCTCATACCCCGTTTCTTAGGAAAAGAAATTCGAGTCTTGGAAAGGCCTTTCAGCATTATGAATAGCCAGGGAAATGGAAAATCAATCTGTGAATGGTGTTAAGTACTCTTCAAAAGTTTCGAATTCTTCTGTTGAGGGAGCTACATGCAAGTTTAAGCCACAGAATTAGAGCGTGTAAGAATTTCAAAGAAGCAATAGGATATCGGTCGATATAGAGAATAAAAAACAGTGTTTATGGACGTGATTGAAAATATGAGTTTCCCCAAAGTGTTTATAATTTCAGAAAGATTTATTTTCTCAGTTGGAAAAATGAGTTATTTCTTTTTGTTTTTTTGCTATTTTAGGTTCTTATATATTTCACAGTTTGATATTGTAGTAATCTCTGTTAAAATGTAATAAGCCTAAAACTGGAATGCCGGGAAGGCATTTTCAAACAAGATTTTAGTTTAGAAATTAAAATCTATTTCGAAATTGTAAATATGAAAAGGTGAACATGCGGTGTTCGAAAAATCGAAATTCTCGGGTGATTGGTGAAAAGTCTCAAATACCTTTTCAAGTCGAAAGAGATTCAAGAAGGATATTTAAAGAGTCCTTTATTAGATTTTGATATAAGTAGAAGGTGTATAATAGTAACTATAAAAGTTGATGTAAAAAATACATGTTACGAGAATTTCATGTTACGAGAAGTATATTTTAGCATATATTGTATCATTTGTTCATAAAAAAATTGTAAAACTTTATAAAGGTTAGGGTTAAATCTAAAGAATTCTTTAATGAGCTTATCATATAAAAATATCTCTGGTATTGAATATAAAACATAAAAAAATTATCTTTTTAAAGAAGACTGCAATTTTTCCTGACTAGTTAATGAGTAAACAATTTCTGCTGAGTGTATATTGAATAATACCATAAAATTGCCAGCAGCACTCAATAGTACAAAGTATTAAATTTAGGCAGCTTTAACTGTTACAGGCTATCATTATTAGCAATGAGATGTAAATTTGGACATGAATCAAAACAATTATAAAAAAAGTTATAATAATTTTTATTTTCTATAATGCGTAAATGCAATAAAGATAAATATTTCATTAGATATGGCTTTTCGTTACGGTTTGATTTAATGTATCTGCTGAAAAGTAGATTCATGGGAAAGGCTTACAAAATAATAAATACCAGTAAAATTAAGATAATTATATATATTAGAAGGTAAATGCAAATTTGGGAGACTGCTATCTACCATAAGATGGAAAATCGCCTTTAGAAGACAAAAAGTTTTATTGTCATAAAATACGGAAAATATGCGTTAATTGGCTGATTAGTGAATTAATTAAATGATAAGTAAAGGTAAAATATTCATTAGCATGTGTAATTCTGTTGGAAAATACAGAAAACATTTTATACAGATATCATGAAAATAAATATGGATGCAAAACACTTAACTGAATGAAACATCATATTTAATAATAAATTATTTTCTGAAATAGCACATTAGTTGAATACTTTTGAAAAGAACTCGACTTCTGAACTTCTGACTGGACTGTACGTTGCATGCAGATTGATTAAAAGTGGGTTCCATACGGTAGGACTTAACTTACAAAATGCACTTAGTATCACTTTCATGCGATCTTCGGGAAGTGTTCAGATCGATTTAATTTATGTTGATATTACAATAAACGGTCTCAGAGTGAAATAAACTTTTCTATCGCAAATGATATGTGACTTGTATTTCATATTATTCGGAAAATAATGTACACTGGTAAACAGATAAATAGTGGTATGTTTTTATTTAGATACACATATATCATGTCTATAAATAAATATAATAAATCTATGATAAATCACATATAAGAAGCAGTTCAGTTAAAACGGCTCAGCCAAAATTGCTTTTGCTAAGTTGTCTTCCGAGTAATATAAAGCAAACTTATACAGTCTCTAAATATAAATACATTAAATTCTTTATTAAATAACTGTAAATTTTTTTTCTAAATATCTTCGTTGCATTATGATAACCAGAAATATATGAATGTAGAAAATAATTATAAATTTACTATAATTTATTGCTAGATGGAATATATATATAAAAATCTTTTAAATAAATCTTTATGATTATAATAAGTAACTATATTCATCAAAAGCATAAATTGGAAGAGAAGTAAAATCTATTTGATTTATAATGTCTAGCATATCTCTGCTATTTTCATCTTATTCCTTAATCTCTGTTGTAACCATACAGAAAATAATTTTATGCACGTTGAGTAGTCATTTTAGTAGTCACTTGTCTACAGTCAGTCTTAAAAGTGAATTAAACGATAATACATAATTATATCCAGAATAGATCTGGGGAAAATTAACTATGACTATATTAGTTATGAGCCAGCAATTGATCAGCATATAAAAATTTTCTGTTTCAAGATGGTACATTAAGATCTATTAAGAGAGGGTAAAATACAATCCCCTGTGGGATTATTCTCCATAAAAATTATAGTCAACAATGTTCCTCTTGTGCGTAAAGTGAAGATTTGAGACCGGATGTATTACTTTTTGTAGAAATATTGTAGAGCAACACACCAATATCTTTATAAAACATAAATCCTTTAAACCATAAATAAATACAATTTAAACATCAGGTGAGAGTTTAGTTTAAACGTAACAGCTTTCCCTATACACAATATATTGTATAGAGAACTAACTATATCCGTCTTTTAACAATATTTTTTATCTGAATTTTGATAACCATTTCCCCCCTAAGTTATTTTTCAATTAATCCTTTGTTAGAATATTATACCGATTATTTTTTGACATCATTTTTATTACGAATCAAACAGAAGGTTATTATTAAGTGATTTAAAGTAATACAGTTAAATTTGCTCGGTATATTGTTAGATAATCCTTTTAAAATCCTTTTAAATTTATAATTCCTTTTAAATTATATCCTTTTTAAACTATAATTTTGAGTAATTAAGAAAACTTATTTAAGTTTTATATATATATATATATATATAAAGTTTATATATATATAAATATAATATATAAATTTATTAGAAAGATATTTTAAAAAATATATGTTTTTCTCATGCTGTACTATGAGCAGTATTACTTGTAAAATTTGAACACAAAAGTAACTTCAACTTGAAAAAAATACTTTTTAATATAAAATATGAGTCGATAACTTATGATCTTTCCCCTTTGTTTCTTCGTTTGATCTATGTATTTTATGTTTTTTAATAAAAAAAGAATTTTAAACTTTATATGGTTATAATTTAAAACGAAAAACCTCTATATAACATTTTAGCTAGACAACTATAAACTTGCAAAAATATTTTACTTAACTTCTTGAGAACCAACACGTATATATTATACAAGTCGAAATTTGGGTAAAATCGGTGATGTTTAAAACCATGTAGTAATTAAATATAGCATTTAGGTTTTGGTTTCGTTTGGAGCGCTACGGTCTACTTTTTGCAACACGAGGGCTAATGAGACCGGGACCTACTGCTTAAAGCCGATTCCGAACGGCTACGAACATCCATGACACTGTGGGATTCGAACCCACGAACTCCGGTTCCGAAGGTCAGCACCCTAACCATTCGCCTATTGTTAGGCTAAATATAGCGTTTAAAAATGAAATGTTACAATCTCAGATTACACATATGCCACGCTGGTCCCTGAATATCAACCGGTGATCATCACGTGGAGGCTATGTTGGACTGGAGTCGTATTGGAAAGTAATTATTTTTTTTATTTTTTAAAAAACAATATTAGTTAAACTGTACTATGCACAACTCTGCATAATAGAGTGGTTTTTAAAAATAATTATTTTTTATTGTTTTTAATGAAATATTAGTTCAAATGTTCTATGCATGTATATTTTACGTACAATAGAGTTGTGTTTGAAAGTAATTATTTGTTTATTGTTTTAAAAGAAACATCAGTGAAACTTTTCTATGCACAACTCTTTTATGTAATTATACATTACATAAATACAATAAAAAATAATTACTTTCAAAAATGACTTTTAATAAATGACTTTATTAAAAGTCATTTTTGAAAGTAATTATTTTTTCATTGTTTTATAAGAAACATTAGTTACACTGTTTTATGCACATTGCTTTTTCGTATAATAGGGTTGTTTTCGAAAGGAATAACTTTTTTATTGTTTTTTAAGAAACATTAGTTAAAATATCTATGCATATATCTTTTACGTTTAATAGAGTCGTTTCTGAAAGTAATTACTTTTTATTGTTTCAATAGGAACATTAGTTAAATAGTTCAGTGCAAAACTCTGTTAAGTATAATTGAGTCGTTTTTTAATATACTTAATTTTTATTGTTTTATAATAAACGTTAGTTAAACTGTTCTATGCACATCTCTTTTATGTATATAGTAGGGTAATTTTTAAAATTAATTATGTTTCTTATAATGTCAAAAGGAACATTATTTAAACTTTTCTATGCACAACAATTTTACGTATAATAGAGTGGTATTTGAAAGTGATTACTTTATATTGTTTTTAAAGAAACATTAGTTAAACTATATATGCATATATCTTATCTGTATAATAGATTCGTTTTTGAATAATATTTTTTTTATTATTTTTAATGAAACATTAGTTAAACTGATCTAAGCATACCTCTTTTACGTGTAATAGAGTCGTTTTTTAAAGTAGTTATATTTTATTGTTTCAAAAGGAACATTAGTTAAGCAGTTCTATGTACAACTCTTTTACGTATAATAGAGTTATTTTTGAAAGTGATTATGTTTTTACTGTTTTTAAAGGAAAATTATTTAAACTATATATGCATATGTCTTTTACGTAGTTTCTGAAAGTAATTACTTTTTATTGTTTCAATAGGAACAGTAGTTAAATAGTTCTATGCACAACTCTGTTACATATAATAGAGTCGTTTTTGAATTAATTAAATTTTATTGTTTTATAAGAAACGTCAGTCAAACTGTTCTATGCACATCTCTTTTATGTATAGTAGGATAGTTTTTAAAATTAATTATGTTTCTTAATTATGTTCTTATATTTCTAATATTAAAAGAAACATTATTTAAACTGTTCTATGCACAACACTTTTAAGTATAATAGAGTGGTATTTGAAAGTGATTACTTTATATTGTTTTTAAAGAAACATTAGTTAAACTATATATGCATATATCTTATCTGTATAATAGATTCGTTTTTCAAATAATATTTTTTTTATTATTTTTAATGAAACATTAGTTAAACTGATCTAAGCATACCTCTTTTACTTATAATAGAGTCGTTTTTTAAAGTAGTTATTTTTTATTGTTTCAAAAGAAACATTAGTTAAACAGTTCTATGTACATCTCTTTTACTTATAATAGAGTCGTTTTTGTAAGTAATTATGTTTCTTATTATCTCAAAAGGAACACTAGTTAAACTTTTCTATGTACAACTCTTTTACGTATAATAGAGTGTTTTTGAAAGTAATTATTTTTTATTGTTTTTAAAGAAACATTAGTTAAACTATCTATGCATATATCTTTTACGTAGTTTCTGAAAGTAATTACTTTTTATTATTTCAAAAGGAACATTCGTTAAATAGTTCTATAGTTTTATGCACAACTCTGTTACGTATAACAGAGTCATTTTTGAAATTATTTTTTATTGTTTTATAAGAAACGTCAGTCAAACTGTTCTATGCACATCTCTTTTATGTATAGTAGGATAGTTTTTAAAATTAATTATGTTTCTTATAATGTCAAAAGGAACATTATTTAAACTTTTCTATGCACAACAATTTTACGTATAATAGAGTGGTATTTGAAAGTGATTACTTTATATTGTTTTTAAAGAAACATTAGTTAAACTATATATGCATATATCTTATCTGTATAATAGAGTCGTTGTTGAAAATAATTATTTTTTTTTATTATTTTGAATGAAACATTAGTTAAACTGTTCTAAGCATACCTCTTTTACTTATAATAGAGTCGTTTTTTAAAGTAGTTATTTTTTATTGTTTCAAAAGAAACATTAGTTAAACAGTTCTATGTACATCTCTTTTACTTATAATAGAGTCGTTTTTGTAAGTAATTATGTTTCTTATTATCTCAAAAGGAACATTAGTTAAGCAGTTCTATGTACAACTCTTTTACGTATAATAGAGTTATTTTTGAAAGTGATTATGTTTTTACTGTTTTTAAAGGAAAATTATTTAAACTATTTTTGCATATATCTTTTACATATAATAAAGTAGTTTTTGAAAGTAAGTATTATTTTATTGTTTCAAAAGAATCATTAGTGAAACTTTTTTTATGCACATCTCTTTTACATATAATGGAGCAGCTTTTATTCATACGATACTTTTTAGGCGTGCGAATAAAACGTAACTGCTGTCGCGTACATACTCTGGAAATATAGTTAGAAAATAAAACTGATAGTTAAAATACCTGCTTTTCCCATATAAAATATGTATAATAATGATTAAACTTAATAAAAAAGTAATAATAAAGTTTACATTTAATTACTTAATAATAAAGTTTACATTTGGGTTGTTCTAAATATATTCATCTTAACCTAACTTTTACTCTATACTGTACAGTATATATTGTTGATAAATTTCGATGGTGGAAACGGTTTTAATTGCAACTGAAGCGTGCCAGAGGAATATAAATTGTGAAAAGTGTTGTTCAAAAAAGTTTTTAAAATAGTTATTAATAACAACTGGGTTGTGTGATGTGGTAATAAATATATAAATCATAATATGATCCATAATAATACAAGCTATAAGACATCTTCAATTCTTATTTTTGCTTATTTTTTAGAATCCAATAAGATAACTATATCAAGTGTTCAGGCATATTTTACCCAGAAAAGTATTTACTGTACCCTTTATATTTTAAACTGCCATTTCTTTTTTATTAGGAATATTTTGAGAATTGGGAGTGTATCGCAGAAATTACTATATAAACTCTGCAAAGAAACAACATAAAACACTTTTGCAAGGTTTTACATTTGTAGAAATATTTATTATTACAGAAACAATGTAATACTTCTGGGTCTAATAAAG
>CM063505.1:133682950-133685450 GCA_032207245.1 Pardosa pseudoannulata
GAATTCTCATTTTAAGGATTCAAAGTGTTTTCAAAGAGGGAAATGAGATTTTGGAATGGTTGTATTTGAATGGGACTTATAGTTTTCAAATAAGTTTCAAAATGGCTTATCAGTACTTTTAAACTTCTTCATATTGGCAGAATATATATGATTTCTAATTTCGGTGTTTCATTCTAATTTTACTTTTTAATGCAGAAATTAAATAAACTATTGATTTATTTCTACAATTCTTTCCTTTATTATACAGCAAAAAAAATTGAAAAAAAGTTTCAAAGGATGAATATATTCAAATATTTGTTATGCATCATTTAACATGGAAATAAAAGGTTTTAGTGAACAAATATTGACATTATAATATATTATGTGACTTTATTTATGTACCTTTATATAACAAAGTAATTTATCCCACCACATACTTGTATATATATATATATATATATATATATATATATATATATATATTATATATATATATATATATATATATATATATATATATATATATATATATATATATATATAAACATCATTATAATACCAAGGATAAAGGATAAATGCAATATTCAAATTATCTTTTGCCTTCAAATATTTTTGAAATATTTTTTTAACTTGACAAAACGAACAGAAACTATTTATACTTAAATTTTTAAAGGTATTTGTGGGTACGTTTTTATAGACACATTTCATGTGTATACTTATAAGACATGAGTAAAAATTCTAGAGATAACAAAGAAATAGATATGTTAAAGTAATAAAAATGTTTTATTTCTTATTATGACGATACCGGATGCAGCAGCACAAGTTGCTGATTAAAGGAACAGAAAAAGGAAAAGTGTTAAATGTTTAGTTTTAAAGATTTATTTATTTTACATGATTGGAGTTTCTAAAGTTTTGCAATTTTTTTAGCAAGCCTTCTAAAGGCGAAACATTTATGCACTTGAATTCTGAAATTTTGTTTCGACTCTTACTAACATAAGGATGCATGTGTTTGCTATTGCCTAAGAAATATTCTCTTTAAGTTGAGAAAAAGTAATTAAAATATCGATAAACGCCAGGAATTTCAAATATACCTGTATAATATATTCACACGGGGCTATATCGAGTGAGCCTTTAGTCCACTGTAGATCATCAGTCAAGATAATCAAGGGAATGAGGAAGTTTTCCTGCAAAACCCGCAGAGGATTTCGTGCAATTACACATTCAAAACTTTTCTTGGGACGATCCCGGCTGATATCGGCCGAAGCACCTAACACGTTGATTGTCATGGGGGGGGTCACCGGTGACCGGCACTCGACTTGACTACAGTTCCGTGGTTGATAATAAAATTACATAATTATAGTAAATATGGATACTGATGAATTTGTTATTAACACCATTGTTATTATAATGCTCTGAAGAAATTAATACAATATATAAACATACAAAAATAGTTTTATTAGTACATGAAAAATATAAATTTTATCAATTCATATTGCGATAAGTCAGATTGAAACATTCAAGGCAAAGAAAATGTGAATCAAAGCAATCGGAACAATCGTCACCATTTTTTAGTCAACTTCTTTGGTCTAGTTTTTCCTAACCACTTTGAATGCTAAAGAATTAGAGTAATCACTTATCAAAGCACGATTGTTTGAATCAAAAGGACAATCGTAACACCGCGTCTTTGGACAGCCATAACCTATGACTCAACGTATGACGTTCGTCACGTATGACTCCTACCACTAAAACTGCTTCAAGTATGATTTTATAACTCATTCTTTTTTATGCAAAAAATATTTCAGTACATGCATCGCATAATGAAAATTTCACTTTGGCCGTTTGGGCAAACCCTTGAAAATGCGTCTTGTAGTCAAAGTGTTAAAGACGGACTTGGCTGGAATGGGCAAAATGGGTGAAAAATAGGGGTGATAGGCATGTCTAGCGGGGTCTTTCTTTTACCGTACTTTGTCTTATGACCAGTTGAGAGTTTGATTGATTACTGCCTACAGCAAAGTTTGACCACTGTTTGAGGTGTTTTATTTAGATTAGAAATGAATTTTTGCTTTCTTTTCATTCTCTAAGATAATTCTAATAATATTTTATGCTGCTATATATGTTTTGAAGTTCAGTTTAAAGGTATTTTAAATAAACACAAGCTAGTTAAAAATTATAGATTTATAGTTACACAATTTTAGTTTTATTGTTTTTTTCATTATTGTTTTCTCTTAAACGAATTTTATTTCTAACGTGGGGAAAACTAAAAGTTATTCACTAAATAAGTCATTATTTAGATGGGACAGAGGAAATGAACTATTCTGTACTTTCTTTTGTTTTTACCATGTTCAAAATTTTATACGGAATATGTTTTTTTCGGTTTTTTCGGAAATTCGGTTTTGTAGAACTATTATTTTTTAGGCTAACAATTGTTTAACAATAGGCTAACAATCTTAATTTAAAAATTACTCCCAGCTTTTTTAACTTCTGCGAAAACTTAAAAAATGTGCTTAAATTTTATAGACTT
>CM063505.1:133690450-133697950 GCA_032207245.1 Pardosa pseudoannulata
TATATATATATATATATATATATATATATATATATATATATATATATATATATATATATATATGTACATATATATATATATACATATATGTATATATATATATATATATATATATATATATATATATATATATATATATATATGTATATATATATATATATATATATATATAATATATATATATATATATATATATATTTATATATATATATATATATATATATATATATACATATATATATATATATATATATATATATATATATATATATATATATATATATATATTATATATATATATATATATATATATATATATTATATATATATATATATAATATATATATATATATATATATATATATATATATATATATATATATATATATATATATATATATATATGTCTATTATATATATATATATATATATATATTTCTATTATAAAAATATATATAATATATATATATATATATATATATATATATATATTATATATATATATATATATATATATATATATATTATATATATATATATATATATTTATATATATATATATATATATATATATATATATTATATATATATATATATATATATATATATATATATACTATTTGAATATTTGGATTATATATATATATATATATATCTTATATCAAGATTAAAACATTTTAATAGTTTTAAATTGAAAAAAATTGAAAACTGTAGTAATGTTTAATATCTGAATCACCTCCAGCCTTCTTTAATGGGTAATTTTAGATTGGTAGATTTTATAATGTTTTACAAACCAGAAATAAATAGTTCAAAAATAAGTAAAAATAATTATAGAACAAGTTTAATAGATATTTTAAGTGAATGAAATAATTAGTTTAGTATTAGTTCAATTTATTACTGATATTAATTGAAATATTTTAAATTAAAATATAAAAGTAAAATAACTAAACATCACGATCATATACACAAATAGATACAAAAGATATACGCAAATATTAAGAATGATTCAATCTCAATTTTTTACCGAAAATAGAAGGGAAGGAAATTGGATATCAAATATCCTATTTCTGAATCTGATTATCCTCTTTCTATTTCTAAGAAAACTAATAATTAAATGAATGAAAGATAATTTCTGTAACATTTGACGCAATGTTATTGGTAAACTGAGAAAATTAATACTCTAAGTTACAGTAGCATGATATTTTAGCTAGTTGAAATATTGTGATATTTTCAGATAATAAATTTTCTAAAATGATAAGTATTAACCCTTTAAATGTCACCTACATAAATTCTTTGGAATTTAATAAAATTAGTTTATAAATATTATCTATGTCTCATAAATGCAAAATGTTTATATTTTTTAAAATTCTTAGAGGGGCTTGTCTTAGTGTATACCATAGGAGGGATTGGGGGGGGGAGGTGTTAACTGACAAAAACACCCTCTTGCACAGCGTTAACACAATCATTTTTAAAATTTTAATTATATTCTAAGAACAAAAGATAAGTGTTCTTAAAAAATAAATAGTTTAACAATTTATATAGATATTTTTGTTTTTGATCATAAGTTAAAAAAAAAAAAATTCGAATTACTAATTTTCAAGTTACAGCAAGTATAAATACATATATTTCAGAAGAAAAAATAAATTAAATGCAATACTATCATCTATTGTAAGTTTTAAATATTAAAAACATTAAAAAAAATCGATAAAAAAACACTCATGTATCTCCAAAAATTAGAGAAAAAATGTTTAAATCGAGGTTTTGCTGTGAAACCACTGTCCAGTAAAGGGTTAAACGGAATAGCTATAATATAGAATATATTACAAATAAAACTATTTCCAGTGTTTTTTACCTCTCTGCTCTCTGCTCAAAAGTTTTTTTATTTCTAACACTCTGTGGCAAATTCATGTCTATATTATATCCATTTATAGCTTACTAAGTAATTGAGTTAAATAAGAGTGAACAGTCATTCTTAAATTTAAAAACCGTGTCGAGCCATACTTGACGTTGTTCTTGCTGCATAAGAAAGATAATGTCGATTTAGCCTGAATCTTTTACAGCAAATGGTTAACAACACTATCTTTAATTCATTTCTACATGAAAATAAACATAAACATACATAAGCTTAAAATATGATTTATCTATAAGCTTAAAATAATATTATTTTATCTTTGCTAAATGATATATCTTTTAGATATTTATGTACATTTACTACTACTGGGATGGTAAAAGAATGTTAATTTTCAATTAATTAATAACATTTTTAATTTTCCACGAATTTCTGGCTGTTGTTATCCACACTACATTATGGGGAACTAAATAAATATTTTTGATTTTACCTGTTTCTAACATTTTCTGAAAATAATTTTTTACACTATAAATTATTGTTCTTATAAATTATAAATTATTTAACTATTTAAAAGTAAACATATTTAAGAATTTTGATATCTTTTCTAAATCTATCTAATATTGAATAAAAAAATTCTTTCACTTTTTCTTATAATTATTATAGACAAAAAAAAAGTTTAAATACCTATAAATAAAAAAACAAAATGTAAACATTATAAAAAATTAAGTATAATAATATAACTATCTCATAATTAGTCTGAATATCCTGAGTAATAATATAATTTTCTCAAAATTGATCTCAATATCCGGAGTTATTTTTTAATAGTAATAGTATAACTATCTCAATATCTGGAGTAAGATATAATTAATTTGAACTTGCGATTAAGAAAATATTTCATATACATTTTATGCTTTCTTTAAACAATTTCTCAGTTAACTATTAATTTCACAGCTAAATCACGCACCCAGGCTTATAAATGTTATTGCAAGCAAGAACAGAGATTCTAAGGAAAATAAACTCCCCGGAGAATTCTTCTTTCCTTACTCAAAAATACATTTTCAAGCTTCAAGCTAAAACTGTATTTCCGAGATTCTCCTCGAGGACTTTTATCTCTAAAGAAAAAAATGGGCAAAATAAACTAGATGATTGAAACTTTTAATGCTGTTCTAGAAGTGAGTGGATGGTTCCGTTTAACAGTTTATTTTCTATTTCTGTATATGCTTCGTATATATCAAGTCCGGATTTATTTTGTATTCCAATTCCTTGAATTTACTTTGGTCTCTAAGCTTACCTGAATTAAATTAGTAATTTACATGTGTTTCGTGACATACAACATTTAGACTGTTTCAGCTACTTGCCTATTCTAAAGGAAAATCAAGCGATCATTCTTTTCTGATGCAAAATATATTTATAAAATTTTCGTCTTTTTTAGTTCTAACGGAGTGTTAGTAATTACAGTCTGTTCCATAGGAGCTTGTCGTCTATTTCTCTGAAAATACAAACGAATTAGTTAAAAATACATTTGTACCTTGTAGTACAGATATTAAATTGAAATTCATTTCACCTAATAAGTTGTCCAGTCCCCATTATTATCAATTTTGCAAGAATCACTTTATCATTCGATTTTGACGTTAACCGGCTTTTACCCCTTTTCGGTAGGTCGTCTACAATTTGTATCGCTTTATAACTTGTTACCCACTTCTTGACGAATGACTCCGACTTTCTCATGTACCGGCTTCAGCTGCACAAAACAATTTTGGTTCTTTTGAATGATTACACAGAAACACTGCCTCAAAATATCTCGCATACTCGGCACTCTTTTTGGAATTGTTGATTTAAACACAAGAAAACAAATTGAATAAAAATATAACCATAAAGCATTCTTCTCTAATGTTTGAAGAACACGTGCAATTAAGCCGGTACCTTCGAACTATCTATTGACGAAGTTTTGAGCGAAACGCTCTAAATGGAGCAGACTGTATGGGGCCGGCATAAGATCAATCGTATTCGTTAAAGATGACTGGGGAACGTAAAATATGTTCGTGGTCACAATGTTCTCCCTGTTCTCAATCAATACCTCTGGGTCTGACAGACCAAGCCTATGGGCCTTCTGCTTGGTCCCTGCTTCAAAATTACGAGAACTTATTTAAACGTAAGTCTTACTTTCACCCATGAGGTATTAGACAAAACGAAAGACGCACCCGCTGGACTTTAATATGAGTAACCTCCTGAACAATCGTGCTTGGCTAGTGCAAGTAGCATATGCAACAACAACAAACTTTAATTTATTGTAGGATTATCACAAAACTATAACAAAATACATTATCATATGACCACATTAAATGTTTTTTCTCTTGTGCCTGTTATCCCATTAATTAGACAGAAAATTATATAAAAGGCATATTACGTATAAAAGGCATATTTATCACATAAGATCTCCTGTTCGAAAAACTTTTCTTTGTCGTACTGCTGATTATAAATCACTTATCTTTTTGTAGACAGGAAAGAAAAACGTACACACAATGTATAATTACGCATATAATTTTTAAGATATATTTTCTTTAACATTATAAGGAATTTTAACTCTAAACATAATAACTAGCAGGTATTTATTAGATTTAAAGAAAATCATGAATGACTGAATATAAGGTTTAATATATATTTTCTTACATAATAGAATTGTTAGATGACATTAACAATATTAAATCTAAACGTAATCAGTAGCAAGTATTTAATGGGATTAAAGAAAATACCGAATGAATGAATATAAGGTTTAAGATAGAGTTTCTTATAGAATCGTAATTGTTAAATGACATAAATAATTATAAGTTTAAACATAGTCACCAGTAGGTATTTAATGGATTTAAAGAAAATAATGAATGCCTGAATATAAGGTTTAACATATATTTTCTCACATAATAGTAATTGTTAGATGACATAAACAATTTTAAATCTAAACGTAATCAGTAGCAGGTATTTAATGGGATTAAAGAAAATGATGAATGAATGAATATAAGGTTTAATATAGAGTTTCTTGTAGAATCGTAATTGTTAAATGACATAAATAATTATAAATTTAAACATAGTCACTAGTAGGTATTTAATGGATTTAAAGAAAATAATGAATGACTACTTTTAGTTCAAATTCAGGATTATTAATTTTTATTAATATGTTAAATAATTAAATACTTTTTATAAAATTTCAAATTAAATGTTTTATAATTATGTATTTTTAATATAGTAGACAATGTTAGAATTAAAAAAGTAGAGAAAATATAGTAGACGTTTTCTACTTCATTAATATTATATGTTATGAAAATTGCACTTATGTGAAATAAAGAAAGTTTTTTAAATTAAAGTCCGTAGAATAACTTACAAATATGAAAAAGTATTTTAAAGTTAGCATTTAATGCATGCTTGTGAAAATAGATCTATTCATTTTGCGAAAGAAAACAGAATAATAAAATAGGTTTTCGATTTAAAGTACAAAATTGTCATAAAAATTTCTATATGGTATCACATAAGTTTTTCCTTTTAAAAAATTTTTTGGTGGACTTTATATCGGTGTATCTCATTAAAACTACATTTATAAACTTGATAAAATGAGCTAGTAAAATTTTCCAGTTAAAATATCTTTTTTAACTCCTCGAATGTGGAATATATTTGAAAGAAAATGTGCCAAAAGTGGAAGTTATTTTTCTCTTTAATTTTGTTTGTTATTATCATAAAAATGTTAGAAATATTTTTGTGTGAATGTTAGAATTCTTAGAATTATTTTTGGGAAAAAAATTATACGAAATAACTAATGTTTTCAATGTTTTCACATATATGGGAAATGTTAATGGATTACGTGTAATATTTGCTCAAACTACAGTACAGCAAAGTAAATCTAATGCCATAATTTCCAGTGTAAATATAATGCAACAATAACTAATATATAATACTAATAACTAATGCAACAATATTATTATCAATATTGATTGTCAGACATGCCCCGTTCCTCAGATTCCTTTAAATTTCAGAAATGTTCTACAGTATCCAAGCTACAGCGACAAATGGCTAAAAACTGTTGAACTTTTCATAGGACATTAACTCTATCTATCGGAAAAATGGTAAATTAAATATTATGTATTGGACAAACCGATTTCGTGTTTCATGGAATTGAAATAGAGTTTTTTCTTTTGCCCGAAATCTGCGCAAAATTAGCGCATTTGCGTTTCCCGTACTAAATTTAAGCATCACAAGCAATGTGTTCAGGATAGTCGTACAGAATCATATTTAATCAGACGGTCTCATTAACCCGAGTAGAAATTGATAAACCACTGTTCTATGAATCAAATCAAAGCATAATGATGAGACAGATAAATTCTGTACATTTTTCTTCTAAAATTATACATTTTTAGGTGCTTTTTATGATATTACGTAGAGATTTTAAATAAGATTTTTTTCACCACATGGAAAGTTTTAGTCTCTTGTCGGCTTTATTGAATAGGCAGAAGATGTGCAGAAAATAAGATACTTCTAAACAAACCTTGTATCTTTTTCAGATCCGCTTTTCATAGTAGACACATGACTCTTAAAAAATTTTTATTCTAAAGTTTGTACTTCTTTATCAAGCAGTTCAAGCTCTGCATTGATGTGTACTTTAATCAGTTTTATTTTTATACAAAGCTATATATAAGAAAATAAACTATTTGAGACTTTTTAACACGTTGACTGCCAACTATGAGAAAACTCGTAGATTGCATTCTTTCTACGAAGCCAAATACGAGTTACCTCGTACTGTGTTTACTTGCTATTTTAGGGCAGCTACGAATAAACTCATATATCAGGGCTAATATCAATAGATGGCTTCTGTGGCGGAACAAAAATCAATGCTGGCTTTCATGAACAGAAAATATATTAAGAAACTAACAAAAAAGTTATAAAAATTAGTTAAAATTCAAGAAATAACATAATGTTTTATTGTTTGTCAAACTTCTTAAAACAATCTTCCACACAAAGGACTGGCTCTTCTTTGCTGCCTAGACAGAAATAACGCGTTTCTCATCGTTTTTTTGCTTGGGTACTTATACGACATAACATAGTAATATTTCAGCGTGATATGCATCGCATAATGAAAAGTTCACTTCAACGCCTTGGCAAACCATAGAAAATACGTCTGGCAGTTAAAGTGCTAATAGACAATTATGATATTTGTTAACTTTTTATTGTTCTGCATTGGATACTTTAAAAATTAATTTTATACATTATTGGTTAAGGTATCCGTTTACGTTAAAAACGTCATTTTTTGACAAAAATCATAATTTTTCATTTCTCTATTGTTAAATTTCAACTTTTAGGCTTCTAAATCTGTTTTTGTTTTGTCTGTACGTCATTTTAAAGATAAGTTATATCTGTTTAAACATCAGTGACAGCTGTCAAAACAAAACGGAAGTAGCGCCTTCGAAACCGGAAGTTGTGAATTTAAAGCCTTTTAAAGAGCAATTTTTGGACAAAACTTTTTTAATTTTCATGAAGATTAGTTTATATATTTTTCAAGTATTTTTAATAATTAGCAACTTGGCAATTAGGAAGCTTTGAAGCAAGAAAGTGTGGGGAATTTGAAACATGTATTTTAATTTTTTAATAGTTAAAGTTGCTTTCATAAA
>CM063505.1:133702950-133705450 GCA_032207245.1 Pardosa pseudoannulata
ATTTATAACTTTTGCTCTAGTACTACTTTCCTATGTAACTTACTTAATATACATAACATTAATTACAAAATAAATAATTTGTGCTTAATTTCTTTTGGGGTTTTTTAATTTTTGAAAATCCATGAGAGTTCTGCAGGTGCATTAACATAGAACTTTTCGTACAGAAGTGTCTTGAAAACAATGTAATTGACTGCAGACTTTTTACTCAGATTCGCAGTTATATTCATGTAAATTAGGCAGTCTCTTTGATCTTTCTACCAATTTTATAATAAGGGAAACAATTCATTAACTCTTCATAAAATGAATTAATATTAAGTATAATAAGAAATTAATATTTCTTATTGTGTTATAATATTAACAATTTTAAAATAATAACATTCTGTTGTTAATCGACTATTCTTTTTTAAGATAATTGATAACTGAAATAAATTGTCTACGGCTTTAAACCGAGAAATTCAATCTTCATATTTTAAACAATTGTGTTACAAACAGCTTTTAATCGTATATTATGTCGCGAACGGCCTCTCGAACTCTTGCATCGAGTTAGAGTAGCTCTGGTTAAAACTAAATTTGGTTCTGTTTTGCGACCAGTGCAGAGATTATATCCTTTAGAGTTGAAAGAGGAAGAAAAATTATGTCTTACTAACTTTCCTTTACTTTCAGATACTAATGATGGAGATTCTTTTCACGATAATTTAGACCCCGATCCAAGTAGCTACCCTAAGACAGCCACTTCAATCCAACAATATTCCAGGGATCATGACATTATCATTTACCGGGAGACGACAACCAAACCAATTCAATTAGCAGTGGAAGATCCGGATATTGGAAAGCCTTATGAGCCCCAACAGTCGATCCCGTTATGGACGACTCCTGAAACCACCTAAAGTGACTTTTAGTGACTTTTGTTGTTGAGTTTTTTGAATATTAAAACTCAAAGTGGGGAGTGTCGCGAACGGTCTCTAGAACTCTTGCATATTGAATTTTATTGTAAGTTTTGGCAACAGTGACTCAGCGCCGTCTATCAATGTAGCAAACTTCCGCCCGCGCAATTTTGGCCAGTTGTTATGTAAACTATGTAGCTGTTAGGTGTAAAAATAAATGGTCTATGTGTTTTGAAAGATCGTACGATTTTTTTCCTCGTCGTGATGAGTTTGATGAGTTTGTTTTAGACCACCATGCGTCCCAGAACCCCGAAATCAAGGTAAGTGAACTTTACCTTGATTATTTTCGAACCGAAATAGTTAAATTATTTCACAATTGTGTGTCATTTATATTGTGTCTCTCCGAAGAGAACAGTACACCTTAAATACACTAACCAGAGGAATTTTACATAAAGAGAGGGATAAACGGGGGGGGGCTTTAGTAGATGAAAAATATTTATTTACCTGTCAAAAATATAGTTTATTATCAAAATATTAAAAGGGCAATTTTATTTGTAACTTTGTCTCCTGCCTGTACAAATCCCTGCTGCCTTCTGTTATCAGTAACACCTCTCTGATTGTTACCCTCCTAACATTGTAAGTTTGTTCTAACCTTCATGTATTGTTCTGATCAGATCTGGGCATTTCTCATTCCAGGAAATGTTGAATTACAATGTTCGCGATTATAGTGTTACCAGAATTCCCATTCCGTGGTTTTAAGTATAATTTTAAAAAATACCTCATATCTAATTCACGTATAATATTTTCATAAATTATTATTGGTTTAAAATTAGAAAAAAAATTATGATATTTTTCCAATTCCGTTAGCAACTTTTTTCATAAAATCTGAGACAATTTTTTGCGGGTGAAAAATTAACCATCCCAGTGTTTTATTGTTAGCAATTTGATGTTGACATTTTTGTTTATCAGTCCTAATGATTTTTATCATTAAATTTACTTATTTATTTAATGATTTTTATTGTCAAATTATTGTAACTATATCATCACATTCAATATGGTATGAAGATTCGTTTACAGTGTTTGTGTAATTTTTAATTCTCCTATTCCGTCTTGGAAAAGAGACATTTTATTTATTGTATTTTCCAACAAATGTTTGTTTTTTGCTGTTAAATGTACGTGAAAACTTCCTCTTCTATATTTATTTTTCCTCTCCGATATTGTTTATATTAATATCTTTAACTTAATTACTTAATTAATTCACTATTTTAACTTAATTACTATCTTTAATGTGTTAATGCAAATATTTCTTTTTCATTCAAGGATAGTGTGTTAAAATTATCTTCAACTCTTACACTACTGAAAATGTGAATTAATAAAGTGTCTTTTAAAGTATTTCTGGCTGAAATAGAGATACATAATTTATTTCCTAATTCACAAGGGATTTATTAGATTTCTAAAAGAATAATAAGAAAAGAATAATATTATGTAAATTAAACAGAAATTTTTTAATTTTTTAATTTGGTGTTTACAAAACCATCACTACAGACAAGTGGTGGATTCCCAGGATTCTTTGTTTTGTGTGACTCTAGTCATTCAATGACTTTTGAATATTTAAA
>CM063505.1:133710450-133730450 GCA_032207245.1 Pardosa pseudoannulata
GAGCTGGGAAATATATTATTTTAAATTATTTGATAGTAATCATGATAACAAAAATATTAACGGAAAATCTTAAAATTTTACGACCGAATGACTAACATTTTTTTTGGCAAACCAATAGAAACTAGATATTGGAGAAGAGCCATTTTTAAATTTTTTTTATCATGTAATTAAATTATGCTTTTTGTTTTTATTGTATTTCTACTACCTTCTTACTTCATTGTTTAACTTATAACATTTTACAGGGTGTCCCAAAATGACTGCATAAACTCTTCACAGGTAGATTCCTCTTTGGGAGTATATAAAAACTTCCCAAAAAAGAGTTCCTGTCCATTCCATAGTTTACAAGAAAAATACGAAATATAAAGTATGACGTCATTTCCGGTGAAAAAAATATTGATCTTATCAACAGCAGTATATACACGGGCATATTCCCTAACTGTTCATAAGGCATTTCCATTACATTGGCTGTACATCAAGTACATGTCTCAATAGTCAAGAAAGGAATGCATGGACACCATACAAAGACTATCGATAGCTGCAAGATGCAGCCTTTTAAATAGTATTTCAACGGCGACTTAACGTCATTCCATGGTGCTTGCGCATGCATAACGCGGTATGCGAGGCGTACAGGAACGCTTCTTTGAGCAGTTTTTATGTACTCTCAACGAGGAATCTAGCTGTGCAGAATTTATGCGGTCATTTTGGGACACTTGTATAGATAAATATAAAGGATACAGACACAATTCCTCATATATAAATCATTTTAATAGGTGAATTAAGTTAGAGAGGGTTATATTCTCATCCACTATTATTCAGGGTTCTGATTAGAAATATCACCTTCGGAGGAGATTAATAAAATATGTTTGTTTTATACACATTATTGAAATTATTTATAATTTATTCTTTGGGAAATAAGGAACATATAACGGTGTATAAATTTTTTAGACCAGAAATTCTGAAAGGTTAAGCATCACAAAGCATCCCATAACTTTCATATTTTAATTATATTTTAATATTTACTTATATCTCGGGTGAGACTTAGTGCAGCACAGATTTCGCTAAATGTCTTACAGCTTATGTTCTTATATAAAGGAATGCAAACGTCATGTGATGTGTATCCGATAACCCATGCCATTTATTCAGCTCATTGGTACTTCAAATAAAGTGAATAACATGGATAACGTCAATAACAACAAAGTGAAACTTAGCTAATACAGTATCTTCTTTACGTTTTCTATATTTTAAGCTCGAATATAAACGAATTTAAGTTCCTGTGCTTTTTCTCTTGCACTTCATCTTGAGCTTAATAGAACTTAAAATATTGTGAATAACATAAATAGCATAAATAACACATATTTTAATATAAAAAGTACCTATTTATAAAATATATAAACAGCATAAGGTTAGTCCCTTAATGAACATCATTTTCAGCTAATTAAAGTTTATCTGGGAGCCATCGTAGCTCAGTGGGAAAAGGCAGCGATCTCGTAACTGAAAGGTTGGGGGGTGGAGCTGGCCTAAGATCCCCTGTAATTAACTAAAGGCGACTTGGACACGTAAAGTATGTTCATCGTTACAAAGTTCTCCAACGTCTTAAAGGATACGTTTGAGGGTGGCAGGCCAAGGCTGGGGGCTTTCTGCTTGGTTCCTGCTTCTAAATTATGAGGACACAGAGGGGGTAGTGTTACCCGAGTCCGTATCATACATTAAGCTTCACGTCCTCCTCGAATGGTGACAAATGGGTAACAGGTTCGCATGCTTGTTAAGGTGTTAGGATAATGTGTATATCACATGCTGCATTGGAAAAAAATTATCTGTAACGTCAATATTTGTGTTCATTTGAGTTTTAGATGTATAATTAAAAATAAGAATCTCAAAAGATTTGCTTATTATTTATTCCTTTCAATAACGAACTTAAATACTTCCACAACATGCCTGAAACTATAACCAATAGTAACATTAAACCTGTTTTCAAAACAAATTTTTATTTTTTATGAATTTTTTAAACCTTTAACCCGTGTAATGGACTATATTTTTAAATTTAAGAATTAAATCTTGAAAACGGTATAAATTTTTTAGACCAGAAATTCTGAAAGGTTAAGCATCACAAAGCATCCCATAACTTTCATATTTTAATTACATTTTAATATTTACTTATATCTCGGGTGAGACTTAGTGCAGCACAGATTTCGCTAAATGTCTTACAGCTTATGTTCTTATATAAAGGAATGCAAACGTCATGTGATGTGTATCCGATAACCCATACCATTTATTCAGCTCATTGGTACTTCAAATAAAGTGAATAACATGGATAACGTCAATAACAACAAAGTGAAACTTAGCTTTTAGACCAGAAATTCTGAAAGGTTAAGCATCACAAAGCATACCATAACTTTCATATTTTAATTATATTTTAATATTTACTTATATCTCGGGTGAGACTTAGTGCAGCACAGATTTCGCTAAATGTCTTACAGCTTATGTTCTTATATAAAGGAATGCAAACGTCATGTGATGTGTATCCGATAACCCATACCATTTATTCAGCTCATTGGTACTTCAAATAAAGTGAATAACATGGATAACGTCAATAACAACAAAGTGAAACTTAGCTAATACAGTATCTTCTTTAAAATTCTATATATTAAGCTCGAATATAAACGAATGTAATCTTGAGCTTAATAGATCTTAAAATAATGTGAATAACATGAATAGCATAAATAACACATATTTTAATATAAAAACGAGCCCCGTTTCTAAAATATATAATCAACACAAGGTTAGTCCCTTTAAGAACATCATTTTGATCTAATTACAGTTTCACATTTTCACATTTGCAGCTAATTAAAGTTTATCTGGGAGCCGTGGTAGCTTAGGGGGCAAATTTAGCGATCTCGTAACTGAAAGGGTAGGGTTTGGGGGCTGGAGCTATCCTAAGATCTGCTATGTTCACTAAAAGTGACACGTTAAATATGTTCATCCTTACAAAGTCCTCCAACTTCTTAAATGATACTTTTGAGGGTGGCGGGCCAAAGTTTGGGGTTTTCTGCTTGGTCCCTGCTTCTAAAATACGAGGACATAGAGGGGGTAGTGTTACCCGAGTCCGTATCATACATTAATCTTCACGTCCTCCTCGGATTGTGACAAATAAGTAACAGTTCGCAAGCTTGTTAAGGTGTTAGGATAATGTGTGTATCACTTGCTGCATTGGAAAAAATAATTATCTGCAACATCGATATTTGTGTTCATTTGAGTTTTGATATATAATTAAAAATAAGAATTTCAAATTGATTGCTTATTATTTCTCCCTTCCAATAACGAACTTAAATACTGCCACAAAATATCTGAGATTATAACCGAGGGTAACATTAAACTGGTGTCCAAAACGAATTTTAAATTTTTATGAATATTTTAAACGTTTAACTTGTTTAATGCACTACATTTATTTAATTTAAATGTCAAATCTTCATGCTAAAGTCTTGTTTTGCACTTCTTTTATTTTTCAATTTATATTTTATATGCATTATTGATAATACAATTTTTTCAGAATGTTCACAGTATATTGATTGGAATCTAAAACGAAAGTACTATTACAGAAGATGAAAAAACATTTAAGAACGAAATAGCACACAATTCTATAATGTTTTAGATATATATTTACAGTGAATAAAATGAGCCTAATATATAATATTTTACCCAAATATACAGTTAAACAAATGATAAACCTCGAATATTTCCTGATAACCATTTTAAAAATATTTATGAATATAAATTTAGCATCTCCTTTCAGCCAATTTTTATAATTGAATAACTTCTATAAAAGTCTTTTAGTGTTCTATGTCTTCATGAACTCAAGACTATGAAAAGGGACTTGAAATATTTATTAAAATTTTCTAAGTTTTATATTTATATTCGATAGATTAAATGAATTAGACGTAGAAAATTCAAAAGGAAAAATTGTGTTACGTAAGCTGCTTTAATATAATCTTTCTATACAATCTCTTTAAAATTAAGAAATGTAAGATATTTAATTTAGGAAACGAATTCATAATGGACTCCAAAATTTAAAACCTGAAAAATTTATAAACTTTAAAGTGTAAGCTTTAATATAATTTCTTACAAAACAAGTGATTAATTATCAAACTTTCGACATCTTTAAGTAACAGCAATCGAAGTAATCTTTTTCTCCCAAAATATCGGGTGCACGATTAGAGATAGAAATTAAAATTCGAACCTCTAGCTTATTGTAATCACTTTTATCTTTTTCCTGTCTTCAAATTAATGTCTCGAAGATGCGAAGTGTTTATTTTCTGTTTAACCAAATTTTGCGTGAACACTCACCACCGATACCCGAAAATGAGATAAACCTCGAGAGATTGTGACTGGAATATTGAAACAAATTGCAGTTATTTGTCTGCGCTCAAAGTTCCATCTGTCGAGATTATTAATTATTCTCCCGTGGTGTTGAAGCAAAAGTCACGGGATATTAGTTACTCTTCTGCCCCAAACTGCGGATATTGCAATGAAGTGGCACGGCCATTTTTCCTCTCGCAGGACATCGTTTTATGTGTTGAAGGTTTATACTATATAAATTTAAGCCGATGTAAATATTGAGGAAATTATAGGAGGGATACGTTTAAATACTTTCTTTTAACCGATTTGGTTGATTATTCGTTTAGAAGCACAACAGTGGAAAATTCTGCCATTCACAAATGTTTATTAATTTAATATTTCCTATGAAATATTACAAATAATTAGCTTTTTTTCTAAATTAAATTATCATTTGATATCTAATATTTCCATATTTATTTGATATTTAAACTATATAATATTACTAATAGATGTCATAATGGTTGTAGGTAATTTTCGTTCAATGAAAAATATTAATTATAATTTAATTTTAAATATATCTTACAAAATTTATCTTAATTTTCGATAAAAACTACACGTTACCAGGCGGTAAACCATACATTTTCTATCTCTAAAACAAAGCCCAGATTGTCGTGAACATGTTTCACAAAAATAATTAGTTTGGAGTTATCTGCCTTAATTTTCCTGTTTAAAGATAGAGAACGATTGTTTACTTTCTTACATTTTTATAGTGTCATTATATAAGTAATCTGCATTAAGAAATTTAATCTCTATCCTAAAACTACGATATTCCGGATTTTGCAGGTGTTTTAACACAAAAATTACAAGTTTCATTATACTATCGCTGTCGAAATCCATATTATATTTAGTGTTCAAAAAGATTTAAATAGAAATTCCCATCCCGACTTCCCATTTTCTATCACATGTCTTCCAATAAATTTCTTCTAGTAATTATACAATATCATTTAAAAATATTTAAAAAAAGAAAAATAGATGATTAAACATAGATAGAATTTGTGAAATATTATTTCGAATTACATATGTATATATATATGTATATTATTACATATATAATATATATATATATATATATATATATATATATATATATATATGTATATTATATATATTATATTATCATATAATAATAATGTATAGATATAAATATAGTAGATATATATATATATATATATATATATATATATATATATATATATATATATATATATATATAGCTATATATATATATATATATAGTTATATTATATATATATTATATATATATATATATATATATATATAATCTATACTTGTATATATATATATATATATATATATATATATATAGATATATACATATACATATATCAGTGGCGTGCGGTAGGTTTTCATGCAGGGTGTGCAGAGAACATGGATTTTCCAATAAATCTTTAATTGAGACATCTGAGTTCTCCATTCTGAAACGGGTTATTTATTATGAATATAAATTTAAAGATTACAATAAATAAAATATTTACCTACGAGTAGTCGAGTTATAACTATAAAAACAGCTAAACTTATGAGAATTCTACTAGCACTGAAGCAAAAATCATGTCTTTTGTTGTATGGTGTCATATCGGCGTCGAAAAAGCAACGCTTCGGGCTTCCACGAAAAACTTATATGTTCAGCAAACGTAGCACCACATGGCGGTGCCTCATCCGGATGCTCATTGGTGCCGACAAACCGAAAGTCTATTCCACGTGCAGAGGATTTCGCTGCACGCTGGCACAATAGAGCGAACTGTTTCTTGTTCGGTCAGTGGATTAAATTATATTTATTAATTGTTTTTAACATTTGGAAATCATATATTCTGCGAAAAACATCTTGACAATTTTTAAAAACAAAACCAGGGATATGGTGTTACATAATATAACTTATATACTGTCTGTAAGACACAATGAATGGTAAAATTTGGACTGTTCTGTTAAAATTCATTTCTTTAAAACAAAACAACATTGTTTTTCAGCTAATTATTTCAATAAATAGAATACATCACCGAAATTAATTTACCACACTAAAACATTTCACTTTATATTGATGAAATACTTCTTTTATATTTCCATGAAAACAAAATCTTACAATATATAATTTAAACATTAACCGTCTGCAAAATCGTATGGCCAGTTAATCAGTTAAAAAACCTAAATAGCTTCAGCACGGAAGTCCCCGCTCTAATACAACGCTTAATAAACCGTACCTTCGGATGATTCTGAATGCCAAGTGCAGGAAAAATAGCTGCACTTGCCTCAGTGCCATAGTATGCTGTTCTTCTCCAGTAGCCCATACATATAAAGCGTGATTTTCAATTTAGTGCGCAGTGCGTACATATAAAGCGTGATTTTCAATTTAGTGCGCAGTGCGTACACATCAGTACCTAGTACCGCACTCACTGCGGGAATACAAGCAAGCAAATCAACATATTTGAATATATTATATATAATCATTATATACCATATAAAGATAGGTAGACATAGGTGCAGAAAATTACTGTCCCTCATAATTTTGCCAGGGTGTGCAGTGCACACCCTGCACATATGGACCACACGCCACTGATATATATATATATATATATATATATATATATATATATATATATTGACTACGTTTATCGTTTTTGATCACGATCTATATGGTTCTTTACTGTTATGTGTAAAAAAAATCATACGACTAGAAAAAGATCTGTGGAAAGTGGAGAAAATATACGACCGCAAGTGTTTAACACTGGTATATTAAGGTAGTGACTCTCAACCTGTTTCTTCTGGTATTCTCTAGCTTACCATAGTACAAAGTTTAAGAATCACGAAGGTATAGAATCAGTTGCCCATTGGGAAAGTTATAAAAACAATTGTTAGAAAGTGTAGCCAGCAACACAGTGCATAGTAAAAACAAATTTCATGTTTTATATATTTTTTAAAAGTCTTTTATAATTTCCCAGTTTCAAATGACTGTTTCTCCGTTAAGAACCATTATTGTCTTATGGTGTCAAGAAGAGGGACTTGTAATTTTATTAATTCTCTAATATAAAAATAAACTTTCTAAGAATTGTTATTGTAACTTTCTCAAGGGCATCTAATTCTCTACCTTCGTGATTCTTAAACGTTGTGCTATGGTAAGCTGGAGTGCCTCAGAAGTATACCAGAGGAAAGAAAAAAATACATTACAGAGAAAAAAAAGTATAATAAAAAGATTAAAAAATAAAATTGTTTAAATTATGTACTTGTCTGCAATAAAGTTTACTGTCACAGAAATATTTATCTAAATAATTTTTCTATAAATTAATAATAAGTAAATGAACAATGAATCACTCCCTTTTTTCGTAATAATAATAAAATTTAACTTTTAATTAATTTTATGCTGTGATAACTTATAGTATGAATTTGATAATATAAGAATACTTAGGCCTTATACTATGGTGGTTTAAACTTTATTTGGTTTAAATTAGTTTCCTTAAATTTTACATCAATAAACTATTTAAGTCTAAACCTTTTACCATCGGTAATTTGATATTTTATAATTCAAAGATCAAACTTCTATGCTTAAATTTCATCAGCTAGGTTTTTGACCTTATATTTCGATTAATTTGTTAATTAAATCTCCTTGGAATGACAATATTTGCGAGTCTGCAGAGTTTGCTTACTTTAGTTTCATATTATAACAGAATACTCAGTTTTCTAATTTATTTAAAAGCTAACGAAGTTTTAGTCTTAAAAGCTACAAAGAACTTTTCAAACCTTTTTTGATTCTTCAGTAGTCGAGCATCGCACATGCATATTTCACATTATACCATAGGATATTGTAATAATTTTAATGTACTTTCTAACAGCAGAGATCTTATTTTTTAAATCTAATTTGCCTAAGTACTCAAAATATATTGCTGAACATCTTCGAAGGTTTGAAGAACCAAACCATGTAATTTATATCAACATGCTAAGCCTGTTGTGCAACTTTATAACTTTATTAAGATATTTGGCCAGAAAAACTAAAATGAAATGCTTAAGCATTTACACAAATAATCCTGTAAGTAATTAGGTCAGGGTGATACTAATGCAAACCTCAGCTTTATGTTTGCTCTTAGGATCCACTCAAAGAATAGCACTCAAGGAAATGAGATTTGAACATTAGATTTCTCGATTCTATTTGAACAACTTTAAAATATCAATTTCAATATTAAAAAAAAAGTTTTAAGAGAACAAATGTACACAGACACACACACACACGCACGCATATATATATATATATATATATATATATATATATATATATATATATATATATATATATATATATATATATATATATATATAATTATGTATTGAAATTATAGATTCATTGTTCTGCGCTTACCTATAAGCAATTTACTAAGTCAGAGGAGAAATTTTGATAATAAATATTTGAGAAACAGAATAGATGATACATATGTGTTTCACTTACAAAATCATCAACTTTTCCACTAAAGACATGTATATATTTGCTGCGTTCATGACGTAACTTTCTTTTGAACTACGCCTTACCTTATTTAAAATATTTAAAGGTATCAGCATTTTATCTTCGACCAATTCCTCAGTGTCGAGTGTTACGAAAACCTACAGATTTATGTTTACTTCTTCACCGTCATTCACTTTTAAAACGTTTCGACATTTTGATACAGAAATTATTCTTCATAGATATTTTGAATGTATTAATACGTTTTCTTATCAAATTTACAGCTATAAAGATTTTATCACTCTTACATAAACTTTCGTAACTTATTAATAATGTAATATTACAAAAAAAATTATCTCACTTGTGATTATTATCGTAGGTTTTGAGGAAAGAATTACGGATGCAAATAGAAACCTACATTTTGTTACATACCAAGATAAAAATAACACATATTAATATAAAATAGACTTAAAATAGTGTACATAGGATGTACCAAGGCCTGTTGTTTACTAATGCAAACTATACGAATATATTGCAATGCTAGGAAAATGTAGTAAAATCGGATACAGAATCAAGTAAGTTAGAAATGTGACCACCGTATATATACAAGGAAGTTTTTAAGCCAGTATGGGATTCTCCTGACAATATGATACCCCATTAGTTGAAGAAACATGATATTAGTCATCAGTAGTTTTATTAGCGTTAGGATGCCAGATGCCTCTCAGATTTTTTCAATGGCATGTTTTAAGATACAGAGACGTTTTACACAATTTGTGAGATGAATGTTTTCATAGATAAGATAATTTTGTACAGTCTATGATTTTTTGCAGACACAATCTCAGGAAAAAACGAAATGTGTGATGAAAATGGCTTTAATATGTCATAAGTCAAGAACTATTTTTCCCACACACAGAAAGTCGTCCGACCGTTATGATGATGTTTTCACACACTATTTCATTTCAAGTGACCTATAGGTGTATTTCTAGAATTGTCTGGTTTTAATAATCAATATCTACCCCTAGTTAAATCGTTTTCATCTGCAAAAATTTGTGCTTAATCTCACCTTAAAAAAATTGCAGATAAATCGTCCTCATTCCAAATACAATTTAGACTGAACCTTTGCAAATGGGTATTATGAAGCTATTAACGGATCTACTGGTGTCAGCATAGACAGAAGACATGCAACAATCTACATAATAAATTCTCTTCGACGTGCCCAAAAGACTGAATGTCGTGCTGTAGGCTCGAATTATGAACGAATGACTTGACTAGCTTGGAAATTTGTAAAATTTTAAAGCTGATTAGAGACAGTGTAGTCATTGACCATGATAGCAACAAAAACCAAGTAGGTTAGATGAAATCAAAACAAAGTTAAAGGATATTTTGATCAAAATGTTATTAGTTTTAGTACAAACATATCTGGATTCGAGAAACATACTGCATTTAGTCTGTCTTACATTACAAATTTTTAACAGTCTCAGAAAAATTTTTTCCCGGTTAAGTGTATTAATGTTGAAATCTGTTTTCCATTTGTTATCTGAGCTTATCTGAATTGTATATTTTTGATAATGATTCGATTAGTTCAGAACATTTGACGTTGAAATTATCTACTTAGTATTTATTATTTACTCTTTAGTAATATAATAACTTTAGTAATATAATATAACAAGATATAATTTTTATCGTAATGCAAAGAAAAAATAATAGGATGTATACTATAATTTTACGAGATATGGATTAAAGTAAGCAGGTAATCAAATTGAAACAATAAAAGAAGCCTAAAGAATCAAAAACTTCCATGAAAAACTTTACTTAAAACGTTTCACAGAGAATGTGTTATACCTTGCACTTATTGCGCAGTAATATAGAGCGGTCAGCCAGCCGTTCAATTATAGACAAACCGAATATTTATTTTTTACGCTTATCTATAATTGAATTGAATTTTGCAGATATACAATTAATATATTTGTAATTAATATGTGATTTACTGATAGTAATCAGTTCTGGTTGTAAAATATATCTAGTTACTTTTAAGAAAATTAAAGGATAATCAATATATTTACGTAACGAAATCTAGCTTTATTTTGTGCAGTACCAAATTTAGACATGTAAAAATCTTTTTTTTTTTTTGGATATACACAAATACTCTAGAAGCATGTTAATCAAGAACACTTAATATTTTGGAATCTAATTCACAATTGATTCAACATTGATAGCATTGCGGGTCTAAGATTCCAAAAAACAAGAGACTAAAAATAGCAGATTATTTTTATTTCTTTTTATAAGTATATAAGGCAAACTCATAAAGATATAAGTGAATGAACGTATGTAAAATCTTGTATGCTTAATAATATACATTTATATTTATGCATGAATATTTATATTAAAATGTATGGTTAATGTGTGTATGTATAACGTAAAAATGAGATTCAGTAAGGGTATAGTTGGTTGATAATCCTGTACAACATTTTTACACCTAGTCATAAACCCAAAGTCAATTTAAGATAATTTTAAAGGGCTTTAATATAAACATACAGATGTATGCGAAAATAAATTTAATTGTGAGTTCATTTTTTAATTTCCAATTTCAGGCCACAAAATTAAAAATGATGCAAAACCAAACTTAAAACTTAAACCATGAAAATATAAAAATCTACTTACCATAAATGTTAACATTTAGATTTTATAAAGTACCTTTTATTTCAAATAGAAATTTTTTATCATTTGTAGTATGTAAGCCTCAACTTTATGAAAGAGATAATTATATTTTATTTTATAGAAGGATAAAGACTATTTATTTGTTTACTCTTTTAATTTCTTAATTTACTATTTTTTAAAAATTTAGACTGTTAACTGCTGCTAACATTTTGATTTTTAGAATAAAACAGATATCTTACTAGAAGTTAATAAAAATATTCAGATTTTAATATTTCATAACGTGAAACCTTACGGGTACCCTACCAGTCAATTAATTTTTTTTTCAGTTTTTTTAACTGGTTTCAATTTGTTTAATATGCTTACATTGTCATTGACATTGGTATACGTTTTTAATGTTATTTTGAAAAACATATTACTTTTATTGAATACATTAATAGTTTTTTATTTATGTTGTTATTAAATAACTTTCAAAAATATAATTTTATAAGAGTCAAAGCATTTTGTTTTAAGATGAACGGGAAAAATTCTGTTTACAGGAATATTTAAGACATGGAAGGTACTATGTTCCCTTAAAACTGTAATAATTTTTTGTAAATTTTTAAGTGTCAATTTCAGTACTACCTTATTCTGCTTATGACCTTCAAATATTACCCTAGCTATGACAACTATATAAAAGCAAATCTTTTTCTATTATCAATAGGAAATGCGATGCGCTCTCTTATGCTGCTCGATCTGTACTCACTTTGACTAAAAGGTATACCGTTTTCCTCTATTATGTAGCAGTGCAATCTAAAGCAATATTGGGTCTATAATGTTCGGAGTGTTAATTTGCTCTATACTTAATTTCGTCTTAATTTTAACTTGCCCCATTTGTCACCCGATGTTGAATACATTAAATAATCATGTTCTATTGAATTTTTAAAGAATGTAGAAGATAACCAGATACTTGCATGTTAATTTCTCTCCCAGAACAAAACACTTTACCCTACATTACCAAAACATATAACTCAAGGTAAAATATGTTTTCACAAACATTTATTTCATTTCTCTATAAATAAACACTATGACTGCATGTAAATCCGACTGCAAAGTAATATTTTAAAAATACGTTGCGTGTATATGTTTTTTATAAGTTACTTATCTTTTTTAGATATTTCCTGTACTTCTTACTATATTCTCAAAGCAAGTGTATTTTCCTTCATAAAGAAATATGATACAAACACAGATTTTATTCTTCTAACAGTGTCTCTTTTTGTGATGCAAAATATTTGATCCCTGATCTTCAAATACTGAGTATTTTCTGCTTTGTAACAGTGTTATGTTACAGTTATTTTATAAGTACTAAGTTGTAACTAAATAAATTATCTTTGATCACGCAAGTGATATGTTTCCTTGCGCAGTAATTGTAAGGATTTTGGAGATACGACCAGTGTTTCTAGATGTGCACCCTTCTTGATATGAGACCTTGAATCTACCCTTTGACCTCTTAATCCCGCTTTCCTTGAGAATATTACCCTCCCCCCCCTCTACTGGGGCTCATAAAGTCTTCGGACATTTTTCGACCATTGTTGTGAAACAAATATTGGTGCAGATGTTTTCGCTCCAAGACAAAGGGATAAGGGTGTGTCTAAATTGGATGATTCCTCTTTGTAGACTATATTACGAAGATTGGAACTCTGAGAATGTGATAAAGAGAATTCCTCATTCGTTTGAGAGGGGATTTTTCCTATTTGGTGCAAAGGAAATGCAACCTAACGTTTTGATTATGCTAGAGATTCTTTAGGCCGATCTTTTATGAATAATAGTTGCTGATAATCAGGCTGTATTACTCTTAAAATGATGTTTACATTTTTTCATTTTAACATCAATGTTTTGTAAATAAATACTTCTGCTGTCCCATTAAATTTGAAAGCTGAGTGGTCTATGCATACCAATATAACAAATGAATAACCTCATAGTAGCTTTACCAGTTCACTAGACAGGTAGGACTTCTTTATATCGAACCACCTATTATTTACATTCTGGCAAATAATAGGTTGTTCAATAAAAATAATCAAGAAAAATAATGTTATTTTTCCATTATCTGTAAGTATTTGCGAAAATTTGAGACCCATTAAAGAAAACATAAAAAAATAATAAAAAGGGCAATTTCCCCATTTTAGAATTTTAATACTATCCCATAGTATAGTGGCAATCATCACGACCCTCCTTATTAGTTTATGATAGACGAAGGGAACTCCTTTTTAGTACCTAGTCTGATGTTAGAATCCTTTAGAAGGTAAGGATGCTTGTAGTGGTTCATAATGTATTTAAAGCAATAGGTTAATAATATTTAGTTTTCGTGTAGCAACAATCACTAACTGATTCCTAAACTAACCTAGATTTGTTGGTCTGTATTCGATAATTAAAAAAATTGATGGATATATCTTGGACTCACGAATAATAATGCGTGATGCCGATAAATTTCTTTCATAAGAAATCAATCTACATTACTGCAATGTTAGCAGTACAGATTTTGTAAAATTTACAGTCTACTGTTGATAATAAATGTTCAATAAAATATTAATTAATGTATAATGGTTATAGACACACAACGTCAGACTGCTTATCAGGAATGACAGCTACCTAACAATCTATAAAATAAGGTTTCGTTGGTTGGTTGGTTGAAGTTGAGTGGAGCTAAATCCTCTCGTGACAAACTGCATGAAACAAAATGAGGAAATGAACTAAAGACGAAATTTAGGTAAAAAAAATTTGAGAAAAAATAAAATGAAAGGTTTTAAAACGAATTAAAGCCGCAATAAAAATAAACATTACACGTATAACACAAAACACGTATAAAATTGAGTTATGTACAGTTAAATTAGAATTGAAAATTAAGTGACGAATTAAGAATTTAAGTTATTTTTAAAAATTGAAAATTGAAAGGTTAAAAATTGAATATTAGAAAATTGGAAAAAAAATCGGATTTCAAAGTAAAAACCAGTTTGACGAAGAAAGGAGAACACGTTTGGATGTGAAGTTTGCCCAATGATTAAATTAAGATTCAGGGATGGATTCCAAAAACATTTATATACATTGATCCAAAAAACACAGGACTTTAAAATATGTGTGTTAAAATAAGGTTTGAATTTTACCAGAAAGACTATTTTAAATTATAAATCGGAAAAATGGAAATTAAACAAAAATCATCTATACTTGTGTTTAGAAACCCAAAAATAGTAATGCTAAGCATAATAAATATCTTAAATACAGTTTTATGTAACCACATTTGACTTTATGATTTTTAGATAAATGTAAACAAATTTTATTTCTTACATTGTAGTTCAGATTTCTATTCGTTTCTGATCAGATTGCATCTGAATGAATAGAAATCTAGAGTAATCAACAAAATTCCTTACATTTCTAGATGCTTGGATTTCAGCAACAAAAAAATGCAATTTGTCTGTCTACGAGTAGTTAAACTGCCAGATGATTCAGATTTGTATGTAAATCTTAATGCATGAAACAATTCCTATATTTTGCTAATTTGTCTAAAAACCTAAAGTTTGTTCAAAAGCTTGCATTAGAAAACAATATTTTTGAATCCCACTTTAACTTACTTATTAAACAGAAGTTTTATTTTATGAAATATTTTAATCTGAAAACTGCACGGTTTGATAATGCTGATGCGTTTTTCATTTGCTAGTCTTTATTTTATCTTAAATATAAATAAATACCATTGTTCAAATAAACTGTCATAAACAAAACTATTTGTAAATTCGACTTGATTAATGGTATTTTCTTTCTAAGAAAACATCAAATTTTTATTTAAAATATATTTGCAGATACTTTATGGTTTTATTTCTGAAGATTTCGTTCAAAACGAAAAGTAAACTTTAATAATAATCATCTACACCACGAATGTTTCAATACAATTATTTCACATCAATAGCTTTTTTTCTAAAACTGTTTTAAATAATTTAAATGCCATTCTTTGAATTCTCTTTCCAGAGAAAAAAGAAAAAAGCTCAGCTGTCATGTTTCTCTTTTCCTACCTTACCTTATTATTGTACTGCATCTGAATGATAAGAAAAACTAAACAAATATGTGTATAATCGGGAAATCAATAACTCGTTTTTAAACCCAAAGTAATAAGAATAAAACAAATTGTTTTCGTTTTAACTATTTGAAAACTGCTGAATGTGAATTAATCAGGAATAATAAACGTTCGTGTACTCTTTGAACACTTGTTTACATATTTACTTTGGAAGATTTTAAATTTATTTATTCGAGAATAAATATTTTACTTGACTGATATCATCTGAGTTTTCAGTTCATGGGATTCTTTGATAACATTTTGCCCATATATTTAAGTGAAAAATAACATTCCTTTAAACTGAAAGATTTAATATTTGCCTGAAGTCTGGTTCAGTAAGTAAATTCATAACATTGAAAACTACCCAATAAATTTAAAATATGAGGAAAGAGAAAAAAAATTGTTAAACTTTGTTACAGAATACACCATTTTATTGAATGCATAAAGTAGACGAGTAAAACATACAAATGAAAAAAGAAAGGTTACAACTAAAGGATCTTGGATTAATATCCAACAATCAGCAAGTGTTATTTTAAATATTATACTATAAACGACTTACGTTATTAATAAAACTGTTTTACAATTAAAAATAAGTTATATTTCTAATTTTATTCTTTCTTGAAAGCCTATATCTGCAGATGACATGGTACTTTATGAACTGAGAAAAATTATAGTACATTTGTTTCAGTATAATATAAAAAAATTCTCCTAAAAATTATTAAAACAAGAATTTATAAGAACTATTAAGTAATTTGAAGCATATCTCTTGGAAACATAAAAGTATACAAGTAAAAATACAGAAGTATTAAAAAAAGCCCTTTAATTTTAGCCATTAATATTTATATAAACCCATTATTTATATAAACTAGAATATAATTACTTTTTTTTTCTGCGATATTCTGGGCATTTTATTTTGTTTTATAGCAGTGTTATGGATTTGTTTTAACTTTCAATTTATTAAAAGTTTTTGACTATTTTTTTTAATTTTAAAATTTTAGATACATTGGGAATTTACATTTGTAGAATTAAATACAGATATTTATGTAGATTTTTTAAATTTTTACTTTAATATACACATTTCAAGATTCATCTTGTCGTTAAAGAAACTTAATGTTTTCATTTCGTGTCAATATTTTCTGTCCTATTAAAATAGATATTCTCTGAAATGGCAAATGTTAACTTTTTGAAGTAAAAACCAGTATTAAAGAATTTCCATTTTTTTCTAAACCAAACAGTATGTTTTTATTGATGATCGAAAAACGGCAGTTGTAGTGAACGGCTGTTATATTTTAAAATTTTAGATACCTTTGAAAATTTACATTTGTAGAATGAAATATAGATATTTATGTAAGTTATTAAAATTTTATTTTAATATTTATGTAAGTTATTAAAAAATTCGCAAAAAATATGGAATAATGCACATTTGCTACCCAGTGGGAAAATGTTGGTTTTTGTGATTAACAGTAAACTTTTTTGGTTCTTTATAATGTATTAATATACATATTGCGCTTTATAATAACCTGTTTTGGAATTGTAGAACAACATTTAAATTTCCTTAAGCTGGGGTATCAAAAATATTGACTGTGTGGTATAAACTTAAATATTTAGTGAATGCATAGCCAGACAGCATATTTCAATGAGAATGGAATAAAAATTTGTTAAAAAATTAACTTAAAATACATTTTTCATAAAAAAGTAAAACTGTTAAACTGTTAAACTTGCCTTTTTTTAATTAAAAAATAAAATAAAAAATAAAAAAATAAAAATAAGCTACTTTGTAAGAATCAATAAAATAGGCAAGTTTACACTATTAACCCAGCACTTTCGTGCATGAAAAAACGGAATTACTATGTATCACATACACATGTCTGTTTGTCTCTATTTTTATACATAAAATTAATACACTAAATATAGAAAACTAAAAAAGAGAGCAAGTAGATTTATAAACATATATTTAGAAAAAAAACAACTTATTTTGCATATTTCCTTCAACACATGCCTGATATTCTATACATACGTTTTTATGAAATTTCCGTCACTTTATTAGTTTCTGTGGCATACCTCTCGTTGGAAAATTTTCTTTAGTTGAAAATATTAGTAGATTTTACTAAATTCTTTATCATATCATGACATATTTGTACATGAGATGTCCCATTTTGAATGGAGAAGAACGTCTTTAGAAACATATGAATTTTCTTGGAGTGTTCTATTGATATCTTTCAATTAAACACTCACATTAGGTCTGATTATATCTATCTTCCATTTTAAAATATCATCGTTCTCTGCGAAATAACTACTCTTATTTGAACAATCATCTTGTCCAATTATTTAAATTTCCTTTTAATTGGTGAATCATGATTCCTGTTATAGTCAGTATCATACACACAGAGTTTATTACATATGTAGAACATCATGCTGCTTCTGAGACTGTTAAGCGACGGGATATTGTGATTAAAATCGCATTAATATTATTCTTTCACATTTTCATTTGATATCTGACCAGATTAAAATAATTGGGGTCTGAATTACACATCTTTAGTGAGAAAATAACTAAAGATGTTAAAATTTACCATTTGCACTCCAGACGCAGAGCGCAGTGGTTTCGTGGATTTCGTGCACGAAAAATATAATGCACAGTATTGCACTAAATTAAATGGAGATAGTAGTTATTTATCAATAAAGACCTTATATAATGTTACTTTTTTTCATTTATATAAATCGAAGTAAAAAATAAAATTTTTTAACTTATCTAGTAAATGACATTAAAAATTTAATCATTTTATATAATTTACAAAAATACCTTATTGCATACTACATGAAGTTCTAAATAAAACCATAAAAATTATATATTTTAATAAAGGGAAGAATCCAATATATGCCTGTTTTTAAGTGCAATTTTTAAATATATTTTCTTTATACACAAAAACTAATAAGAAATACTGACAAGTATTAAGAATAAATACCTGCATATTACCCGATAATATGTAATGGAACACGAATTTGGATAAAACTGTCAGCTGGTGTATTTCCTGCTTTGATGTATGATTCGGATACGGTTTTTTGTAATATATTCACTCATTTGTAAACAGAAATATGTTGCTATACGAAATTATTAAAGCAACAAATAAACGGTATGATTCTGCATCATTCTAACATAATATGCGTAGTAATATTGAAGCTGAAATGAGAATTTTGTTTCGAAACGATATTTTCTTTACGATTTCGGATAAAAAACTGTTTTTATTTTGATAAGACGTAATTGTATTTGACATATTAAAATCATAAAATATCTTTTAAAGATATATATAGAAAATTTTTATAACTTTTAAATGTATCAAAAGCTTAGTAAAAAAATTGCTAATGGTACAATGAACATCACAAAAGTGTAACAACACCAGTAATTAACATCACAAATGTTATAGAATTATTTGCAAGTAATTAACATTTACATATGCATAGAAGTTGGACCTTGAAATCTTTAAATACATTATTTTTTTTGCTTTTTATGAGAATAAATAATCTCGCTTCATAAACAATCAGCAGATATGAAATCTACGATAAAATAATTTTTGATTTAAAAATACGTTTTTAAAATATTGATTAATTTAATAAAATTTATAAAAAAAAAGTAATGTTTTGTGTTCAGAAACAGTAGAGTTATCTTCAATTGATGGCGGGAAGTTGTCAAGACTGTTCGAGGAGTTATTTTTCAGTCAGAAAAATTATGCATAGAACAACATTGAGTGAATTATCCTCACAATGTCCTAATAGAAATATACCTTTTTTTGTACGTTATAATCACTTTCGGTCAGTTATCATGATGCTTTTTTATAAAACATAGCTAAATGACAAAGCAGTGAAGAATTCTACTGTAAGAAATGGTGAAAAATGTTTCACAAATAAAGACGACAAACTGCTAATTACGAAGAACGTGTTGAGTCAACTAAAGTAACAAATAAAAAGGCCGTTTAGCAGAATTTTTATTATACAACTTTTATAAATAGGATTTTTTTCTTTCATTTATTTAAATCTTAATAAAATAATCATATTAAAACACTTCATAAACAATTTAACCTTAAGATAAAGTTCTGGTTGCACAGTTACAAATCATAGGAAAATTTAAAAATATTTTTTTATACACTGACATCTGTTATAAAACAGCGCCATCACCATCGTCTGTGATTTTTTATATCTTGATAGAATGTCTGAAATAATGTTTGTCTGAAATTCGGTGGCTACTACAATCAATGTAGATATTTAGGTATTTACATTCTATGTAGTTTTTATAGTTCGCTGAAAAACAGACAATGACGTAATGCATGTAAATATATATATATATATATATATATATATATATATATATATATAATGTATATATATGTATATATATATATATATATATGTATATATGTATATATATATATATATAAT
>CM063505.1:133732950-133752950 GCA_032207245.1 Pardosa pseudoannulata
CTGCGGATAATACGTAATGTAGAAACTTTACTAAATACAACACAGATGTAATAAAAATATTCCTAGTATAACATGCACTTCAGTTATGGTATTAACGGTAAGGAAAAAAGTGTGTTTTATAGACAAGTAAATGCGATGATGAATTGAATAACTATATCCCCTAAACACTTTTAAAATTTGTAAAGGCATAAGAAATTAATTTTAACTTCCTTAAAACAGAAAGTCTTAATTATTTATACTCACATTCCCATTTTTATAACGGTAAGTAGTTTATTGTAGTACAATTTTAATACTAAATTTTAGTATATTTAGTCTTCATATTAGAAAAAAAATTAACCATGAAATTCCATTTCTTAATAATATACAGACAGAACATAGAATAAAAAATTATATCTATTCTGTAAAATCTTTACTAAGTACAAAAGTTAAAATGTTATGAAACTTATCAAAATTTTAAATCGCAAGTTGAGAACGGTTATATCCACTGAAAATTTTATGTATAACAATGTCTAGGCAAAACAAGTATCAGAACAAAAAACAGTGTAATGGAATGCAATTTTTATTTTGCACATTACTGTTTGAGTTCCTTTCTGTTGTGCAGTAGAAGCTAACTTACCCTATACATGTTTTTATTAAATTGATTTCTAAAACAAAATTTGTAATTATTGTAAAATTTTTTTGGTATAAAACAGTTTTAGTAGTATCAGATATATATTATGGGAAATCTGTGATTTCAGTTGCTTCATATTTAAAAAATTTGATAGAATTTCTTTTGTGCAATTAAGTAAAAGTGCAAAAAGTTTTTGAAAGAACAAAATTGAACTGAAGGATGCTGAAAAAAATTAAGATACAAATTACAAATTATTACAAATTAAATATATTATAACATGAAAATATACTATTACATTATTTAAGAAGGTAAAATAATTAAATTTAAAACAATTAAAACAACATGAAAATTATTTTGAATTACAATTTTGTACATCAGACACCAAAAATGTAAAACAAAAAAATTAAAAAATTGTGTATTACTAAAATCATACTTTAAAAATGTACTTTGGGGAATACTGTGACGATTTTAACTGATTTATGAATTTTCGAATCTAAAACACTAAACGGTAAGCATTAGTTATGTGTTTAAACAATCTATAACCATGGAAACATGCATGCTTGTAAAAATAAACATTTGAAAATATTATTTGTAAAAATATATATCTCATATTTGAAAAACAGCCATGGTAGTTTATTAAATTAATTATTAAATAGAATAGGAAAAAATTATCTTTTCCCTAAAACGATAAAATATTCTTTCAATAAAAATATTTCTCAAAATTTGTTTGGTTTTAATAAATAATGTTGGAAAAATATTTAAAACAGTAGTTTCAGAATTTTGAATATTAGTACTCAACTCAAAACTTTCTAAGAAACCATAAGAATATATTAAGTTATTTCCGTTATAAAAACGTAAATAGTAATAAAAAAACATTGACTAAATAACGTTAAGACTGCAGCAAACACTCTAGGTAGCGTTATAAACATAAAAAATGATATTTTTAGTCAAATGAAATCTAATAAATAATTTTAATTTTGATGTAAAATTTAAGAAAGCAATAAATTCAAAATATTAGTTCATACAGTTTTGAAAGTATTACTTTATACTGCAGACATTTATTTTAAAATTTAATAAGTCTTCTGGGCCAAGTCCTTCTATTTTGAGAAATATTTAGTTTTGTCATTTCAATTAGTATATTTTTTAAAACTAAAATAAAAATTTTACTTTGATAAATTTTGAAATGTGTTTATTTGAAACTAAATTTTTACTTAAAAGTGAAGTAAAATTAAAGTTTCATTCTGAAGACTAAAACTTTAACATTAAAAAAATAAAAATAAAATATCTTTAAAGAATTGAAATTCGAAAAAATCACTCTATACCTTGCTATTAAATAAGATATAATGCTTGAATTAATATATTTGATGCTCGCAAAATTAAAAAATCTAATTAGTTTCTATTCGATAAAAAATTAAGTTCTAATTTACAAATTTCAAAAGTTATCTACGAATAGTTCAAATAGTTACGAATAGTTCAAAAGTTATCTACTTTTTTCCTTTGTATACATTTTTTTGTATATTTCAATATATATTGCTTTATAAAATAGAGCTAAAAAATCTGTGTAAAGAACTTTATTAATGATTTAAAACATTTTATTCTAAACAGCACGTACTTTTATTTTATATCGAAGTAAAAATAGATGTTTACTGTATAAGGTATTGATCAAGTCAGTTTTGACTTATGCCTCGGAGACTTGGATCCTAACAAGAAAAGAAGAGAGGATGTTGGCAACCTTCGAAAGGAGATCCTGCGAACCATCTTTGGTGCTGTCTCTGAAAATAACAACTGGAGAAAAAGATATAATTTTGAATTATATAAGATCTTTAACAGTGATGATGTTATCAAATGTATAAATGAGATGGGCAGGACATGAGAATGAGCCCAGAACGAACAACTTTGAGGGTTTTTAATGCACTCGATTCCAATAAAAGACCAAAAGGAAGGCCTAAGAAAATGTAGAAAGACTGTGTGGATGAAGATTTTGCCATCTTAAAGGTAAAGAACTGGAGATCAATTGCTGGGAGAAGGGCAGATTGGGAAAAGCTTCTAAGGAAGGCCCAGACCCACAAAGGGCTGTCGTGCCAATGCTGATGATGAAAAATAGATGTAATAATAGCGACTTTTCAAATCAAATACCAAGCTATACCTTTAATCTGGATGGTTTGGTTTGGTTTAGTATGAAGCTTTAAGGTCAACTGTTTTGCTACACGAACCGTTTAATCTTGAATAATTATAAATAATCTAACATCTTAAAATATACTGAGCCCTGTGTTGCAGGCTTACATGGCTTTAATTGATATTTCTTTTAATATTTCTTTTAATTTAACCCTCCGAGTGGAAGACATCGAGGAAAAAAGTCTCCAAAAAATACGCTAAAAGTTTACTGTGTTGGTGGTCAAAGCTTTCTATGATTTTTTCCTTCACCCTTAGTCGACTAGTACGGGAAATTCACCCTCGTTATTGTTCCTTTACTTCCGGTTATAAATAGATATATAAATAGTTATTATAGATTGTTAATTTTTAATACACATAAAGCTCGTCAAGTCTCGATGATCATCAGATAAGAAATAAAGGATTCTAAAAGCACAAATAAAAATATTCTTTGAGAGACTTATTTATATTATTTACAGAAGTCGTCCAAAATATTTAAGTGTTGCTATTAGAGATACATAAGTTACCACAAACCAAATACTTCAAAACAGAGATTTACAAAGCTATGAAAAGCTATCAGCTAAGGGGGTAGAGGTGCATCCCTGAATAAATGTTAGTTAAAGAGGGCATTTCTTGGGAGCATTTTTGGAGGTCGAACATTGTACGTTTTGAAGACATCATTGGTTTGGTGGAATTGTACGTGCGAACCGCTTAGAGGGTTAAAAATGATATTTTGTGTTTTGAGACAAGTGTAATTAAAATAATTTAATATTTTTGACGTAGTTTATATTGTAATTTAAAGTATCATATAGCTATGTAAATCGATGGTATGTACTCTAAATTTTTAAATAAAATTTCTATCTGGATAATACAAGAAAAGATGAATATACGATAAAGAAAGAATTACACCAATTACTACTTTATGAGAATAAATTGCTGATTTTAATTGGTATTCCGCTTAATATTTCCTAGTAATTTAAAAAGAAATTTTATTTTCTGAGACAAGTGTATTGAAAATATTTTATTTCTTCTTCGACATATTTTATATATAAATTTCAAACATAGCTATGTAGATGGATACTATATACGCTAAAATTATAAGTAAACTAAAATCATGAAATTATGAGTAAAGATCAGAAGAGAATAAAGAAAGGATTACACCAGATATATTAGGAGATGTTAAGAGAATCAAATGCTGATTTGAATTCGTATTCAGCTTGATATTTCTTGTTAATTTAAAATAGACTTTATTTTCTCAGACAAGTATATTGAAAATATTTTATTTCTTCTTCGATATATTTATATTGCAATTTAACGCACACTTAAGTAGATGGATACTATATACACTAAAATTTTATAAAAACTATATATCTTGAAATTACAAGTAAAGTTCAATATAGGATAAAGAAAGAATTACATCAGAGATATTAGGAAAATCAAATGCTGATTTGAAATCGTATTCCGCATAATATTTCCTAGTCATTTAAAAAAAGACTTTAGTTTTTAAAACAAATGTATTGAAAACATTTTATTTCTTCTTCGACATATTTTATATTGCAATTTAACACATACTTATGTAGATGGATACTATTTACACAAAAAGTTTAAATGCACTATATATCTTGAAATTACGGTTGAAGATTAAAATAGGATGAAGAAAGAATTACACCGGAGATATTAGAAGTTAGGATAATCAAATGCTGATTTGAATTTGTATTCCTGTTAATATTTCCTAGTAATTTAAAAAGAGACTTGTCTAAGACAAGAGTATTGAAAACATTTTATTTCTTCTTCGACATATTTATATTGCAATTTAACACATACTTATATAGATAAATATTATATACACTAAAATTATAAATAAACTATATATCTTGAAATTACGATTGAAGATTAAAATAGGATAAAGAAAGAATTACACCAGATATATTAGGAGAAGTTAGGATAATCAAATACTGATTTGAATTCCGCTTAATATTTCCTAGTAATTTAAAAAGAGACTTGTCTGAGACAAGAGTATTAAAAGCATTTTATTTCTTTTTCGACATATTTATATTGCAATTTAACACATACTTATATAGATGGATATTATATACACTAAAATTTTAATAAACTATATATCTTGAAATTATAAGTGAAGATTAAAGTAGGATAAAGAAAGAATTACACCAGAGGTATTGTCAGATGCTAGGAGATGCTAAGATAATTAAATATTGATTTGAGTTCGTATTCTGCTTAATTTTCCTGGAAATTTCAAAAGAGGATTTATTTTCTGAGACAAGTGTATTGAAAACATTTAATTTCTTCTTTGGCATGTTTTATATCGTAATTTAACTCATATTTATGTAGATGGATACTATATACACTGAAATTTTAAATAAACTATATATCTTGAAATTACTAGTAAAGATCAAAATAGGATAAATAATTACACCAGGGATATTAAGAAATGTTAAGAGAATCAAATGCAGATTTGAATTCGTATTCCACTTAATATTTCCTAGTAATATAAAAAGAGACTTCATTTCCTAAGACAAGTGTATTGAACACATTTTATTTCTACTTCGACATATTTTATATTGCAATATAATACATATTTGCATAGATGGATACTATATACAAAATTTTAAATAAACTATATAACTTGAAATTACGAGTATAGATCAAAATTGTATAAAGAAAGAATTACACCAGACATATATGGGAGATGATAGGAGAAGTTAGGAGAATTAAATGTTGATTTGAATTCATGTTCCGCTTAATATTCATGGAAGTTTGAAAAGAGAATTTATTTTCTGAGACAAGTTTATTTAAAACATTTTATTTTTTCTTCGACATATTTTATATTGCAATTTAACAACTACTTATGTAGATGGATACTATCTACACTAAAATTTTAAATAAACTGTAAATCTTGAAATTACAAGTAAAGATCAAAATACAATAAAGAAAGAATTACACCAGAGATATTGGGAGATGTTAAGAGAATCAAATGCTGATTTGAATTCACATTTCGCCTAATATTTCCTAGTAATTTAAAAAGAGACTTTATTTTTTAAAACAAATGTATTGAAAACATTTTATTTCTTCTTCGACATATTTTATATTTCAATTTAACACATACTTATGTAGATGGATACTATATACACAGTAAAATTTTAAATTCACTATATATCTTGAAGTTATGAGTAAAGATCAAAAAAGGATAAAGAAAGAATTACACTAGAGATATTAAAAGATGCTACGAGAATTAAATGCTGAATTGAATTCGTATTCCGCTTAATATTTCCTAGTAATTTAAAAAGAGACTTGTCTGAGACAAGAGTATTGAAAACATTTTATTTCTTCTTCGACATATTTATATTGCAATTTAACACATACTTATATAGATGGATATTATATACACTAAAATTATAAATAAACTATATATCTTGAAATTACGAGTGAAGATCAAAAGAGGATAAAGAAAGAATTACACCAGAGATATTAGGAGAAGTTAGGATAATCAAATGCTGATTTGAATTTGTATTCCGCCTAATATTTCCTAGTAATTAAAAAAAAGAGACTTGTCTGAGACAAGAGTATTGAAATTATTTTATTCCTTCATCGGCATATTTATATTGCAATTTAACACATACTTATATAGATGGATACTATATACACTACAATTTTAAATAAACTATACATCTTGAAATTACAAGTAAAGATCAAAATAGGATAAAGAAAAAATTACACCAGAGGTATTGGGAGATGATAGGAGATGTTAGGAGAATTAAATGTTAATTTGAATTCGTATTCCGCTTAATTTTCCTAGAAATTAAAAAAAATAATTTATTATCTGACACAAGTGGATTGAAAATATTTTATTTCTTCTTTGACATATTTTATATTGCAATTTAATACATACTTATGTAAATGGATACTATATACACTAAAATTTTATATAAACTATATATCTTGAAATTACTAGTAAAGATCAAAATAGGATAAAGAAAGAAATACACCAGATAAATTAGATGTTAGGAGAATCAATTCTGAATTGAATTTGTATTCCGCTTAATATTTCCTAGTAATTTAAAAAGAGACTTTATTTCATGACACAAGAGAATTGCAAATATTTTATTTCTTCTTCGACATATTTTATGTGGAAATTTCACACATATCTATGTAGATGGATAATATATACTAAAATATTAAATAAAATATATATCATGAAATTACAAGTAAAATCATAAGAGAATCAATAAAGAATTATACCAGATATATTAGGAGATGTTAGGAGACTCAAATGCTGATTTGAATTCGTATCTCGCTTAATATTTCCTTGTAATTTAAAAAGAGCCTTTATTTTCTGACACAAGTGTATTGAAAACATTTCATTTCTTCTTCTATTTATTTATATTGCAATTTAACACATACTTATGTAGATGGATACTCTATACACTAAATTTTTAAATAAACTCTATGTATTGAAGTTAGTAGGAAATATCAAAATAGGATAAAGAAAGAATTACACCAGTGATATTGGGAGATGTTAGGAGAATCAAATGTTGATTTGAATCTTTATTCTACTTAATATTCAATAGTATTTTCAGAAGTGACTTTATTTCCTGAGACAAGTGTATTGAAAACATTTTATTTCTTCTTCGACATATTTATATTGCAATTTAACACATACTTATGTAGATGGATACCATATACATTAAAATTTTAAATAAACTATATATCTTGAAGTTAGTAGTAAATATCAAAATAGGATAAAGAAAGAATTACACCAGATGTATTAGGATATATTAGGAGAATTAACTGCTAATTTTAATTGGTATTCTTCTTAATATTTTCCAGAAATTTACAAAGATAATTCATTTTCTGAGTGTAAAAATGTATATCTCCTTCGCTATGTTTTATATTGCAACTTAAAGTAACTCATATCTATGTAGAAGGATGTTGTATACATTAAAATTTTAAATAAAGTGTTTGTTTGGATAGATATAGGATAGACAAAGAATTGTACCAATTACTATTATATAAAGATAAAATACTAGTTTTAATTGGTATTCCACTTAACATTTCTTAGCAATATATTTTAAAATTTTATTTATAGGAAATGCTTATTTAAAACAATTTATTTCTTCGACATATTTAATATTTTAATTTACAGTAGCACATTCCTATGTACAAGTATGCACTATAATCTGAAATTTAAAATAGCATCTCTATCCAGATAATACCAGAAAAGATAAATAAAGAATAAACAAAGGATTACATAAACTTCGACTTTATGAGATCTTCTATTCTCAAGTTACAACATCACATTTTGGGAGAAAAAAGCTACAAAAATATAACGGGAAGTGAATATTTTCTCTTTTCATGCGTACTCCTTCACGATCTAAAGCCAACATTAAATATTTACTTTCTGATTTACGGGCAGTCTGGAAATAAATTGTAAAATAAGATAATAGAGGATTTTCAGTCTCATAAAACCATAAAATGTCGGAACTAAAGTTAAAAATTCAGAATAAAGGTCAAGATATACTGAACTTTATACTTTTATACGTTGTTCTAGTAATCTAGTCCTGCTGAAAAAGCGAAAATTCCAATTTTACTCGTGTATATCGCATATTTAAAAAATTAAAAAAAAGCTGCTACTTTCTAAATCGTAAAACAATTGTTGCTTGATTCAAGAAAGTAAAATACCAAAATTATTTTAGTGTCACTTTAATTATGTCCTTCAAGAAAGTTATCAGTCGACATACGAAGTTCACGTTTATTAGGTGGTTAGACAGTAGACCTCTTCCTACATAAACCCTAATATATATATATATATATATATATATATATATATATATATATATATATATATATATATATAATATATATATATATATATATATATATATATATATATATATATATATATATATATATATATATATATATATATATATATATATATATATATATATATATATGTATATATATATATATATGTATATATATATATATATATATATATATGTATGTATGTATATATATATAAGCATGGAAGACACATTTCATTTCGTATGTAAAAATTGCAATCCTTTGTTTTAATCCTTTTGTTGTAATTCATTTGTCCATGCCTATGTAATTTAGAATATCCTTGGTTCACATTTTGGAGCGACAAAAGTGGAGGATGTTATCAGCCCAATTTTCTTTCTAGAAGTGAGTTTTTGTCGTCGCTTACCAAAACAAAATCTTTTTGTCTACTTCCGCGATCTTTGGATAACCCACGAAATATAACATTATACTTTTTAGTTTTAACCTTTATGTGTTAAATATGTGTTTTGTACGTATGTAATTGTGTAATATTATGTGTGTGTGTACGTATCTATGTTTACTACGCATTCGGCTGGATCTTCAAAAAATTTTGTCCAGTTATTCAGTTGTCCGATTGTTTTAGTTTGAAGTGGGGCGATGTAGTACATCTCTAAAAAAATTGGCTAAAAGTAATGAAATTTTTAATGAATGCTTCAAGGATCTTAAAAATTGAAACTTGATTTGAACTAATTCGCTACAAAAGAAATCTTGAAACGGGTTAAGAATTGTCTCTGAATTTATTTCAAGGTGTGAATTATCCACTACCTCCTCCATCCTGAATCAAAGTGTCCGAGCACTAGCTGATAGAAAAAATGCTGTCCAGGTGTGCCGCTGAGTAGAAAGTAAAATGATAAATGCACATTTTTACACTTCTGTTATAAAATAACAGTAGTAATGGAGTATAGATGCAGAGTTACTTTTATTGAGCAATACTTTTTACATTTTTATTTTTCCCTGAAAGTGACATTTGTGTTTGTGATTACAGGAAGAAGTAACAAAACAAAATATGTGAATTGCATTTGAAGTAGAAAATTTAGTATTCACTTTTAACAATTAGTCTTTCCAGAAGTGTTGTATCAAACCATGATTCTTACAAATCACCACTAATTACCAGTGGGATATCACTATATTATACCATGGGTGTCTTGGCATAAATCAACAGACGTTCGGCTAAAAACAATGAAATTTTTAATGAATGTTTCAAGGATTTGAAAATTTGAAACTTGAGTTGTACTAATTTGATGGAAAAGAAATCTTAGAACAGTTTAAGAATTGTCTTTGAATTTATCTCAAGATGTGAATTATCCACTATTTTATCCGTTCTCAATCAGTGTATCTGGGCACTAGTTGTGTTAACAATGTTTTCCAGGTGTGCCGCGGCGTAGAAAGTTAAATGATAAATGCACATTTTTACACTTCTGTTATAAAATGACAATAGTAATGAAGTATATGTGCAGAGTTACTTTTATTGAGTAATACTTTTACGTTTGTATTTTCTTCCCTGAAAATAAGTGATATTTGTGTTGGGGATTACAGGAAGAAGTAATAAAACAAAATATGTGAACTGCATATGAAGTAGAAAATTCAGCATTCATTTTTAACAATTAGTCTTTTGAGAAGTGTTCTATGGAACCATGATTCTTACAAACCCCCAACGAATAACCAGTAGGATACCACTATAGTATAGAATGAGTGTATTGGCATAAATCAAAAGTAGATCGGCTAAAAACAATAAAATTTTTATGAATGCTTCAAGGATCAGAAAAATTGGAACTTGAGTTGAACTAATTCGCTACAAAAGAAATCTTGGAAAGGGTTAAGAATTGTTTTTGAATTCATCTCAAGAAGTGAATTATCCACTACCTGATCCGTCCTCAATCAGTGCGTCTGGGCACTGGCTGTGCGAACAAAGTTTTCCAGGTGTACCACGGCGTAGGAAGTTAAATACACATTTTTACACTTCTGTTATAAAATAACAATAGTAATGAAGTATAGATGCAGAGTTACTTTTATTGAGTAATACTTTTACATTTTTATTTTCTTCCCTGAAAATAACTGGCATTTGTGTTGGTGATTACAGGAAGACATAATAAAACTAAACATGTGAACTGCATTTGTAGTAGAAAATTCCAGCATTCACTTTTAACAACTAGTCTTTCCAGAAGTGTTGTATCAAAACATGATTCTTACAAACCACCACGAATAACCAGTGAGATACCGCTATGTTATACCATGTGTGTCTTGGCATAAATCAACAGACGTTCGGCTAAAAACAATGAAAATTTTAATGAATGCTTCAAGGATCTTAAAAGTTTAAAACTTGAGTCGAACTAATTCGTTACAAAAGAAATCTTTGAAAGGGTTAAGAATTGTCTTTAAATTTATCTCAAGGTGTGAATTATCCACTACCTGATCCGTTCTCAATCAGTGTGTCTGGCCATTAGCTATGCATAGAATTTTTTTCAGGTTTGCAGCGGCTTAGAAAGTTAAATGATAAATGCACATTTTTACACTTCTGTTATAAAAGGACAATAGTAATGAAGTATAGATGCAAAGTTACTTTTATTGAGAAATATTTATTTTATTTTCTGATATCCTGTAATAAGTTAAATTAATTTTGGGAGATTACAGGAAGAAATAATAATAACTCCGTAAGTAACGCAAACATTGATTTTTTTCTCCAATTTATTTATAAAGTAGGTATTATACATTGAAAATCCATTACATAATGTCCATCATACTAATAACATCTACGACCATCTTTAGCCCTCAAAATAATCAACAGCCATAAGACTCCATAAGGTGCTGATAGGTAGTTTGAGGTAACTGGTACCAAGAGCTCACTAACTCATCCTGCAATTTCCGCACATTACGAGGGGGTAGCATTACCGCACAAATTTCATTTTTCAGTCTGAAAGGGCCACAAATGATCTTTTGGGTTAATGCCAGTAAATTTGGAGGAGGTAATAATGAACCGTGATTAACAGGAACATTGGTTATTTGTCATGATTTCTTATAAAGTGCGTGTTATACATGATTATATTGTAGCGTACTCAACTCCAAGTGAACTGGAAAAAGGATAGCGGAGGCCTACGTACAGACTAAAGATCTTTATTTAGAGACACAATGTTGAAGTTAGGATGAAGAGATGAAGAAAACGATGAATATTTACAAATGAAATGATGATCGTGGCAGGAATGAGCTTCATAATCGTCTGGAGTGAGAAAAGTGTGAGGAGAACACTCTCAGTACCTCGCCTCGACGTTCTCGGCCAATGAGTTCCCAGGAGACTTGATCGTTCAAAAATTCTCTCTGGGCCTCGAACTTTCGTCTTTTTATATCGTCATCTAACCTCAAATGTCCATCTCAGCTGATCGGACATCTGGTTGATGACGTGGTGAGGAAAACCGTCTGTAGAGTAGGTGCAAGAGCGGATCCAAGGGAAGTTTGCAGTAATCGGGAGCAATCTCTCAGTTAATCGATGTCTCCGGACAAACTTTTTGAGAACAAGGTAAGAAAGTGTTGCTGCTTCCCTTACAATTTAGAGGATTTCTGTCATGTGAGACTCTTTCTTCGGGATGCCATTGAAACGAACACTGGAAATATTTCGCCAGCATCCTAATGCATTTCTCAGACAGAATGATTGAGGTGGTCCTCTGTGTTAACAATCCTCTCTTCAGCATCCTATTCTGCGCGAAACAACGTCCTTTTACTAGGTAAATATGAGCTCAGTTCAAGTTTTCACAAAAGGCACCTTTGCGATTTTTCTACGTTATGTCGGTTTTTCTCTTGGTCATAGATAATTCTGTATCTGGAAATTTAATGTAACGAGAATTCTTTACAATATATAGTAATAAGATAAATTTGTGCGGGTGATTACAGGAAGTAGTAATAATGATTTAGTATATAATCTTTTGTTATATAATCTTTTGCCCTATGTTTTTTATAAAGTACGTATTATGAATGAATATAAATGATCCTACATTATATTTGTTAAAAATGTAATACAGACCAAAAAAAGTGTAGTATAAATATTTTTTTAAAAAATAAATACCTATACATTTTATTGTAATTATTTTTTAATTCTAAAACATTCATCTATTTTTGAAAGATTTTAATTAATTTCAAAATTAAATTAAATCTAGACTTCAGTATGCTTAGTGAAGAATTCTTTCGAAATTCTAATCTAAATATATTATTTAAATACTAGGATTCGTATATTAAATTTTGATCTTCTGGAGTTTTAAATCTTTTCAGGAAAGGAACAAGATTTCCTCTATAAAATTACTTTAAAGGCTGCGCTGTTTAATATAATGTAAATTATTCATTACGCAGTGCTCTTTCCATCTCGTTATAGTTACACATAACTAAATTCAGAACTAATTACATAAACTGAAATGCTTGATATCCTTATTTAAGTACTTTGTGCGTAAGAAATTCGCACTGCATCAATGATAAATTTAAAACAGATTAATTAAATTTAAATATATTCTTGGAATTACAAATGAAAGTATGCGCTAGTAAAATATTCCCTATCCACGTTACTACTAATGTGATTGTGAGGTAGATTTCTCTAATTCATGTTTTATTTCACGAAGAAGTTTTTACCTAAAAAGAATTTGCTCATAATGTAATGCTAAATAATACATTAAAATTCCATCCTATCAGTTTTAATTGGTAATAAAACTATAAAGCCTGATATGCAGCATAATATCCAATATATTACTTTAAGCTTTAAAATATCATCTTTATATCTCATTTATTGAAACCATTCTTTGCTAAGAACTTCTTCCGGATTACTGATGATGGTCTGAAATTAAATATCACTTATTTGTATTACGAACTTAATTAATTTTATTGTCTTGCACTCATATACATAGCTTTAAATTGCTTATTCACAGAAAGTACGCTTATGCTTCCTAGTATGGAAGTAAAGAAATTTCTGTATTTGCAAAAAATTCAATGTTCGTTTTTTAAATTACCGTTTTGAATATGCCAGAATCAATGCTCACAAGTTTGAGTAATTTTGTGGTGCCAAAAACATATAATTTTCGAGTTCGTGAACATTCATATTAACTGTTACTTAGCGAATTTTAAATAGTTTGGCCTTAATGTCTCCATGTACATATGTATATGTTTTCGTAACTCAAACGGTTACTTGTAGAATGGTGAGTGTTTGTGCTTAGGGTTGAAGTTACTCCTAATCTCAGTCATTATAAGAAGGTATATGATTACCGGGGAAATTACAGGTAGAAATGAAACAAACTTTGCACATTAAAGAAAAGGTGCAACTGTTAAATTTGATGATGTACCATACAAAATAACGTATATAATTTAATAGGTATAAACGAAAGGCCAGTGGCGTCATTCTTGTTCAACGTCCAAGCTCTTGAGCTGCAGTAGTTCATTTGGCAAAGGTAGCAATCTCGTAACCGAGTGTTACTGGATCGATGATCGAGACGGCCAAAGTACTGCTCCGTTTATTACTGGAAAGTGAGGATCGTAAATTTGGTTTGTAGTTGTAAGTAATATAATCCAAGTTACCAATTGACACCTCTAGAGGTGGCAGGTTAATCCTTAGGAATCTTCTCCTAGATACCTCATACCTTGATACCTTCTAAAATACGAGGATCTACTTAAGGTTAAGTCAGTCTTTAGCCTTTGTTGTTCTTTTCTCAAGTGAAGTTGCACATTACCCATATATATAACCCGCCACTTGTTGCTATGGGGTCATTGACACCTGGTGATAAGCTGTCCTACACCAAGGGAATGAGTAACAATAACAATGTTATTTTTTTACATCACAATGGTCCATAATTCTATTTTTTAGATATTTATATATAGCATATTATAAAAAAAGAGATTTATAAAAATATTGTGATATATGTGATATTTTTAGAGAAATGTAACAACAGTGCAGAAGTGTATAAAAAGTTGTGTAATATTCTAAGATTTAAAAAATATTTCTACACAATCTAGTTATATTAAAGGGACCATTGCTTACTTTTGAAGTAGACGTTAAACAACCAAAATGCACTCATCATTATTAAATTTGGTAGATTTGTAAAAATGTGTTGTTGTTCTTCGGAAAACAGCCCATTTCCTGAAGTCAAGTAGAAACGGAGGGATTTATCCGACTTCCAAAAGAGCATAATCATTGGCTTTCGGGCCAAGGGTGGAAGCATTTCTGAAATGGCTAATTTTGTAAACTGTTCGTAGGCCTTCGTGGTTCTGGATTTTGAAAAGTGGTGACATTAATGTGCCCACTTGTCGCTGAAGTGTGTAGTATGCTTCTATTTCTATTATATTAATATTTATTGTCAAGTAAATGTTAATGAACAGTTTTCTTGTGTGTTTTAAAGAGTTTCCTTATTTATTTTTCATTGCATTAAGAAAAATTTCTAATACGCTTTAAAGAAAAATAAAAGTAAAAACTTTAATTTTATCAAATCTATTCGTTTCTTAAATTTATTTGTTTGCTTCGATGAAATAATTAAAAAACTCCGGCAGTTGTAGATAAACTAAATTACAAGAGTTACTCAAACGAACTATTTTTGCAACGCAAATGATTTTAATCTATGTTCAGACAGTCGATTATAAATGGAGTATGAAATAGTCCTACTTCTTATTTCTTTTGTCGAAAGAAATAAACGAAACATAAACGCAAAAACTGAAATGACTTAACTGTCTTTAAAAAAAAGAAGCTAGCCGTCTCTAATGAGTCGTTTTAAAACATGAGACTTAATAAGATGCCATCATGGTCCATTGTAATTGGATGTTATCACCCAGTTAGCAGATTGCTTTGTCCGATTTCTTCGCTTGTGTCAGCTTGATTAAACATCGATTTACCATTAGAGAAGAGCGGTAGTTTAAATGGGCAGGACTCTGCCGGAATATGGAACATGCTATTAACCATCGGATTACAATCCGTCTTTTGGTTGTTCTCTGATTTCTTTATGCAATACCTTAATGATGTCTTTCTTCTTTTTGTAAAAGGGAGCAGAAATACGCAGGCGTCCAATCTAAAATGGTTGAATTTTTAACTTTTGCTGTGGTGATTAGAATTGCGATATTTGTTTTTCTTGAAATGAAAGAAGAGAGCTGAATAGTGTCTATTAGTAAAGAGATTAAATATTTTGTATAAAAATCTTAGAGAATACTTTGGTGCAGCTAGTGTCAGGTTTTAAATTAACCCCGTAGAAAAAGAATATTTAAAATATTTAACAATGATTAAGTAATATTAAAAAAAATGTGTATATCTTATTTTATAAAACTTAAAAAATGTCCTATGAATTAGTTAAAATGCTGTAATAAAACCAGATAACCAAAGTTTTACATTGAAAGGAGTATTTCATCTTTATTCAAGCCGCTTGAAGCTTCACGTTATAGTTCAGTCTCTGTATTTAAAGCCCTAAATGAAAAGTTTAAAAAAATATTTGTGTAACTTAAAGTAAATTGGTTATAGTGTTACAAAAAACAATACAAGACATTTACATTGAACGCACTATTTAATCTTTAACAAATCCACTTCATGATCGCCGAAGGATGACCGAACAGTAGAGCACTGCTCTTCGGAACTGAAGGTCATGGATTCGAATTCCGTTGCGAGCATGGATGTTTGAAACCGTTCGGAATCGTCTTTAAGCTGTAGGTGCCAGTCTCCTTAGCCACCATGTGCAAAACATCATATAGTAGAGCTCTAAATGAAGACAAACCGCTTCATGATCAGCTTTAATTCTGACTATTTAAAATCCTGAAATGAAAAGTTATTTATTTCAAAATGTAAATTAATTTTTAGAATATAATATAGCTAATGTAAAACAAATAGATATCATATGATTAATCACACATTTTCTTATAAGTCTCATCATAAACTTTAAAATACATTACATTGGGCGATTTGCATTTAGCTCAAGCGAAAGTAATTACGCAATTATTCATTGCAATTAATATATATAATTTAACTCGATTATTCATTGAAAATCAAGGTACTTTAGCACTAGATTTCCGGACCCAGCCAATTTGACTCTTTAAAAATTTGATCACTATATATATATAAAACTTTATCACTTTTCAAAAACATAAAGTATAGTATAAAGTAAATATAGAGAATAATTCGAAAAAACTTCCATTCCAATGACAGAAATTAATGCAATTGACGCACGGAAGTTGTCAAGTTCAACAATCATGCAAAAGAAATAGATGTAGAAACCAATGTGTAGAAATGTTTGCGGAAAAATGTGTTTCATAAACAGATTTCATATGTAAAAATGTTTTCCATGAATTTTTTGATAATAAACATTTCATTTAAATTAATTTAGAACTATTTTCTTTGCAAAAAACTTCAATTTTCTTGTAGGAGTCAAATTGGCTCACTTAAGTTACTCAGATTTTTTTTTTAATTTGTATACCAAATAATAGCTTATAAGCTTTAATCAATTTTCATGAGATTGGTCCTAAACACATAAGAAAAATAAATGTAAAATAATTCTAATATTAAAACGATCCGTCAACACTTCATCCTTTACCCCATGAACAACCTAACTCTTTAATTGAAAAAGCAACAAACTAAAGACCAAACAAAAACAGTTAGATTTATCACGTAATTTATCACGTAAATCTTGTTGAAATATTGAAACTATCATGAAATATATAATTAAACAATATTGCATGGATATGGTTATTTTTAAAGATTTAAAATAGCTCAAAATGTAACTAAAAGAAAAATATATGAAATCTTTCCAAAATATATTTGCCAAACCAAATAACCAAAGAGAGACAATAAAATGCTATTTCTTAATTGTCTCCCTTATTTCCTTAATCTTTGAACAGTTTGCCCTTTTATAACGTTCCGAAGATTTACCTAAATCAAAACATACTTAAAACCTATGTTACAGTGTAACGAATTTCAAGCTTTTTGCAGCAGTACCCTTGTTAGACCGAAAAAACTCATTGACACAGTTACCCATAAAACGTATTAAGTGTGCAGAAAAATGAGGTATGGTAATGCTCACGTGTCTTTTTGTAAGTATATGAAGCTGTTTGGAAGAATTTCCAAATTTCATTTATGTATATAGCAAATTTATTAACTTTCCTCTGAAACTTTATGGGAGTCCACAAAAGATTATATATAAAATAAGATAAATGTACAAAAACAGAAAAACATCCATAGAGGTTAAAGGAATATTAACATACTGATTTTTGGTAAAATTTGAAGTTGACCAGCGATATTTTTAGTCTGGTCTTCTATTTATTATAATTGTTGATTGAATCATGACATAAATTTTAATTTAATAAATGGAAATAGGATGCAAATTTACAGCTATGGAGGATCTCGACAATTCAGGTGATATCGTTATAATATCTTATACATTGGAAAACTTACAGAATAAAACAAATTTTTTTTAATGCTTAATTGGTAGGATTAAGAATAAATAAAAGCAAAACAAAACAATATTCTTAGATTGAAACAAGAAGAATCTGCTGTACTAGTCAAGATGGAAAATACTGTAATGTCTAAATCTGTAGAATTCACTGAGTCTTCCAATTTTTCTGTACGGCTAAGAAACTTTTAAAATATCTAAATCACAGTGAACAAAATTAAATGGTTTTCAAAGAATTGCTTGAGAATTATCTTTAAAATTTTCTTTCTTTATAATATTTTAAACTAAGAACTTTTAAATAGGACAAGGTATAAGTAATTCCTAAGCTGACCCAGGCTTTTTGCCCATACAGCAGCTATTACTGAAAACCAGTCGCCACGCCAGCGATAAAGCTGCAGCTGACCTACGCGAGGTCCGTCATTACTTTGGTCTACTCCAGTAAGGAACAAGCACTACAGAGGCAAGTTCTGGTCTACCAGAGAAGACACTAGATAAAGATCACTCAGGTGAACCCCCGGCTTGTGACACCCGTATACACCTATAAGAGGTATACCCCTGAGGTTGTCTCTCATTTAGCACTACCCAGAGGACACGTACGGCTTGATCGCTCGATGCCGTGGAAGCGAGAGAGGTTGTCCCCCAGGGCAAGGTATAAGGAAATAGGAAAGCCATTAAATACAGACAATAGAAATTAACAGAAAACATTTAGGGAAAGATGGACAACCCCATATTAAGAGTTGTATTGACATGGTCCACTGATGGGAAGCAGATGGGCTATCACATATCACCTGGCTACCACTTGATGGAAAAAAGAAGAATGATGGAGTATAGGCCGGATAGGGTGCAATAAGATTGCATAGGACCGGAGGCTGTGGATATTTAGATAAAAAGCCTTATGTACACTAAGTCACAAAAAAGACTAATGAGGATGTTCAAACTCTGAACTAACCTGATCGTAATCATTGCTACCCTAGTCCTGGCATACGATCGGCAACCAGTATAAGGTTTATTTAAAATCAGCCTCTTGAAATTCAGATGTTAAGAAAGAGTTCTTAATTAGAAGCATAAAGATTTATTATTGTTGGTAAAGCGGCTGCGTAGGTTACAACCATGGCAGACATCGACAACCATACATATGTTGCCAACATTCTTTTTCACAAGTTAACATAAACTAATCGATTACAATTCTTTCATCGATATACAAAGTGAACCTTACATCAGTTTAACTGTGATTCTCGAGTACATTCAGTTAAAAGTAGGTTATATATTATTAAACTTTAATTTTTAATAGAAACAATTCCAACGATGATTTCAATGTTAATTTAGTTTCTCAAATATTATCCTTTTATGCAATCGTATTTTGAATACAATTGCTATAGACAATTTTATTGGTGGATAAAGATTGCCTATTTATAAATATAAACCACTGGTTTGTATGAAAAAAATGTCACTTTCAACTAATTTAAGAATTTTTCTTCTTAAAAAATGGACTCGAATGAAAAATAAATTACTGGGAATATTCTTTTTCTGTTAGACAGTCTTAAGAAATAAATCTGCGTGATGACATTTAAATGTAGAATAAGTTTAAAAGGAACCAAGAGCGTAGAACTTTTTTTTTTTCATTTTATAACAGAACATAAGGAATGGAATAAAAAACGTTGCAGTTCGGAATAAACTGACGAAGATGGGAGGAAAATGTAATCTAAATACACAGCCTATCCAATCATCTCAGCTTATTGACTTTTTGTTACCAGGGGCGTTGAAATAGCTTCCATCTTTCGAACCGTCCAGGAAATTCAAGCATAAATTCCTCCCGGCTGCGTACCTAAATGGATGTTTTAATTCCAGAAGTATGCCGGATGTTGGAGGCGAGAGTAAATTTGAAAATTTGAGAAAGTGGCTCATTTTACATTAGTTCAATATTGGTATTTTAAAGAAAACATTCTTTGTCATTTCAATTAACTTGATTAAATTCATTCCGGAATCCTTTTATGAAA
>CM063505.1:133757950-133785450 GCA_032207245.1 Pardosa pseudoannulata
AGAATACGATGGAAACTACAAGACATTTTTGAAGTCATAAGATTAGAGTGATTAAATTTTTTACTTGGTGTATACATTGAAAGAAATTGTTTTCAATATTTTAAAATAAAAAAAAATCATTAAATGTTAATTGTAATATTATTTTGTTAAAGACTTCTCCAATGTTAAAATAAATATATATATATATATATATATATATATATATATATATATATATATATATATATATATATAAATATATATATATATATATATATATATATATATATATATATAAATTTTAAAACCTTATATACAGTTTTACATATCTACCTCTATTGGATGTCTCTACTTAGATTAAATAAAAACCAAATTAAAGTTTTAAAAAATTAACTTTGAATTAACTTAACCTTCTTAATACATTTTGTATCTACTGATTATTTAGATTACTCCTAAAAATAAAGAATTTTATGATTTTTTTAGGTTTCTACCACCTCTAAAATTTTATTTGCCAGTTATATTTGTTACAATAATCCAAACTGAAGCCCTTATTATGTGTTATAAAACAATTTAGGATTACTTATTGTAATATTTATTAGAATATGTTTAGTATTTCGTATTAAAATAGGTTTCACTGTAAATAACGATATCGCTGATAAAATATCGCTTCTACTTGTTGAAATAAAAAAAATTTGATTAGTTTAAATGTTTTTAATTTCAAAATTATCCATTTCATGCATGAATACATAAAGAGTTTTCTTGAAATGTAAGAAACCGTAAAAAAGTAAATAATCCATAATAAAAAAAAATACATATTATAGATATTTGATTATTTGTTTTCAAAACCAGTCTCTTAGATGTCGATACATTTTTTCCACCGAATTTATCACTCTTAAAATTTTACCTGGAAATATTTTTGTCAAAGGTTTTCTGAGATCTATGGCATGTTGTCAGTATCAGAGACATTTTAGGCCTAATAGAGATTTTAGAGGAGGCTGGAAAAGCATGCTATGTCATTTCAGACTGAATTGTTGATAACGAATCATGTCTTGATAGGAAGAAAGTTATTACATAGCTATCAAACGAGGGCAATTCCGGGCTTCTTTTACTTTATCCTTTCCCTCAACTCTCTGAGTATTTTCATGTTGAAAGTACCCCTGAGAGTCTGTATATGAGATACAAATTCGTCGTTACAAAAGTTCAAAAAAATGAAAATTACAAAAAATGAATTTAACATTGGTCTGGTATTAAAACATCCAGGACAAGCTTGCGACGATTTTATATATTGTTTATAAATATTAAAAAGCATAACCAATGGACTGAGTCTAATACATCTCACACACGTTGCATTATAAATTTGTTTCTGCTTATTTGTGTTAGTTCTGCGGGGGTTCATTTTCCACATTCATGTGACCTATTTGAACTTTCGACGACACTGATAGGGTCAAGAATTTACACTGGAAATATATTACAAAACACATAGCCATACCATATTTCTATCGTGCAATTTATGTTAGCTCTGTGACAATTATTGATTTTGTTCGCAGGATACTTAACCGTATTGGTTATAATTAAAAGGCAATGCAAACCAATGTAAAATAATATGCAATGGAACTGCCGTTTTCCACTTAGAAGCTAATATATATATATATATATATATATATATATATATATATATATATATATATATATATATATATATATATATATATATATATATATATATATATATATATATATAATATATATATATATATATATATATACATATATATATACATATATATATATATATATATATATATATATATATATATATATATATATATATATATATATATATATATATATATATATATATATATATATATGTATATATATATATATAAATATATATATATATATATATATATATATATATATATATATATATATATATATATATATATATATATATATATATGTATATATATGTATATATATATACATATATATATATATATATATATATATATATATATATATATATATATATATATATATATATATATATATATATATATATAAATATATATATTATATATATATATATATATATATATATATATATATATATATATATATATATATATATATATATATATATATATATATATATATATATATATATATATATATATATACATATATATATACATATATATATATATATATATATATATATATATATATATATATATATATATATATATATATGTATATATATATATATATATATATATATATATATATATATATATATATATATATATATTATATATATATATATATATATATATATATATATATATATATATATATATATATATATATATATATATATATATATATATATATATATATATATATATATATATATATATATATATATATATATATATATATATATATATATATATATATATATATATATATATATATATATATATATATATATACTTATATATATATACATAAATATAAGATGTAGTGCTATTTCCTAAGCCCGAAATATATAATTAGATATAACTTTTTAACCTTTATTAAAATAATTGCCATGGTTAGGTAGGAACTACTTTGTGTACATGATAGACTTTTATAAATTGTACGTAAAAGTCATAAGTGTCATACCACTGCCTTGGGGATAAAAATTTCATTTCCTTTTGCATAGTTTAATTTTTAAGCTATTTTACTTGTTCCAAAAGTCATTATTTATTTCTCCCTTTCTCCTTTAAAAGTGCAGGCTCTGACTTGCAAATAAACTATCCAATTCATTTCCCTTGATTAGTTCCAAAATTAAACGTTCTTTTTGAACAACTTAATTTTATTACACAGATCTTGGCATTGTTCCATCTCGAACACTTTTGAATTCATTTCGTCGCACCGTTTTAAAACTGAAATATTTATTAGATACAACAACCTGTCTCAAACATGGAAATACTTTGGCGAATTTCTTTCCTCCAGAATATTATAAATTGAAATTGAAAAAAACTTGAATTGAGCTGAAAACACCAGAGACGTAAGATAAAGTATCCTTTTGACACGTAACATTTTGGAGTGCAGACTCTGGAGCATTTAATTCATTTTATGCGCTCAGTTTTCTTACACTTGTAAATCGACATTGAGTTTATTTTCTTTCCTGGAATTTCTTCAGTTGAGTTTATCTCAACTCGATAAGAATCATTAATCATGTTGAATAATTACAAGCATTACTTATCATGTAGTTTACCATAATTGTTATTTCTCTCTTGAGATTTGCTTTATCATAGTTAAAATAAATATTAAAACAAGTTTCTTACATACAGTATTTATAAATTATACTGCGCTCAAATAGAAAAATTTTTATACTTACTTTTAATATGGTGCCTGTCGTATAGTCCTCTTTTATATTTGGGTATTAACCTGTAATGTATAGTGGCATTTATTTTGGTTGCGTTGTGTAAAAATATTTTAGTACTAAATTTAACCACAGGTTCTGAGAAACTACAGACTTAAAATATGAAAATAAACTAAAAGCTAAATTAAAAGCATCTGTTACCAGCTTAAAACAAAAAAATAAAATTTATTATAATCATATATAAACATTTATGTACACACAAAATGATTCTATCTTCATAAAATATGCTTTATCAACACCTTCAAAATTAGGTGCCACTCTAAATTAGTTCTGCCAATAATTTTTCATCCCTTAAGTAATTATGTAAATATAAGAGAGAGGACCTAATCTCAATTTCAAAATGTATGTAAAAGGGGGTACCTTTGTGAGTTAATATATTGTGCCCGGAACACTACTGGTTGAGGGCTGATCAGAATTGTATGGATCTTCCGTTGGTCTGGTCAGGGGCTTCCTTCTGAGTATTTGGGGTGCTGCCGTAATATTTGATAGAGGAAACTTTCTCGTCGGACTTCCAAACAGCTTCCTATTTTTTAGATTTTTCTTATTTTATTACTTTCATCCTTGTCCCATCTTCCTTCTTATCGTCCAATCGGGATAGTTGTAATAATCTAATTGGTCTGCTTAAACCCCGCCTTGAGACCGCTAACGTGGAAAACCTTATCCTTTCTAATTGGGCACTGTCCCTTAGAGACTCATAAATAACTTCACAAAGGTACATTCTTATTTAATGTCAAGTACGGAGACGGGATTCTAATCTGGGACTGGGATCAGAACCCCGCCCGAGACCACCGTACAAGACAACATTATCCGTAGAATATAATTTTATTGTTCTCTATCTTTTACAAAGATATGATGAGATCAGATTTAGATCCCGAGCATTTTACTTCTTGTACGAATGAATCAATTATATTACTGATCTAAATCGCCTCATCACAATACCAAATAAAATGTAAAAGCCTTTTCATAATTTTTCTATTGTGTAATCTATTTGTTTTTGCAGAATGATTTTATGATGTTAAATCGAATAAATCTAAAATTTAATAAATTGAAGCTACGACATATACAACAGTTTCTTCTTTATAATATATAGCATTTACTTTCCGTTGCAATAAATACCATATTAAAAATCCTCTTCATATTTATCTATATAAATTTTCTAGCAAGAGTACTATTAATATGAAATGAAACACTATTTAACCCACGAACACTCGAGATTCTCGAATTACGAGAGAACTTTTTCTAAAACTTAAAGGACAAGGGCAACTTTTCTAAGAAAATACCAACAAAATAGCTTTTTGTTTGGGGAGCTACGGCTTGCTTTTTTGCAACACGAGGACTCATGAAGCCCCGACCTATTGTTTAAAGCCCATTCCGCAACGAACAACTATGTCCCAGTGGGATTCGAACCCATAACTCTAGCACCACAGATCAAAGCCCTGACCATTCGGCCTTTGTTCGGCCAAAATTGCATTTGATGTAAAACAGACAATGCATACTTTACTATACTTTACCAACTATACTTTATTAGAAGCTAAATATATATTTCAGATTATCCCCTACATAACTATTAACTTATTTATAAAAGTTAATCACTTTCAAATTTTATCCCCTATATAATAATATAACATCCCCTATATAATAATCTGCCGACTGTATTTTATTAATGGCTAAAATAATCGTTAGAAATTTCCAGTAATCATAATTGTTATTGAAATTATTGTAACTGAGCTAATGTTTAATTTATTTTAACCTCCAAATATACCAAATGGAGACTTTTTAGTATATGTGTCTGCTCCAAATGCACATATCTAAGAAATCTCTTTTCGGTTGGATCACTTTTATACATTTGAAACTTAAAGACCAAGAAGACAAAGATTGTGTTTGATCTTCGGAACTGTGGTAAATCTATAATTATTATATTGAAATGGAGACTTTTTAGTATATGTGTCTGCTCCAAATGCACATATCTAAGAAATCTCTTTTCGGTTGGATCACTTTTATACATTTGAAACTTAAAGACCAAGAAGACAAAGATTGTGTTTGATCTTCGGAACTGTGGTAAATCTATAATTATTATATTGAGGAATAACACAAAACTATTGCCAAATGGTAGAGTGCTGCTCCTCGCAACCGGCTGTTGCAACGGATGTTCATAGCTGTTCAGAATTGGCTTTAAGCACTAGGTCCCGGTCTCATTAGCGATCGTGTAGCAAAACGGTAAACTGTAGAGCTGCAAACCAAACTGGAAAATAACTCTGTACTTCTTTTCAAGAAGGTATGTAGGATAATACATAGAATATCCTTGCATCATTGTAAAAGATATTTACCTAGTTACATTGAGTACGAAAAGAGTTTCGAACCCACCCTTCCTTAGAGGTGTAGTTGCATAGATTCTCTGTGTCTCTAGGACCTATAGCGGACATAAAAATACTAGAAAGAACGCCACCTATCGGTTACATACATAGAAAGTAAGCAAGCTAAAAAGTCGAAACAAGTGGGAACCGAGAAAGTTCCCAACCCACCCTCCCTTCCAGGTGTAGTTTCTTTTATAGATTTTCTGTGATTCTAAGCCCTCTAGCGGACACCAAAAGACCAGAAACAAAGCCACCTACCGGTTGCATAGAAAGCAAGCTAGAGAGTCGAAGCAACTGGGAACCAAGAAAGTTCCCAACACGCCCACCCTTGCAGGTGTAGTTACTTTTATATATTTTCCAGTTCTCTGAAGCCCTCTAGCGGACGTCAAAAAACCAGAAACAACGCCACCTATCGGTTGCAAAGAAAGAAAGCTAGAGTAGTCGAAGCAACTGGGAACCAAGAAAGTCTTAATAGGAAAAATCTTAATAGGAAAAAATGTTAAATATATTTAATTTCATTAAATATATATAGATATCAATGAGATAATGTTCTGAATTAAAGCTGACAAAAAAACTGAAAAAAAGTTAAATAGTAACTAATCTGCTAATTTTAATGTTACATAAGTTACTCCTTTTGATATATAGTTAAATAAAATTATATAGTTAAATTATAATATTATATAGTTAATTATATTATATAGTTAAATAAAATTAAACTTTTTGTTTTTAACACTATTAATAAGATTTAAGAAATTAAATTTAATTAAGAAATTAATTTTTTGTATTTATATAATCTATTTCACAGCATAGTTTACCCACCAAGATTAAATAATTTATGAATTCACAAGACTTGATTTTATAAGCTAAATAGTATAGAGGAAATTAGGATTTATATCCATATATAGCTAGAAAATACGTTGAATTGATTTCGAAATAAAAATGCAAGGCCACTAAATACAAATGTTTAAAACAAATACATTAATAAACGTTTGAATTTCTAAATTTTCATCTTTTACAGATATGTTTTAATCAGTAGACTTGTGGAAATTAAATGATACATTAACATCAATATATTATTAGTAAATGAAAAGTAGAACATGGTAGACTTAAAAAAGTTGTATAACAAATATAGCCATATTTTTAAGAATGACACATTTTATAGGTGAAAAATGGATCATTTTGACTGGCTATAGCTATACCCAGACTATATTTTGTCACGTTCTATGTTATTTTCATCACTTTTACTGGAATCGTGAGATTTTTAAAAAGAACATTTTCGAGGAACGCGTTAGAAAAATGAAAAAAATACATTCTCTAGTATATATTTTTGAAACAAATAAACGTATGTAGCTTTTAAAATCTACCGAGTGTTAGATTCTAAAATATTACTTCTTGGAAGTATGGAAAAAGTACATTATTATTATTGCTAGCTGAAACTTCCGGTATTGTTTGGGCATATGTGTGTCTATAGATATAAAAATATGCATAACTAACCCAATTTCATATATATGTATAATGTATATACATGTATAATATGTATATATATGTGTGTATATATGTATATATATATATATATATATATATATATATATATATATATATATATATATATATATATATATATATATATATATATATATACATACATATATATATATTATATATATATATATATATATATATATATATATATATATATATGTATATATATATATATATATATATATATATATATATATATATATATATATATTATATATATATATATATATATATATATATATATATGTATATATATATATATATATATATATATATATATATATATATATATATATATATATATATATATATATATATATATATATATATATATATATATATATATATATATATATATATATATATATATATATGTATATATATATATATGTATATATATGTATATATATATATATATATATATATATATATATATATATATATATATATATATATATATATATATATATATATATATATATATATATATATATATATATATATGTATATATATATATTATATATATATATATATATATATATATATATATATATTTATATATATATATATATAATATATATAATATAAACGTCATATATAGAGTGTGGCAAGTATATATATATATATATAGAGTATATATATATATATATATATATATATATATATATATATATATATATATATATATATGTATGTATATATAAATACCGGGTGGCCATAATTAAACTGACAGTGCTCACAGTGTTCTGTAGCGCGATCTATTTGCTAGAATGACGACACATTATGTAGGAAGATTAAACAAGACGGGGGACGAAGGATTAAGCGAAAAAACAAATTAGTTCCAAAATGCACGGCTAGGGGATATTTTTAGCTGTGTCTTATAAAATAGAGTGTTGGCAAATGCAAGTCAATACGGAAATTAATTTCTTAATTTTGCCAATAGATATAACGTGAAATGTGAATAAAGAACTTCTTCTTCTGCACAGCGTACGTTATATTGCAAATCACTAGACTTTATCGGTGTTTATGTAGATTTCAAGCTTTTTTAAAGTGTTGCTATATTGCACTTGAACTAAATTAGAAAATGTGCATAACAAAAGGTAATTTTATTCCGTATTAATTTGCATTTGTTAACACACTATTTTCTATAACGCAGCATCAAATATTCCCCTAGCGGTGAGTATTGGAACTAATTTGTTTTTTCGCGGAATCTTTCGTTCCCCTTGTTGTTTATTCTTCCTACAAAATGTGGCGTCATTCTCGCAAATAGATCGCGCTACAGAACACTGTGAGCTCTGTCAGTTTAATTATGGCCACCCGGTATATATATATGTCAGGATTTAAAATATAGAGTAATTTAAGAGATTTTAATTAGGGATTATTTTAATGGGAGTAACGCGCCTCGAGTTATTAGTCACATAAATACGGCTCACGCGCAATGATATGGGCAGAGAGAGAGCAGTATGCACTGTCCACGGTCAGAATCTGTGGCTCTTCGAAGCAGTGAAAACTGTCTTTGTTAGCGGTTGGGCGCCAATAAGAAACGCCATTGTTGAGTAGCGTGTGAAGTGGATTAATAAAGATATGAAGCTGATGTCAGGACTCTAGTGTGTTTACTGGACCACGACATATATACATATATATATATATATATATATATATATATATATATATATATATTGCTTTAGAGGTAAGAGTTAGTAGTCCTTAAAGGATATATGTTCTTAAAGGAAATACAAAAAAGGTTTTGATTTAATTTTTGATAGGTATGCGTGTATAAATTTTGCTAAGTAATTTCTTAAGACTTGAAGGTGGATTTGAGTTTACTTATAGCATGAATAATTAGATTCATTTATAATTACAAGGACAAAATCAAGTTACATTAGGTGCCAGACCCCAGGAATTTATTTAAGCAAAGCTACAAGCTTTATGTGTAAGCGACAATTCGTATAATTAGATGAGAAGAACGTAGAACTAGCAGTTATTATGGATATTTAAGATTGATCTTCTTAACGTCATGAGCATGATAATGCTACCATTTGAAATGTGGAGAAAAAGAAATCACAATTTCTGTGTTCTGAAAACAGGAAAAAAAACATATACACCACAGTATAAAGGAATGCTTATAATTGCACATTTTTTATTCATCACATATATAGCAAATTGAAGAAGAATGGTCAAAAAATAATTTCTAAAAATAATTGTCATTTTTTGTCATTACGCCTTATAGAAATTTACCGTAGTGTTCGAAACCAACCCAAATGATAAACATTATTAATCCTAAACACATTTTTTCTGAGATGTGTAAAGACCATACGTTTTCTTCCTGAAGTGTTAACTCATTTAACTGAGGAACTAAATGTAGACACAGAGTAGTCTATACCTTAAGCATATCGTACTATTCCATTTTTATTAAGTCGTTACAGGAGTGATAATTAAAGGAACTCAAACGATTTAAATAAAATGAAATTAGTTGAGGTTTTTTTTAAATTGGGGTAAATTTTTCGGAATTGAATTTAGACTATTATCTAAAACTTATATTTTTCTTCAAAAATTGCCAATTACTGAGGTATTCATCCAGTCGTAATTTTATATGTGCAAGCATGCAAGTTATATTTCATGATAAGTATGTTTTTATTGCATTATAAATGTGACGCTAAGTTAGTGTAACATATACGTTTACCTGCTGGGATTAATTTGTTATATGTTATGTAATACTAATATAACACAGGTTCTATTGAGTATTAATTTCACGGAACTTGTGTCATGGAATTTGTGTGTGCTTGCATTAATTATGTACATTAAAATATTGTTGTCTTAAGTTTTTTTCTACATCAGAATTGGTAAATATAAATATTTTATTAGCTCTCACATTTCATACCTACCTTAAAATTTTTAGAAAAAGGGAATAATGTACAACATATAGAAAATAAATTAAGAAAAATACATGTATACTTCTAATTGTGTTTTAATATTGTGTTAAAGATATTTTAAAATGAGTTTTTTTTTTCAGTTAAGCTCATATTATATAATACAATCTTATATAAGGGATACCTTATATTTACAACTGCTATTTACATATTTCCTCTTATTAATCTAATTATGAATTTTAGATCTAGTATGTGAGAAATGGGAATAAATATATATATAACTGATTACGTAAAGTACACTATCATAAATTTACTATTCCATTTCATTTTGAATTACTGACTTAGTCCGTTAAAAATTTGCGTTTTATGATACAGACAATATATTTAATATTTCATTAATTATTAAATTATTAAAAGAATAAAATATGGGCACTAATTTTTACATTGAAGTAAATTTGATTTCTAATATAAATTCGTTATATATTTATCACAAGTATTTTAAAGATAAGTTTCCCATTGATTTAAAATCTTTCTCTATGTTAAAAATACTTGGATTCCTTGATATTCTACTACTTTTTAGAAGCAATGTATACAAATTGCAATTTATTTTTCAATATTTGTTTATCGCTGTTACGTAACAGTTCCTATTATCGTCAAGCCGAACGATGGCCGAATGGTTAGGGCACTGACCTTCGGAATCGGAGTTCGTGGGTTCGAGTCCCACTGAGGCATGGATGTTCGTAGCCGTTCGAAATCGGCTTTAAGCAGTAGTTCCTGGTTTCATTAGCCCTCGTGTAGCAAAAAGTAGACCGTAGTGCTCCCAACCGACCAACCGACCAACCTATTATCGTCAATGAAAGATCGAAAATGTTAGTGAAATTTTAAAAATAGTGTTACCAAAAGTGTGTAGAATGTTACAAACAATTCCATTTAATTCTTTTATTTTGAAACTATTCAGTCAGTTATAAAATATGATATTAAATTACTGTTTACTTTATCAAATACCACATTTTTAAGTTTTTATTACTATGCCGTAAATTGTTATGTAACAATGCGTAAGATACAATTTATATTTTTAATTAAAGTATTTTTAGAAATATATATAAAACCAAATGCAATTATTGTACAAATATTAAATGAAAATGAAAATCATACAGCTATTTCTTTTAGAAAAGGAACTACTTTGGTACTTCCGAGACAGGAAATAGCTTAATCGTGTTGAGACCAATAGCTTAATTAAACAATAGCTTAATTGTGAAGAAACAAGCAGAATTTATTTTTAGATATCTTTATACTTATTTGGTTTAAAAAATTCCGCTTGGTCTTGAAATAGCTTTGAGTTTTTATGCATGTTAAATGTACAAATTTACACGAATTTTAGTAGTTTAGGAAAGTTATTTTAATCAAGGCAGAAAACCTAATAATCATGCATAGAAAAATAAAAAAAATATGTTTTATGTTATTTTTACGAAAAGTTTTACATATAAGAACATTTTTACAAATGAAACATATATTTAATACTTTTTTGCAAAGATATATTATAATAAGAATTATGGATTCTTGTTATTTGATAATTTTAACTTTATGTAACACATTTCAAATATTTTTCATTTTCATCTTCGGCAATTTTTGTAGTAGAGTTATTTTCTAATTCCTACTGAATTTTCTTCTGCAGCTTTTATCTATGTTATTTACTAGATATAACTATTAATGTACTACATTACTGGTATTCACATTCTGATTTTAATGAGTATGACATTCATACTATATATCCTCATAACCACTCCTAACATAACTCTCATTAAACGTGCCATGAATAGATATTGACTGTTATTTGATGAATTTGGAACTCGATGTTTGGTTGAGGCACACATCAAACCAGTAGATCTACATTTTCATTTATTTAAAAATTTATTAATCATTCCAACAATTTTGCATAGATAACTTTGGTTGATATTACTTAAATTGATTTCTCATATAATTATTAATTTATTTCAGAACCTCTCACTTTTATGTCTGCCAGTTTAAACATTTATCCCCTAAATGTATGATTTGTCTATTTGCAAACTAAACTTTTCAACAACTGCAAGTAAAAATTCTGAAACAAGAAAAATCATTATGGAAGTATCAAATTATTCTTCTTTAATAAGCAAAACTTTGTTGTGTTTTAATAATTCACACAATTAGGGGAAACTCTGGAGCTTCTGGCCATAGTTTATATTGAAAAATATGCTTTCATTCTTTATGAAAAATAACGTTTGCATAATTCAATTACTTATGTATATAAAATAATATAAGAAATATTATTAATATTGTGAAAAAAAAGTTAAAATGAGAAAACACACATCAGACCAGTAGATCTACATTTTCATTTATTTAAAAATTTATTAATCATTCCGACAATTTTTGCATAGATAACTTTGGTTTATATTACTTACATTGATTTCTCATATAATTATTAATTTATTCAATAACCTCACACTTTTATGACTGCCAGTTTAAACATTTATCCCCTATATGTATGATTTGTCTATTTCCAGACTAACTTTCAACAACTGCAAGTAAAAATTCTGAAACAAGAAAAATCATTATGGAAGTATCAAATAGTTCTTCTTTAATAAGCAAAACTTTGTTGTGTTTTAATAATTCACACAATTAGCGGACACTCTAGAGCTTATGGCCCTAGTTTCTATTCAAAAATATACTTTCAATCTTTATGAAAAATAACGTTTCCATAATTTATTTACTTATGGATTTAAAATAATATAAGAAATATTATTAATATTGTGAAAGAAAAAGTTAAAACGCAGTTGATTTAAGTATCAGAAGTGACAAATGAGATTCTCTAAATCTTCCAGTTAAACTAAATGCAATATTGAATATTTTGTGCACAGATCTATTGAAAGACGTTTTAAAATTAAAGATCATGCTATGTATCTAATATAAAATTTATCATAATTTTTATTCACTCTTTCATATTTTAAATTGAGAATCTGTATTGACTTTAGTTAGCACGAGACTAGAAGTTGTTTCAAAATTTTTTTGGGGTGATTATCAATCTTTACTTTTTTTCAAGTATCATTTTTTAAGGTTTAGGATTATTAGAAAGCGATCTTATTTACGTATTTGTCTTTCAAAATTATTATTTACCACTTTTGTTCCTAGTTAAAGTAGTAGAGTTTAAACAAGATTCTATAGAAATACAAATTGTACAATTGCTTTATGAATATAAGAGTACATATAAGAGTTATTTTTTCATTTATAAAAGCTAATGAAAAATATGTTCTTGCTTTTGAAGCCTTTTATTTATACATTGAGCAAGTTACCTTTTATCATTAATAATTAATAATTATTAGATATTTTAATTCTTACGGTTGGAGTTTCGACCACAGTAATTAATTATCTAGAAAAACTTTACCACTTCGGATAAAAATATTTTAGTCATAATTTTCTCTAATTAACTTAGCAAAATTTCTAAAATATATTTCAGATTATTTTTGAAAGGAAAAAAAGAAATTTTGTTTAGTACAGAAAAATGCAATAAAAAGAGCCATCGACAATAACTTGCTATTAAATAGCAGGTTATTGTCAATGACGAATTTTTATTTCTTGTACGTTTCAGATGAATTGTCTGGCTGTATTGGAAGTACTGCACTCATTTTCTGCAGTAATTCATAATTAGTTTGAAAGGCTCTAAAAGGAGCGATAATATAAAATTGTCTCCAAAATCTAGCTGAAATGTTATTTTTCTTTAAAAAAATAATTTGTAGTCTGCAGCTACATCGCTCTGACCTTGTTGTTAATTGTTGCATAACAAAATTTCAGGGAAAATGTGAATATTAAACGATATATATATAGCGATATAGTGTTTGTTCATCGGCCTCTTAACTCATTCATTCCGAGTCTCTTCAGTCGAATGTAAATTGATAAGTAACTCAAATCTAAGTAATTATTGATTTCTCAAAATACTAAGAGAAATATAAAATCCAAAAAACTGTGATTATTACAGACCTTATTGGTGATCAGCTATGATATTAGTATTTCAATAAAGAAAATAAAAGCTTCATGACATTAGAAATATTTGGTTCCACATCAAAACATTGCCAAGTAAAAACTATTTTTAACGGTTTTAGTCAATGTACCAGATAAAAAAGTAAATTTTTTTCAAGGCCTAAAACACCACAAATTATTGATCTAAAATTCAAAATAAATACACATAAACTTGCTAAATTGATTGTTCATAGTGATATCTACTTTAGCTGAAAAGGAAAAGTGGATGAAATAAGAATTTTTAACGTCTAGATTTGATTAATACTGACTTATTCCACCCTAATTCCTAAAATAGTTTCCCTTTTTGCTGTCTATTTCTGTGTGGAGGAACATGATTATATTATTGCTGAAAATCATTAACAATTGGAGGAATTTTGAAGCTGTTTAAAAATATTAAGTTGCATATTGTGTAACACAAGGGATAATTAGACAGAGATATACTGCATAAAGGTTATTCTAAACTGCTACAAAATCCAAGCACTTAGCGAGATTCAATCCCATACACCTAACCCAGCGCTATAACTTCTCGACTTTATTCCAGAGCATCAAATCTTAAAATGAGCAGCCCTCTCCGTGCAGCGATATCTCATACTGTTTCTACAAATACATACAGAATTCTTGGCAAGAGTTGGAACCAAAAATGAAGTAACAATCTCCTTGGCAACAGTCTATTCGTCCTTGCCGAATATTGCCTTGTCATTGCAAATGTCATATTAACCCATCTTCGCATTGGACAGACTTGCCTTTCACACTCCTGTGTACTTGTGAAACTGCTCATTTATGTATCATCTACAAAAAGGGCCCCACACTTCACTGTATGCTAATTGACTGTCCTAATTTAAACAAGCATAGGCTTCTCCAAAAGAACTAAAGTTTGGTGATCTAGTTGGTGAAATCCTTCATTTTAACCTTTTTGCCTTTATAAGGCCGATTGGGGTTGCTGATTGTATATAATGTTTTACTTTTTATGCTTTTTTACTGTTATAGAAATTTCTCAAGAATATCTTTAGAATTTTACTTTCATACTTACCTGAAATTTTTTATGATTGTCGCTTTCTTTTTTAAGGGTATTATTTTTATTTTAGCTTATTTTCCCTGTTCAGTGCATGCACCTAAATTTGTTCCCATGATACTTAACCTTTTAGTTATTCTTATGCACTGTGATTTACCAAATTTTTGCATACGTTCGGCACAGTATGACCTTGTTTGGATTTTAGGACATTTATCCAAAAGACTCTGTTACTCACTCAAATTTTCAAAAACAAAAATAAATTAAAAACATTATCTTACAGAGAGAACTTTTAGCCACATTCAATTTATGTATTTCAGTCATTTAATGGACAGTAAATTTTTGAATGACAGCTAGGAATATAATATGGATAAAAACCTTTGTTAGCTTCCTTTTAAAATTCTCATTGTATGTATAATCATTTAAAGTTCAAAATGGGAACAAAAGCATCTTGACAAATGACATTGTTTTAAAATGTTCTTTAAAATGTTCCTAAATACAAAATAACTCAGTTATATACTTTGCATTATTTATGAGAATCTAACTAATCTGACTAAATTATGGAATAAGATATATATTATAGGTTCTATAATAGTTCTGTCACTATTGGAAGTTAAGCATGTGAAATGTAATATATTGCTATCGCCTTTTATTCATTTCATCCTTGAAATGGAATATACTGAAATAATTTAAGTTTAAATGCAATGAATAAGCAAAATATACAGACTAATGACGTCAGTTTCAGAAAGAACTTTCAGTACTTAAAAGTAATCTTAACAAGTTAGTTTATATTCAGAAATTTTCGATTTTCCGATTTCATTCATATTAAATTTTGAAATCTGTCATTTGAAGAAATATCCTGAAACCTTCAAAGTATGGGGGATTAAAAAAGCATTAAAAAGCCTTCTACAGAATAAAAACCAGAAACAAAACATTCCAATAATTGCTTCCATTAAGTTAGCAATGAATAACTATTTGTTTCAAAATTTTTTTTGAATTTCAGACTATCAAAAATGTCGCTATCCATTCCATTACATCTCATCTCATCTCATCTAATTGGATATTCTTGAAATGTAAAACCTCCTATTCTTTCGTATCATAACAAGTCATGCATTTCATATTTTCATTTCAGTAGAAAATTGGTAGATGTTAGTACCTGAATAGGATTTTCTTTTTTGGAGATATTTTCATTCGTATCTAATAATTGGAATAGTGCATTCGTTATTTTCTGCGAATGCGAGGAAGAAAATCAACTGTGTGTTCAAAAGCAGAAAACTATTTTGTGCTAATATGAAGGGAAGATTGGACTATGAAAATGCGTATCGATTTAAATATAGAATCCGAAATGTTTTTCGAATCTTACTTTTACTTTGTCAGGTCTTTTATAAAATTGTGAATGGTTGAACTCATATAACATGCATTTTTAAGATTTATAAAATTGATTTCAGTGTTATTGGCTGAAGAATATACACGGATGAAATTTTCTGTGTTATAATAAATTTTGTATGCTTCGTATGGATTTTCTTATGTCATAAAAGGTAATTTAATCTAATTGGAGATCAACAATAAAAGACATTTTGACATTCGTTAGGCCTCGAAAGTTACAATAAGGCATTAAAAAGTTCAGTTTTATAAAGGTAATGTTTAGAACTTGAGACTCACCCTATAAATGAGAAAATTTCTTGATGTACATAAGAAAACCAAACATTCAAAAATTATAGAAGACAAGCATGAAGAAAGATAGCGTATTTTACTGCTAAATTAAAAATGAATTATAACTTATTTTGATGAATTAATTTAATTTGTGGTTTGTCTTTAGTTGAAATTAAATCGATTTTAACACATAATTTCATGTTATGTCCTCTGCTTGAAATAATGGTATTTCAATATACTTCATCAAAGTGAATGAGAATTGAAAATATTATATTAGTTACGTTAAAAGTTAATAATTATACATTTATTTTCAGAATCAGATATATTAGAAATTTTTCCTATTTTCTTCTTCTTAACAAAAAATATAAAGTCCTTTGTATGGTGCATGTAAGATGCATATGAAGATTAGCAGCTATTGGTAGATGTTAGTACCTGAATAGGATTTTCTTTTTTGGAGATATTTTCATTCGTATCTAATAATTGGAATAGTGCATTCGTTATTTTCTGCGAATGCGAGGAAGAAAATCAACTGTGTGTTCAAAAGCAGAAAACTATTTTGTGCTAATATGAAGGGAAGATTGGACTATGAAAATGCGTATCGATTTAAATATAGAATCCGAAATGTTTTTCGAATCTTACTTTTACTTTGTCAGGTCTTTTATAAAATTGTGAATGGTTGAACTCATATAACATGCATTTTTAAGATTTATAAAATTGATTTCAGTGTTATTGACTGAAGAATATACACGGATGGAATTTTCTCTGTTATAATAAAATTTTGTATGCTTCATATGGATTTTCATATTTCATAGAAGTAGTTTTGTCTAATTGGATCAACAATAAAAGACATTTTGACATTCGTTAGGCCTCGAAAGTTACAATAAGGCATTAAAAAGTTCAGTTTTTCGAGGTAATATTTAGAACTCGAGACTCATCTTATAAGTGAGAAAATTTCTAGATGCACATAAGAAAACCAAACACTCAAAACTTATACAAGACAAGCATGAACAAAGATAGCTTATTTTACTGCTAAATAAAAAATGAATTATAACTTAATTTGATGAATTACTTTAATTTGTGGTTTTCCTTTAGTTGAAACTAAATCGATTTTAACACATAATTTCCTGTTATGTCCTCTGCATGTCATTATCTGATGACTTACAAAAATTTAATATTGTTTTCATTTCTGTAAATAATTATTGATTTTGTTTTATGCATAATTATATATACTACTTTCCTACCGAATTTTGTATCAATCAAAGCTGTATTTGTTGATTTTTTGCATTTTTCATCTTCCTGCTTAATTTTTGGAAGATCGTATATATTAGTTACAGTAAATTTTTTTAATTATACATTTATTTTCAGAATTAGAGATATTGGGACCTTTCCTATTTTCTTCTCCTTAACAAAAAATTTAAGGACCTTTGTATGATGTATTTAAGATGCATATGAAGATTAGCAGCTATCGAAGTTGTGTAAGAAAAAATATTAAAAGAAATAAAAGAGGGATCATATGTACTTTGGCTGTATAAAACTTTTACAAAGGCCCCTTTAAAAGATCATAATTGACGAATTATGCAATTCAAAACGTTTGACTCCATTTATTATTTATATTTTTTATATGTTATTTATTATTTGTTTATTTATATTTTTTTATTTGGATTTGAATTATTTTTATTTATTTAGGATGAGATGAATAGTTGATAAACTGAATTCAATTTTCTAAAATGATCATAAAATATTTAAATGTTTGTAAAATATAAAAATAATTTTTGTAAAAACACTTTGGATATACTTGTAAAGAAAATAAAATATTGATGACATTTTACGCATTATTGGTAAACAGTCTTATCTCATTTATTTATATAGGAAATTAACTAACTGGATGGACTTTAGTGCGCACTGCGGCATTGCATATAATTTGTAACTATGTAATATTCTTAGTTACAATACTAGACAAATATTCTTAATGCATAGATGTGTAGAATTCTGAAATATTTATCAGCTCAAACTGTAATATTAAATTTCATCTGAATATTTTATATATTGAATTAAGTTTTTATGGAATTTTACGAATATTGTTTAATCATAATAATTACGAATGTTGTAATAGTTTTCAGTTGAACTCCTATAGAAGAAATAAAAAAGCTTAATGCAATAAGAATATATGTAAATATACATGTGCAGAAAATGCGGAAAAATATGCGGCATTGTACAAACTTCTTCTCATATATAAAATTGCTTTTTTATATAAGCAGATATATCGTAAAACATTCTTCCTAATAAGAAATAGTTTTACATATAAAATATCTTAATAATGTTACACAGTTATTTCCTTTCATAGTTGAAATAAAGATTAAAACTAGATTTATATACATTGTTAAAACTTTATACACTATCATTTAAGAAACATTTGATAACTTCTAGATATTAAGATATACGCCAAAGATTTTTATTTTAATACAAATTGATGTGGCACTATTAATAACAATTTGTTACGGGTGGTATACACATGAACATAATTTGTTTAAAATACATTAATCACGCAGATCATTATTACCCTATACGAATATCTAAATATTGTAAAACGTTATTTATTTGCGTATTAAAAAATATACTGTGAAAAATGTTTGAATAAAATTTTTTCTACGTTAAATATAAAAAGTAACATTAGTAAATTATTCTTAAAATTCATTTTACCTGCATGGGGTATTTTTGAGTAATTTTCTAAATTTAACAAAAGAATCGTTTTGGGCAAGTATATTTGTGTCAAAAATATGAAGGTTATAAATTAGTTCTTAAATTAAAGGCTAAATATTTGTTAATAAATAAACTTTAAAATTAATCGATTCTTCACTTTCGGTGAAGCTTTGTAATCTATAATTCTAACACGTTCGAAAATAAATGGGGTGAGAAAAGTCTTCGAAAATTTATCCTCATTCATTTATCAGCTGATAAACGATTATTATAGTCTAGAGGCTAATATAAAAACCTCAAAAATAAGTTTTTAAACATGTTTTATAAAAACGTAGAAATGATTGTAATTGCTGTAATATAAAATACATTCACATTTAATGTTAAATAACAAACATTTTTAAAATATATTCTTTTTCCATTTTGATTTTATCCCCTTAAAGGTAGAGTAATTTTGAGGAACATCGTCATAAAAGTGCCTATTTTTATTTTAAAAAAATACACAAAACTATGTGTATGTATGCAATTAACGAAACTGAGGAAAATAGACTCATTTTTACAAGAAAGATCCTTCGATTTATTTTTGTGGTAGTAAAAGAAAAGGATGCATGCAGAGGTTTATATAACTATGGAATATATACTAACTACAGACAACGTAACATATTGAGAGGTTTTAAATCTAACAGAATCAGATGGCTGGAACACGTTTTTGGTCCCAGTTAAGAAGCTAACTTTCTGGAAAATTGAACGTAATAATAGAAGATGGAGACGAGCAACAAGGTGGTTAGACAGTGAAGAGAAATATTTGGAGATTTTGGGAGTAAATAAGTGGGAAACTACGCTAAAAGTCATGACTTCTGAAGGAAGCAGACAGAGAAAGCCTTGGCCTGCAACAGGCTGTAATGCTAAAGAAAAGGAAGATGGGTATAGATAATATATGTATTTGCTTTTAACTTTTGAGTTAAATGAGCTTTTTTTCTTTGTAAAGGCCAACATTTAGGGTAAATATAAATAAATGTTTGTATTAAAAAAAATATATGTTTTAAACGTTGAAAGATATATTACATCTTTCATTCGTACCTAGTTTCCATCCTGCATCTCTTATTGTTTTCATATCTTCTGGAAGAACTAAATACGCATTATCTTGATAATTTTCGTTTCTTATCAGTGGTAAGTATCTATCCTATAAAATACCTTTCAATCAAATGGTTGGGGTTCTTATCAAAGCTTGACGAAGCCCCATCTTCCTTTATGCTCTAGTATCTGATATCGAATACTTTTCAATAACGCCATCAACTTAAAATTAACGGGATATCAAATGGGATAAAAATCAGTCATACAAATAAAATTATTTGATGTATGTGTTGGTATGTATGGTTGCAATAAATTTGTGTCAAAAATATGAAGGTTATAAATTAGTTCTTAAATTAAAGGCTAAATATTTGTTAATAAATAAACTTTAAAATTAATCGATTCTTCACTTTCGGTGAAGCTTTGTAATCTATAATTCTAACACGTTCGAAAATAAATGGGGTGAGAAAAGTCTTCGAAAATTTATCCTCATTCATTTATCAGCTGATAAACGATTATTATAGTCTAGAGGCTAATATAAAAACCTCAAAAATAAGTTTTTAAACATGTTTTATTAAAAAGTAGAAATGATTGTAATTGCTGTAATATAAAATACATTAACACTTAATGTTAAATAGCAAACATATTTAAAATATATTCTTTTTTAATTTTGATTTTATCTCCTTAAAGGTAGCATAATTTTGAGGAACATCGTCATAAAAGTGCCTATTTTTTATTTAAAAGAATACAAAACTATGTGTATGTATGCAATTAACGAAACTGAGGAAAATAGACTACTCATTTTTGAAAGAAAGATCGTTCGCTCAATTTTTGTGGCAGTAAAAGAAAAGATGCATGCAGAGGTTTATATAACTATGGAATATATACTAACTACAGACAACGTAACATATTGAGAGTTGTTAAATCTAACAGAATCAGATGGCTGGAACACGTTTTTTCGACTCGCAGATTTCCCAGTTAAGAACCTAACTTTCTGGAAAATTGAAAGTAATAAGAGAAGAGGGAGACGAGCAACAAGGTGGTTGGACAGTGTAGATAGAGATTTGGAGATATTGGGAATAAATAGGTGGACAACCTCGGCTAAAAATCGTGTCGTCTGGAGGAAATAGAGAAAGCCTTGGCCTGCACCAGGCTGTAATGCTAAAGAAAAGGAAGATGGGTATAGATAATATATGTATTTGTTTTTAACTTTTGAGTTAATTTTCAGCTTCGTTTCATTGTAAAGGCCAACATTTAGGGTAAATATAAATAAATGTTAATATTAAAAAAATGTTTTAAACGTTGAAAGATAATTTTATTACATCTTTCATTCGTACCTAGTTTCCATCCTGCATCTCTTATTGTTTTCATATCTTCTGGAAGAACTAAATACGCATTATCTTGATAATTTTCGTTTCTTATCAGTGGTAAGTATCTATCCTATAAAATACCTTTCAATGAAATGGTTGGGGTTCTTATCAAAGCTTGACAAAGCCCCATCTTCCTTTATGCTCTAGTATCTGATATCGAATACTTTTCAATAACGCCATCAACTTAAAATTAACGGGATATCAAATGGGATAAAAATCAGTCATACAAATAAAATTATTTGATGTATGTGTTGGTATGTATGGTTGCAATAATTTAGGAATTAGTTGGACCGATCGTGTCGAAATTTAATCTGGTCATTCAGATCAACCCTGGAAATGGTTTAAATTACTTCATTTTACCATTTTTTTTTTCATTTCGAATATTTTTTAATTTTGAATTCATTTTTCATTGCTATCCAATTTTTACACACCAACCTTATTCCATCGCTAACACTGTTATCATTTAAAAACGTATTTAACCTTTATGTCAATGCCTCTGTACTCCAAATGACCTCATAAAAAGCTTGGTAGTTTTTGATTCCCCGTGCAAGGCTAATTCACCAAACAGAACCAAATAACGCACTTTTATTTCTTTAAATTATCTTCTTAAGTTCATGATGACCGAACTATGGCCGATTGGTTAGAGTACTGGCCTTCGGTACCGGAGTTCGTGGGTTCGAATCCCACAGTTGCATGGATGTTCGTAGCCATTCGGAATCGGCTTTAAGCTGTAGGTCCCGGTCTCATTAGCCCTCGTGTTGAAAAAAGTAGACCGTAGCACTCCAAACCAACCAACCAACCAATTTCATGATGTAAACCAAATTTAAATGAAAGTGATCTTGTTGTTTCTGGTGCCACTTAGAAAAACCAAGCACGATTGGGCCTGCAGGTTCTCGTATTAAGGCCAAGGGGTTCGCCTTTCGTTTTATTAAGCACCACTAAGGTGAAAGAACGACTTCGATCAAGTACGTCCTCAGAATCTTGAAGCAGGGACCAAGCAGAAGACCCACACACTTGGTTTGCCACTCCCAGAGGCATTGAGTGAGAACTTGGAGGACATTGTGACCACGAACATATTTTACTTACCCCAGTCACCTTTAACGAACAAGGTGGATCTTAGGCCGACTGGGGCTCCGAACCCGCAACCTTTCAGTTACGAGATCATTGCCTTTGGCAAATGAGTGACCGTTGCTCAATGAATGTGTTATTCCTTTTAAAATAATGATTTTCTTCGCTTTTGTAATCGTTTATATAACATTATACTAACATAACATAATAAAGAACTAATTTGAATTAATCTAAATATTATTCATTAAAAAATCAATAAACCAGACAGAATGACTGACACGAAGCCGTTGCATTCTTATATAAGTTAAAGAAACTACTGCAGTGTATTGATTTTGTGTTTCTTTTTATAGCACTTGCAGGGGATTTCAAAATATAAGATACTAAGTATTTTATATTTCAGAAAGTATTAAGGATAAATACATTAATTAGCGTAATTTCTAATTATATAACCATACACATTGTTAGCTTTCACTGAATTCGTCGATCGCAAAAAGGAAAGATATAGTGAAAATTAGAAAACATAAGACCAGTTGCGAATGGTAGCACCTCACGCACCAAACAGATGAGGTGTAAACTGACATCATATAATGCTACATTTTCTGTTAAGATGAGCTTGCATCTTTATTCCTGTGTAGGGCTTTCTACTTCCTTATATGGACTTTAACTGTCACTTTCTGTGTTTTATTAGGTATATAGTTAATTGATCTGTATGTATACAAAGCCGGTAGATGTTAGCCATACATCAATATTTTCAGTTGACCCGTTACAGAGCATAACGCTACAGAATGATTGAATTATAACTTACTACTGTTCGTCTAATAAATATTCTTATATCCTACTGTAAGCTAATATTATATATATATATATATATATACATATGTATATATATGTATATATATATATATATATATACACACATATGTATATATATGTATATATATATATATATATATATATATATATATATATATGTATGTATGTATGTATGTATGTATGTATGTATGTATGTATGTATGAATGTGTGCGTGTGTGTGAACATTTAAAAGCCGAAAACTCAGCGCAGTCTTTAATACAGGTACATGAATAACTAATAATTCTATATAGAAGCGTTTGAGGAGTAAGAATTGAGAGAGAACGTGTTTAGGTAAGTTCGCTAATGTATCTACGCTGAGCAAGGATCTTTTGTTAGCCTTTGCCCTCCAAATTACGGACTCCATGTTTGATGGTTACCAGACAAAACTACATAAGAGTCATGAATAAAGACATTGTCAAGACTTCTTTATCTCTTTTACTTTTCATAGGCATGGCATATACATATATTGTATATATATATATATATATATATATATATATATATATATATATATATATATATATATATATATATATATATATATATATATATATATATATATATATATATATATATATATATATATATATATATATATATATATATAAATGCATGATTTATTTAGTGAAATAAAATCATTTTTAGAATCAGTATAGTTAAGGTAAAATAAATATTTAATTTAATATTTTACTTCGTAGACTTTTTAAATAAATATATTTCTTCATACTTAATTACTATTTATTAAGTTTGACACCACACATTGTTTTTATTTTTAATAATCTTTTGTACTGTAAAGCATTTATATGGTTATAAATTCTAAACACAAGAAATTAATATTCATTATTAATATTTTTAATACATTAAATTTCTTTTATGTTTAACGTGATTTTAAGGCGTCTTTATGTTTAGGAATCCTTATAAAGAACTCAGAATATTCTTTGAAAGCCATTCTAATTTTCCAACCAACTTTCATTCAAAACTAAATCATCGTTCATTAAAGAAGTAATAAACGTTAACTTAGTACCATTATATCTTCTGATTTAAGGTTTGGAAAAATATATTTATTCCTATATTGACTAAAATAAACTATACCCTATAATTAATTTACTTTCTAAAGTGTTTGTTTAGATATTGAGACTCTGTTCAATATATTAACGAAAAAGATTTTTATTATACACCTTTAATATCCTATTGTATAAAGAATTAGCGAAGTCTTAAAAATGCCTAGTAAATCTGCTTTAGGTTTTAGTTATTTTCTCTATTTTACTTATGAACAATATGCTTACAAAACTGAAAGATATTCTCGTTTATATTTTTGTTGTAATATTTTAGGGAACAAATAATTTTACTGAATTATTTGTATTTGTGTATCTATATAAATTTATTGATATCTAATATTTTCTCTTTATAAACATTATTTCTGTATTCATACACAACTTTGCAACTCAAGCAATGTGAATAGTTCAGTTTGATAAATTTATACAATAACTTCATTAAGATATTAAATCATGCAAAATGTCTTCAAAGTATGCATTTAATGGAAGCAAGTATAATGCTTCATACTATTTATCTAATATTTGGAACATTAAACTAAAATTTGCTATTTCCTAAACTCTGAGTTATTTTAATATATCCATTTTCGAAAGTTTGTAATTTTCTAAGGTACTTAGAACTATGAATTGTTTTATATTATCTATAGTATATGACAATAAAAGCTTAATAAAATAAAGAAATAATCCGATAAAATATTTTGATAGTAAAAACAATTCCTTTTTAACTTTGCTGTACTATAATATCTAATGGAGAGTTACCTTGAAAGCAGAAATTTATTATATAAGAATACTTTAGAATAATTTTATTATGAACGTCAGTTTTAAAGTACAAAAAAAGTTCTCGAGACAAAATATTTCATTTGACTCACAACAATAACTGCTAATAATAAATAATAAATTTGACAGCTGGAAATATCCTTCCTAGTAAAGAATGAAAACAATGTTATGTAACAAACAGGAAAAGACATCTTAGAATTGATGCATTTTACAGCTAATTTATTTAAGCAATTAGCTAAATACATGTATGAACTATTTACTAGAAAAGAAAATTTTGAAAGATATAATTTTCGCAATAAATGCATTTAGAGTTACGTAACCAAATAACTATATAAAACAAATTGAATTTAAATCTGCCTGAAATTCATTCAGTCAGAAACAGCAATTAGTTTACAAAATTCTTTTCTTGCAATCTTTGAGTTGATGTATTTTAAAACTACTTTAGTTAAACAATTAGCTAAATATATATACGAACTTTTTACTAGAAACGAAATTTTTAAAATATCTAATTTTCACAATAAATGCATTCTGAGTTACGTAACCAAATAACTATATACAATCAAGTGAATTGAATTGTGCTTAAAATTCATTAAATCAGAAACTGCAGTTAGTTAACAAAATTCTTTTCTTGTAAACATTGAGAAAAATCTCTGATGAATTAGAAAAGGATCATATAACTTATATCAGCATTTCTGTTATTATAAAACTTACCTATATTTTCGTGTTTTGCTACGGTATTTCTGTGTTCATTGAAGATTTGAAAGAATCTCCTTTACCTGAAGAACTACCACTGATCTCCTCTAACTAAATATAAGCAAAATATTCAATAACATTTATAAGTTCTACTAATGGTAATATTCAAGTTTAGGAAAACTGTTGATTCCTCGCTGAACTTTGGAAATGATTACTAAAATGACATCAAGTTTATAAACACAAGCAAGAATATTTACAACAACATGTGGTAAATCTAATAGAAACAACATAGTTTGGTATTAGATATGTGATTAGGTGATCATATTAATACATTTATTTTACTAAACAAACTGCAGCTATTAGGTATTTAAATAATATAAATTAAAAGTAAATAAAACAACACTCTAATGATAAGTATATATAAATATATATATAAATATATATATATATATATATATATATATATATATATATATATATATATATATATATATATATATATATATATATATATACATTTATATACATAATGTATATATATACATATATATACATACATACACACACACACACACATATATATATATATATATATATATATATATATATATATATATATATATATATATATATATAAGGAAATATAGAATATGGTCGACTCCATGAAATGATGTTCTCTTCCAACTTCACAATTTCCAGTTTGTAATGCTCAAATGGCAAACTTGAGTATTTGCTACCAGAGTTTTATTTAATTAATGACCCACTGGCTATCAACAGTAATTAAGGCAATGGACTGAAATGAGAATAATGATTTATGGTTTTATAATTTATTAGGCGTCAGGCTTTTTTTAATATTATATCGCATTCATTGAGTTTTAAGATGTTAACAAAACAATGGGATATAAGTTTCAATTTATTTTCAGAAGAAAGAAGCTATATAATTATTTTGACATGAATAACAACTAATATTTCACTGAGAGATAAATCCACTTTAATTTATGAAGAAAATATATTTTTAAATAAGACTG
>CM063505.1:133790450-133800450 GCA_032207245.1 Pardosa pseudoannulata
ACAATAAATAGTAAAATTGGAAATCCTGTAATTTGTTTGCAAGCCGGTTGATCAATAAAATTTTAAAATCTGTGGTAAGGGTCCGGATTTTTCAACCGAGTTGAATTAACTTGCGATTTGAGATTAACAAAGGAATGGAATTTCAAATTCGGATTTAACTAAAGGAAAAAAGTGAAAGATATTGACTTCAAATCTTTTTTTATATCGAAATGTAATTAAAATATGTAAAAATGATTTTGATGCGTTTATGCTAAATTTGGAATACATTATATATGCATACATTAATGTTTTTACAATGATATATACAGAATATATACGTTTTTATACACGAATCAAAAAATGACCAATTAGATATTAATCATGGATATAAGAGCATATATGAAGTTCATTGGCACTGGGGTAGCACTTAGCGCTCCCACTGCACAAGTCCGAAATTCGATCCCCAGTCTGCACAAGGTTGACTAATCCTTTAATCCCTTCAGTGGGTTAACAAACTGAGGACCAAACATGCTTTGGGATTATACACTGGGGATTAAGCGTAAGGATGTTTTCCTAATTAAGAATATCCTTCGTACCCCAGGGCCTTTTGAATCGGAAACGGAGATTGGTAGATTAGGTCCTGGCCCCCTAGGGCCTGTTTCCCAGAAGAATTTAGTTTTTTTTTTAAGTTTTATAACATCTTGCATGACATGTCATGATCCAGAGTTAAGGCAAATGGAAAATAGTCTTATTGATAATAATAATTCTTCTAAAAGCAAAACTTGCACCATTTTCATTGTTCGTTGCAGAGACACGCTTAGAGTGTTCACAGTTTCATATCCACGCGCTGATTGAAACTTATCTGTTTGCAAGCTAATCAAATAACTCAAAAATGCTTCCGCCTGACCGGATGATCCTAAAAGTTTACGCGAGATTGGGTCTTTTTCATTTATTTTATTATTATAAAAGAATTCCCTTTTTAAAATCGCTTTTAACTCACGTATTTTACAACTACCCCTTTTTTAGACCTGACATGCATATACAATGAGAACGTAGCTCATTCTCAAAGACAATTTAGAAATATAGATAATTTAGATTTGTTTTAAAATATAAAACTCTCAAAAATTTTCAAAAGTGACTAGGTTTGAATTTGTTCAAAGTGCTGCCTTTCCATAGTTCAAGAAAAAAATATTTTATAAATCACGACTAATTTATACCATAATATAATTAAAATGGTTTAGCACTTTAACACAATGCACACAAGTAAATAAAAATTCACAAATATTTAATCAAATCTCTGCAATATTTTGCTCTCAAAATTCTTATTGTTCTTTCGGAAAACATTTTAAAACCAGTATCTGGGTATATGAAAAGAATAAACAGTAAGGAGGAACTTGGCGAAATGTGCATAGAATATAGTTTTTCCCTGTCAAAAAAGATCCATATTTCTTGAAAACGAAATGAAGACTTCGCATAAAAAATATATCCTTTCTTTTAAGTTCTATAGAATTTAGAAAGTGGATTTAACGTGAAAAAAGGTTCATTCCTACAGTCGAGTTGTTTCGAATTCTGATGGTTTAAAACTGTCAGATTTAATCATTTGGTATCTATTATGTTTAAATTCATCTTCAAATTTATTTATTTTATTAAGAGCGTTAGTGATAAACAAATTGTTGAAAAGGCTTATCGATAAAAATATCGATACAATTTACATATAGGTCTTAACCGCATTTCCTTTTATGCAAATGTATTTTAACTAAGAGCCGTGGTATAGATGGAGTTTCCCGGTTAGCTCCTTTGCCTTTTCTGTAACTCTGGTTGTTTCGTACTACTAAAAATGTGGGTAAGTCAGTCGTAAGAAAATACGACGTAGTATGTCTAAAATGGCTTTAATTTATTTTAATCCCTTGTTTATATTGTTATCGTTCGACTGAATAAATAAACGTTTAATCCATGAAATGAACTGTGTTTTGGAGTTTTACGTATCTCCACACCATACGCATAACATGATGCTGGGTACTCTGCAAATATGTTTAAATTTTTACCTCAACACAAATCTTTATTAATATGATAACAGCTTTGCAATGAATTTGTGCTTAGACATGGGTATTGTTTACATTCAATGTTTTTAAGTAATTTGAACTGTTAATAAACTAAAAACTTTAAATTTCTAATCTATTTCAATGTAACTCAATAACGAATAGCTATTTTTACATATTTTTCGTTTTCTTGTGGGAAAATTTAATTTGCCTCCGGAAAATATGGGAAACATTTATTACATTTTGTAATAGTTAGTAAAATAGACAATTTGGATTTTTCAGTATATTTTTTTACCGTGCACTAATAAAAAAATTCATAGGAAATGTATTATAGAAAAGTTGTGTAAAATGTCAAGTGTTTGAAAAGGATTTGAGACTTAGCAAATTAAAGTTGACATTTTAACAAACTGAGGTAATCGGATTTAAAGATACCATTACTTTTCTTTCTCGAAATATCTACTTTTTTATATTTCATATTATTTTCCCCTTAAAAGGATATTTACTGCTTTATATTAATGCACTATATTTATTGGAAACATTTTGTTTTACTGCACAATCAATTTTGCTGCGCTGACAGAATAAATTAAATATGAGAATAAATTTCGATTGAATATCTATCCTGTAAAAGACATTTGTACAATAACTATAAAACAATACAAAAATAAGGTATCCCCTCTTGAAATTATCACAGAAGTACGAGGCTTATTTATTTGATTTATTAAAATCTGAAGTATTCTTTTTAAGATTCAAACATTAAAACTGTGACTCTTTTATAATTTACATTCCATTTCATTTTCAAGAATTACTGGACACCCTCAAAAACATTTCTTATATGAGGAATTTTTGTGTGATAAATAGTAAATATATTTCAAATTTACTTTTACATAATAATTTTTAGTGATTATAGTATACAGTAATTATGATTATTTCGAAAATGTTAAATGTTTTAAAACATAAACCATACTCCGATAAAGTTCCAGAGAGTTTATTTAAAAAGTTATTTTAATTTTATAATTTAGAGTTATGATAAATTTCTTTGAAATATTTTCCATAGTCAGTAACATAAAAATTCAACTTTAAAGTAGATTTTTGTATCATTGCATAAATCGGTTTACATTATATAAGATTGAGTTTTACAAATTTACTTTTACATAATAGTTTTTAGTGATTATAGTATACAATAATTATGATTATTTTGTAAATGTTCAATGTTTTAAAACAAACCATACTCCGATAAAGTTCCAGTAAGTTTATTTAAAAGTTATTTTAATTTTATAATTTAGAGTTATGAAAAATTTCTTTGAAATATTTTCTATAGTCAGAACCATAAAAATTAAACTTTAATTTACATTTTAGCATGATTGCATAAATCAGTTTACATTATATAAGATTGAGTCTTACATATAAAAATGTCCTTTTTGTATACTGAGACATTTCTTTGAATAAAAATGATATCAAAGGAAAAAATATGTTTTTTTCGACATGAAGAAATATTGCATAAATTTGAATAAGATGCATTTCAATCCAAATTTGTACATAGTGACCAACTACAAACTCATATTGATTGCAGCTTTCACATTATTACAAAACATTCGTAAAATATTTTTAATTTTTAATGTATAAGTTTTATAAAATATTTGTTTATCCTAGTGAAAAAGACTTTTAAGATTGAAAGATTCAGAAAGATTTTGTTTCTAATATTTTATGACTAGCATATAGCCTATCATATGACGGGATCAGTAAAATTTCCAATTTTCAAGAATTGTAAAGAAACCTATAAGGCAAGTAAAAATATGGTTTGTTTTTTGGCTGAGAATTATCTGTTACATGCTCAATTATTTGTTTATACTCATACTCCTCTGAAATCCCCTGTAAATGCAGTTTTGAATCACGATGAATTAATTTAGAAAGATAATTCAGAGTTTTCTTAGCTAGGTCAACAATATTGTTAAGTCCTTCCCAATTTTTCTTGCCACAGTAATTAATGAAAATAAAGGAATGAAACTATCATTTATACTACTTTATGGAGGTAGATAGAATTTGTTGTTAATACCAGTGATAAAATTTTCATTGCCCCAATAAATAATCGATGATTCAATTTAAAATTATCACACATGTGCCTAATCTATTATTTAAACCAAATATAAAATAAAATTATGTAAGTAATATCTAAGTTCAGTGATAAAACGCATAAAAATAATGCATATAATATTTAAATAATTTAAAATAAAAAATGATTAAATGAGATGGTTAAAGGAAAGACGTCATAATGCAAGAAAAAAATGATATTTTTGAAGGGGTGTATTTCGAACATTTTGAAGTCGACAGTATTTTTTGCTGTGATATGAAGCATATTTATACGAATTTATTTGAGAATAGTAGCCATAGGAAAAAATAAACTTTACTCGCTTTGAATTTTATTAACCCTAACTCATCAAGAATCCAATATGAATGTCTCTATCCATTCCATGTCCAACCTCTTTATAAATTCGAGGACAGGTAACTTAGGCTATTATTATATAGAGGATAAATAATAAATTCATTTTCATAATGTTAGGAAAAAATGTTATTTTTACTTACTTATTATGTGATAAAGTGATATATTTAATCGCCTTCTCATAACTGGGGAACATATGGCTTGAAATAATGACATTGATGCTAGAAAATGGGGGAAGGAAAGTATTGAAAGTTGCTAACTGAAACTCATCAAAAATATAATATGGATGTCTCTATCCATTCCAGGTATAACTGCTTAATAACTTCGAGGACAGATGGACAGATAACTTAGGCTATTATATAGGAGACTAGCATATAACCCGTCATATGACGGGATCAGTAAAATTTTTAATTTTCCAGAATTGGAACCATATGGGGCAGGTAAAAAAATGGTTTGTTTTTTGGCTGAGAATTATTTTGCAACAAAATATTACCTTAAGAAAAATATTTACGTAATATCTGAGTTTAGTGATAAAACGTATGAAAATAATGCAGACGATAAATAAATAATTTAAAATAAGAAATGATTCAATGAAATGGTTAAAGGAATGACGTCATAATGCTAGAAAAAAAGTTATTTTTACCTATTTATTGTGTGATAAATTGGTACATTTAATCGCCTGCTCTTAAAATGGGGCTTGATATAATAATGGTAATACCTGAATTTAATAAAATAAAAATAATAAAAATCATAAAAATCTGAAGAATGATAAAAATGTATTTTAAAAATAATAAAACAACTTTAGGAATAAGAATTCAAAAGAAAAAGCAGAAATTTTTAAATTAATTAGACATTTAGAAAAATTCGGCTACGTCGGGGACAGAACCATCAGCCCGAGAAGTACAACGATTAAATAGGCAGACACTCTACCCCATGTGCCAGCTTAAACTTGGTGACAGAGATGGTTACAATATATAAGCGTTAAGTAAAAACAGTCCAGAAATTTAAATATTACTCTCCGCCCTCGCCATCCTATCAATAATGAATTTAGTATAGAATAAGAGGGAAAATAAGGTTTGAAATAATAGCATTAAATGCTCGAAAAGGAGGTGGGATGAGTTAGATTTCGAAGTCGCTTTGAATTTTGCTAACCCTAACTCATAAAAAATCCAATATGGTTGCCTGTATCCATTCCAGGTACAACCGCTTCATAAATTCGTGGACAGACAACTTAGGCTATTATTATATAGGCGATATGTTTTAGTTTTTAAAACATATATTATTTTAAAATATTTTGTATACTTTAGATATTTTCTTATAAGTTAGCCTTGAAATTTCCGATACATCTACGTGGTATTATCTATTTATTGGTGCTAAAACGTTTATGGTTATCTCTAAGAAATAACACATATCACTTGTGTAAATCTTTTTTAAGGTTTTTACCTACCTATCGTATAGATAGACAAACAGATGATTATAAAGAGTATTTCAAAACTATTGATAAAATTTAAGAGGTTGTAGAATTATATTAAAATACGGATTTTCCTCACACAAAGCAATTTTGTAATAGAAGTATTGAATGAACTAAAGGGTAGCTCATTAAGGACTATCTTCATTTATTTGTAAACATTAATTCCCTTCTAATTCTAGCCTTCTCTCTCTTTTGCATCGTGCCTGTCTTTGGCACTTTAATCAGTTTCATATTACTGTCTACCAATAAGTATTTGGGCACCTGTGATAGAAAAGAAAAATAAACTTTATTCAAAATCAATAGTTGGTAGAGCCTCTACGGGAAGCAATTACAGGATGAAACCTCCGTGAATTACTTTCCACAAGTCTTTGTATTACAGTTAGTGGTATTGTCTTTCACTCGGATTGGAGTAGACATACAAGTTCCTTCACTGATTTTGGACTGGTAGTTCACCCTTTAATTCGGCGATCCATCTCGTCCCAGAGGTTTTCGATAGGGTTCAGATCTGGGCTTCGGGAAGTCCAATCCATTCGATGAACTCCATTGACACCACAGCAAGCCTTGGTTAACGTCGAAACATGACAACTGGCATTGTCTTCCTAACAGTAACAGTCTTCGGATGGGAGCCATCGGTTGGGTGCGGTTCTACCGAATTTCTCCGGACAGCACTCATCGATCTCTATCTCCCAGTTTTGTTGGTCTGCCTACTCGGGGTACATTCCGACAATTACCTCTCACCTTTCACTTCTTAAACACATAGGCCGCTGACGATTTCGGGTACTTCAGATCGCTAGATATGTTCCTTAAGGATCGGCCACATTTGTGATACAAGATAATTAAACATTTCTCGAAATCAGAGAGCTCCGAACTGAGCAGCATCTTGCATGCGATTAATGTCGATGCTGTTTCCTACACGATGTATACCGGAGGAGGCCGTGATGTACCTCAGGACCTCAAATATCGTCATTTGCATAGGTGTCCAAATACTTATTTGTAGACAGTTTATATACCGATGTAATTGATTAGAAGTCTGATAATCTGGCACATGTCTCGTTAAACTCTCTAGTTAAAATCTTTGAGCTTTCAATGGTTAAAAACTTCCGGAAATTATACATAAAATGCATAACCTCTGCTTACTGATTTGTAAAATTCGATATTACTTTATCAGTGTTCTATGAAGTTGGCAATGATTAAGAAAACACAACGATGGGCTTCAACGTAATACGAATTATACTTCCTATCCCATTTAAGTAACAATTATATAAGTTACTACTATAAGTAGTTTAAAGCTGTACATAAAAACTGCAGCAAATTTAACTGTAAATAAAAGAAAAATCATTTTTCAAAAATCATAAAATGATTATTTTTAAAATAATTTTCACTAAAATATAATAACATGAACTGAAGTTTATTCACTTTTTACGCAGTCATCATGAATTACTCTATTTCATTCAAAAGTGTTTCTGTGACGTTGCACTCCAGTTTAACGTATTCACTAAATACCCCACAGTTACACGTCTTCTCAATTTGTAACGTATTAGTTAGAACGGATACAAGGGATGAAGCGTATCCGTACAGAGAATGATTCATTAGGAGTGAAGGGTTTAATGATTAGTACAATTAACTAACCAGTAATCTTAGCTATTATAGGGTATCTAAGAGATTATTGTGGTAACCTGATTCTACTGCAATGCATAGATTTAAGTAATAGTAATGATCAGTTATAGTACTAAATATCCATCACTTATAAAAGGAATGCATCAGACTAACTTTGTCTTAAATCTGGTATGTAGCAGGGAAAGAACCATTTCAAAATTATGTCTACTTTCACTACAAAAACATACATTTTATCCATTTTTTTTGTTCTGTTAATAATTGTTACTTAATCAGACATTTGATGATTCAGGCTGCATGTTAACTTCTTATATCTTTCTTACTTTTGAGAGGATAATTTATATTTTTATGGTAATGTATTACAATGGATCACGCTTCAGAAATAGCATCAAAAGAGTTTATTAAGATAATCCGTTGAGTGAGTAATTTTCTTATTTATATTTTACTCAATTCTTTAATTTAAAATTTATGGGGAATAAAGGGGAGAAATATACAGTTCATTTAAAGTATTGCTTTTTTAGATGTTGGAATTAAAATATCAGCAAATAAAATTATCTTCTTTACTTTCAAATGATATTTTTAGGATATATCATAACTAGCTATTAATTCTATCTCGTATTATCTTATGAATGAAAAGTATAACATAAGGAAAATGATACAAACACGCACGTATATATATATATATATATATATATATATATATATATATATATATATATATATATATATATATATTATATATATATATATATATATTATATATATATATATATATTATATATATATATATATATATATATATATATATATATATATATATATATATATATATATATATATATATATATATATATATATATATATATATATATATATATATATATATATATATATATATATGTGTGTGTGTGTGTGTGTGTGTGTGTGTGTGTGTGTGTGTGTGTGTGTATACATATATATAGTGTAACGAATTTTCGTTACATTAAATATCCAGATACAGACTTATCTAAGACCGTGAGAAAAACCGGGCTTTTTGTGAGCATTTGAAATAAGCTCTTTTTTACCTAGAGAAAGGACGTTGTTTCGCGCAGAATATGATGCTGAATAGAGGATTGTTAACTCCGAGGACCATCTCAATCATTCTGTCTGAGAAATTCTTTGGGATTCTGGAGAACTGTTTCCAGTGTTCATTTCAATGGCATCCCGAAGAAAGAGTCTCACACGGCAGAAATCCTGTACATTGTAAGGGAAGCAGCAATACCTTGCTACCTTGTTCTCCAAAGGGTTGTCCAGGGATATCGATTCATGATCTGCGAGATTGCTTTCGACTACTGCAAACTTTCTTTGGAACCGGCAACTGTTCAGCGAGAAAGTCTACATGCGGTTTCACCCCACGTCATCAACCAGTTGTCCTATCAGCTGAGATGGACATTTTGTGGAGACGACTATATAAAAAGGCCAGAGTTCGAGGCCCAGAGTAAATTTTCTAACCGATCGAGTTTCCTGTGAACTACTCATCGGCCGAGAACGTCTAGGCAAGCGACTGAATGTCCTCCCTTTTTTTTCTCTCCAACGACTAGGAAGCTGATTCCTGCAACGATCATCATTTTACTTTTGTAGATATTCATCGTTTCATCTGTATTTTTCGTAACTTCAACATTGTGTTTCTAAATAAATATCATTTGTCTGTACGTGTTACTCCGCTATCCTTTTTCGGGCTCACTTAGAGCCCCAGTACGCTACAATATATATATATATATATATATATATATATATATATATATATATATATATATATATATATATATATACACAGGGTGTCCCAAAACGACCGCATACACTCTGCACAGCTAGATGCACAGCTAGAGTCCGATGGGTTTGGCTTGGTTTTGGAGCACTAAGGTCTACATTTTGCAACAAGAGGGCTAATGAGACCGGGACCTACTGCTTAAAGCCAATTACGAACGGCTACGAAAATACATGCCATACTGGGATTCCAACCCACGAAGGCCAGCACCCTAACCTTTCGGCCATCGTTCGGCATTCCTCGATGGGAGTACATAAAAACTGCCCATGAAAACGTTCCTATAGGATCCATAGCTTACGAGAAATATACGAAAAACAAAGTAGGACTTCACTTCCGGTGCAAGAAAATACGCTTTATTGAACATATCAACAGCAGTATATGCAAAATGTAAAGCAGATGCTCCCTAACAGTTCGTAAAGGAATTTCCATTACATCGGCTAACGTCATTACATCGGCTTAAAATCATTCCATGGCGAGCGCGCATGCATGACGCGATATGCAGGCCGAAAGTTTTAAATATTATCGTCTGGAAAGATATGCAAATACTGTTGTTGATATGTACAATAAAGTGTTTTTTTCTTGCACCGTAAGTGACTTCATACTTCGCTTTTCCTATTTTTTATCTTAAACTATGGATCGTATAGAAACGCTCC
>CM063505.1:133805450-133817950 GCA_032207245.1 Pardosa pseudoannulata
CATTTTAATGATTAAAATCAAATGCATGCCGAATTCTCTAAACTTCCTATCTTCGAATCGAAATTAATTCTCTTATTATTTTCAATTATTCCCAACACACCCGAGGCTGTGCCGTTACGTAACCACAAAAGTTGAGTAATTGTTAAAGGAGGGAACTAACATTCTTTTAAGAAGGAAAGAAATGCACTCTCTGGAGAGTCTCCGGTAAAATTGATATCGATATGGTGTTAATTTCGAATATAATGAAATAGAAAGCTCACCAGAAAATTGACTTGGTAATTAGTCACGGCCTTATTTACTGCGAAAACCACCCGCGCGTGTCAAGTGATTTGGAGACAAATGATAAATGCGAATCATTACTTAGATTTCGCAGATAATACTGATGGATCGAGAATCAGCATCATTAATTTCTAAACGGGATCCGAACAGAATATCGAGACACGTACGATGAAGATTAACCACAAAAATTGAAATACGTTACAACACTCGAGTATTTATTGGTTATCGTTTATATATCTTGTTATTACTATCATTTTTATGTCTTAGAAAGTAAAGATAGATTGTATTTACCAAATTGTGTGCAAGAAAGTTATAAATGGTATGGTGAGAGGACAAGTAAATATATTATGTTCACACAATACTTTTTTTTGTAATCATTTTTCATCAAGCTTATTCTATAAATATTAACTAAAACATTAAAACACATTACAACATGCAAAGTTTACGAAACGCATTAATTGCCTTTACTTATCTATAAATAATACACACATCACATCACATTTTTGTATTTTAGAATATTTTTTCCAACGCAGCAGGCAATACAGACATTAACTTTAACAAGGTTGCGAACTACTGTTGCTAGTAACATTACCCTCGTAATTTAAAAGCAGGGATCATAAATGAAGCTAAGATTATCTTTGTATTAAATGAAGCTAAGAATACCTTCGTATTGCTTTAAATTATTTTATTTACTTCAACGTAATTCATTTTTTCCACCGCAGCAGGAGATAGAGATATTATATTAATGCCTTAAGTAGGCGGTGAACCTGTTACTCATTTACCACCAGCCTAGAAGCACGTGTAGTTTTAAGGTATGCTAAGGACGCGAGTAACATTATCCTAGCTGGGGCCTCGGAGGGACCAAGCAGAAGACCCCCAGGTTTGGCCTACTACCCCCAGAGGTACCATTTGAGAACTCGGAGGACTTTGTAACCACGAACATATTTTACGTGCCCCAGTCACCTTTAGCACACACAACGGATCTTAGTCCGGCTCCAGCACCGAACTCGCAATCTTTCAGTTACGAAAAGGCTGCTTTTACCGACTGAGTTACTGCTGCTCCTGCTCAAGAATGTAAGGTTACATACTTGAACCGATATGATGTACTTTTTTTTGCTAAACGAGGCCAAATGAGAAAGGAGCCTACTTATTAAATTTGATCCTTAACAGCTAGTAATAGTAAAGAGATTTGAACCATTGAAATTTCGAACTAAATGCAACGTCTTACTCATTCAGCCAACTTTGAATGTGGAATATATATACATATATACATATACATATACATATACAGACATATATATATATATATATATATATATATATATATATATATATATATATATATATATATATATATATTCAAATTGTGTATGATAGATTGTAAATGAATAAAGGGATAAAATTTAAATCCTTTACTGTCCGGGAAATGAAAATTTCAATTAGAAAAAAAGGCTAAACTAAACTGTACTACAAGAACTGAAATGTTATACCTAAACATTTATTTTAATTGCAAAGAGATTTGAACCATTGTACTTTGGAATTAAATGCAGCGTCATTCAGCCAACTTTGAATGTGGAATATATATATATATATATATATATATATATATATATATATATATATATATATATATATATATATACATATATATATATATAATATATATATATATATATATATTTATGTATGTATATATATATATATATATATATATATATATATATATATATATATATATATATATATATTCAAATTGTGTATGATAGATTGTAAATGAATAAAGCGATAAAATTTAAATCCTTTACTGTCCGGGAAATGAGAACTTCAATTAGAAAAAAGGTTAAACTATACTGTACAACAAGAACTGAAATGTTGTACCGAAACATTTATTTTTTTATCACTTGTACTTGTTTATATGCCTTACATTGCATATATTTCATATAGAGATTTCATTTAGAGAAATGTGTTAATCCTATAAATAAAATAATGAATGAAAGCAAATCATTTTATGGTAACAGAATGTTAGATTCATTTGGAAGTAGTGTTATTAACGCATTTAATACAAATATTAACCACAAATATTGTGTTTTATTGAAACATATGGAACTTTTTTTATTACTTATGTATTTGTTTCGACTTACGTAAGTTATAACTGTTAGGGTTATGGAAATCCCAAATTAGGTTTTTACAAACGAGTCCTCCAAGTTTTAAAAATGAGGTTTGAACAGGAAAACTTAATTGGCTTTTAACTCTTGATTTATTTGAAAACAATAGAGAACAAAAGTATGGAATTGAAAACCAATCAGAAAAAATATATATTAATATAAAAATATATTTTAATATATTTAGACATTTAATTAAATGTGTTAATAATTTAGACAAATTTTTCTGACAATCTCTTAGAGGTAAAATAAATTATTGGTCGTTATCTGTAAGAGATATGTATAGTATTAATTTTATATTTATATATTAAAATTGTACTGAATGAAAGGATTTTAAAGGAATTAAAAATATCTATCCAGTCTGTAAAAATGAACAGTCTTGTAAACATGAGTGTCTAGTTTTCCTTAATTAGATTTTTCATTCAAAACAAGTAAATTAAGAAACCAAATAATACAAATACAAACGAATAATTTAAAACACTAATTATTTTAACATAATTTAATTTCTGATTTAAACCAGTTACTTTTTAGCTAAATGACTTTAGATTTAATGCAAATTTTTTTATAATATAGTTTGACACCAAAGCCCAAAATAGAACAATTTAAATTTTGTAAGTAAATATCAAGTGGAAAACTTAGGAATTTTAAGTTGGCTAATCATGAGTTTATTCTATTAATTACAATAATTTTTAGAAAGAAGGGTAGTTTTAAATACTAAACTGGTAGCTATATATATAAATTAAACGTTACATTACAATAGGATCATGTAATTTGTATTGTTTATTAATTAATTTTATTGCATATACTTTATTTCTTTACAGCATGGAATAATTTAAAGCTCATTATTTTATGATTTTAAAGAATTGGATTAGTTTTAATTTTAAACAAGAATTTCCCTTTTTACATTTTATGGTCTTGATGTGTGAAAAGTTATAACAAGAACGTAACAAGAATGTATTAGTGTAATACCTAATGCATGCATTTATGAAGTATATAGTTGCCGTGCTTTTCTACGGTGATTGTTTCTATGTTAAAATTAGTCACAGCACTGGAATTTTGTTTTCGGGGGGGGGGGTGATAATGGGGGTTAAAATGACTTAAATTTCTTACAACCTAGTCTAAGTTTCAGGCAAATAAACAGCTGTATGTATAATAAACTTTTGAAAATATATTTATATAAACTAATATATTTTTTATGCACCTGATAGTCATGTTTTCCGTTTTCATTGTACTTTTCGTACTAAATAAAGAATACATGGCAAATTAGTGCAAAGCAAAAAAAAAAAAAAAAAAAAAAAAAAAAAAAAAAAAAAAAACATGCAAAAGTTTTTGGAAAAAAAGTAATTACGAACAATTTTATAAATCAACTCAAATTCATAAGCAGTTGGTTAGCCTTAATTTTGTACTATAGATAAATTGCGAATTATTTTTTTTAAAAGCGGTAAAATACAAGGGTCTTCAACAAAGGAAGTTTTCCACATCGCTAAAAACATGGTGTTGCAATAAATAAATAAACAAATAAATAATAAAGAAGAAGATACATTTCAGTAAATTATAGATGTGATTTTCGTATCAAATTTATACTCGTATATCAGCCGGTATCTCTTACACCGTCTTGATGGTCTGCAGAATTCAGTGCAGCACCGTCAGTGTATTCCGCATAATTTTCCCTTGTTCTACCTGAAGAATATTTCCTTATCAGTTATAATTTTTCTACGAACGAAGATCTGTCCACTAGTTCAATTACAATGTAGCACTCTTGATCCATTCCCTTGTAGAATATTAAAGTGCAAAAGAGTATTTCTAGTATGGCAGGTGTTATAAAGTACAAAAATAAAATGATAATTAATATTAGGGTTTAGGAATTCAGCACAAAATGCTCAATTGATCTTAAAAATTCGTTGTAATTATTGCTCTCAATGAGATAAAATGCACAAATTTTTGTTTATTATCATCATAGCTTTCACAAGCATACCTTTAAGCAATTCTGAAATAAAATTTCAGAACTTCCATGCTTCATTCTCAAATTTCTATCTAAAAATAAATAATAAGCTGAGTGTAACCCCCCCCCCAAAAAAAAAGAAATATATAGCTAATAAAAGAAAAATAGATATTATCAGGCTTTGGTTAAACTAAATCGATTATAATCAGATTTCACAATTTTCTGCCCATTACTATAATATTTCACTTAAAATGAAATTATAAATTGAACGGGATTTTTTGTGTTAAGTCCACATAATAAGTAAAACTGTATTAAGGAAAGGTGCCCAATGCTTGGTCAATTAATCGAACATACATTAATAAAAATATGTTACACCCATAAACACATACACACACACACACATATATATATATATATATATATATATATATATATATATATATATATATATATATATATATACATATATACATATATATATATATATATATATATATATATATACATATATATATATATATATATATATATATATACATATATATATATATATATATATATATATATATATATATATATATATATATATATATATATACATATATATATATATATATATATATATATATATATATATATATATATATATATATATATATATATATATATATATATATATATATATATATATATATATATATATATATATATATATATATATATATATATATATATATATATATATAATATATATATATATATATATATATATATATATATATATATATATATATATATATATATATATATATATATATATATATATATATATATATATATATATATATATATATATATATACTTAGAAGCGCACGGATCGTTATATCAGAATCGACATTTTCTGTTCTTTTAATTTTATTCCGGACTTTGTAGCTCCTTATCGTATTTAATGATCGCAGTATTATACAAACGAATAACCAAAATAATCAGATTCTAATAATAGCTCCTCTTTAAAGAAGCTTAAATTCATTATTTTTTAGCATTTTGCATACATTAATTTACTATTTTAAATATTATTGGCCTAGAAAGTTCCAAAATTTTTAGATCTCTCGTTTTAAATTTAAAAAAAGTAACTAGCTGCGTGTATTTATAAATTCTGAACGTATACGTAACTGTGAAAACAAATTAAGCTTCGGAAATTGCATTTCCTGCTCATTTGATTTGATCTGAGACCTTAAAATTAGATTTACGTGCCTCCCTACTTTATGATTGCATTATTACATATGCCAGTCATTTGAAAAATTCAATTAACATAGATAAATCCAGTGTAAAATATCATTAATTTACAAATTTTTAACTATTTTATTTCTAATATGTACTTATGATGTTGTATTACTATATGAATTGAAATTAAATGCATTATTAAGCCAAAAATAAATATAAATCACTAAAGAAAAACAGTTACATTGCTATTTAATTATTTAACACAAACTTTGAAATTTTTCTTTCATTTATGACGTTATTTCTTATTAAAAATAATAATTTAAAAGTGTTATAAATTATACTTAATGCCATATCAAAATAAGTGCAATATTTAGGAATTTAATGACTATATTTATCATGTGTTTAGAATCATTGCATTACCACTTATTGAAACAGTATGAAATCATAAGAGAATAAAATAATTAAATAATAATATAAAAATATTAATTCAAGGGATAATTTTATATAACGTTTCCTAATATTGGCGAATTAGAAGCATGTTGCTAATCGGCAAAATACATAAAAAACAATATTCGTTTTCAATTTTAAACTACCTTTTTTTTCTTGATTTGCTCTACTGCAATATTACAATTAACATAATCTGCATGTAGAATCCCTATGAAAAGAGAGTAACAATATTGTTGTATGACAGTTTCATTACTCATTTAATCAGATCCACAGTATTATTACTTTAAAACTGTTTGGATTTGTCAATGACTTTTGGTTCATGCTGAAATTATATTTGTTACTTATATACCAAAATGGTTTAGATTTCAACTATTTTATACAGAGGATTTTTTTGTGTTTATCCTAGATAATTAAAAAAACTATTCAACGAAACGTAAACAAGTTTTTACAGAATTAAACTAAAAATACATTTTTAGAATATCTGAGAATGCTAAGACTCATCTTAAATTATAACATTTAAATTTCTATTAAAAAGAATAAAATATGGCCTCCAAAATAATGTTGTGAACAGCTTTTTTTTCCTAATTCATTATACATGTAAGTATAAGGGTAAGTATAAGGTCGGACTACGACCGAATAGTAAAACACGCTCTTAGGTGCCGGAGTCCGTGGGTTCGAATCCCGCTGCTGGCATAAATATTCGGGACCATTCTGAAACGTCTTCAAGAAGTAGGTCCCGGTTTCATTAACCATCGTGTTTCTATAAGTAGACTGTAAACCTCCAGACAAAGCCAAACTTTGCATGTTTGCGATTGGACGGTGAAATATTTGACATCCAAAGGGGTTGAGCAGATTAGATTTCAAGCAAGACTATTTTGCTTTTTCCTGCATATACATTTGATATTTTTTATGAGTAATAATTGCCCCCAGGAGCACACCTCCTTTAGGTGTGTGTACGGGGTACCTGAGTGATCTTTCTCTAGCTTTCTTCCCGGTAGTGACGAGGTTACCTCTGTAGTGTTTGTTCCCTACCTGGTAGGACCACATTAAATTCGGACCATGACGGGCATCTCGTAGGTCAGTGGTGGCTTGTTACCCATTTATGGGTCAATGTTACGGCACGGTCATCAATAGTTGCTGCTGTATGTCTGCGGATGGGTCAGAGTAAAACACATTTATGAGTAATAATTTACTAAGAGGTACAGTTTATTATGCTTGTTAAAATAACCTAAAAAACTATTAACGGATAAAAATAATAAAATATTTTAAACGCAAAATGTTTTATCGCTAACATATTTTAAATTCATAAATTAAAAGTAAATTTAAAAGGCATTAATTAGTGAAATGGTCATTTATACTAGTATATAAAGTGGAAATGTTTTTTTATGGATGTCTAGGATAACTGAAATAACAACCTAAAGAATCGGAAACAAATTTTTGCAGAAATTTGTTACAGACTGCAGAGATATATTGCAGATTTCATTTCATATTAAAATAGATTAAAAGTATAATATTTCTGAGTCATGGCATGGACGATTGTTTCTCTAATTCATTAAAGGTTTGCATGCCGCGTGGTGGCAGGACGGTAAAATACTGGGAAAGTATAAAACTGGAAGATCTTTCCATTTTACAAATAAAGGATGTATTTTTTAATGGTACAGATTTAGACTTAAAATATACTATTTGTTTCATGTAATTGTGTGTTATTAGAGTGAAAATGGTTTTAATTGATAGTAGAATCTAAAGTTCATAATTTTTAAAATTAAACGAATTTAGGAGGAGGTAAATATTAATAACACAGACCAAAAGTTGACCGAAAAACGGCTATGAGTATAAAGTTGTTAAAAAATTGAGACATTTAAACCTTTTTTGTAACCTAATTTCGAAAAATATTTACTTGAAATATAATACGCCTATAAGGTAGAATAATGTTGAATATAAGTATTGAGCATCAAGTTTAAATGATCTGAAAATTGTATTCTGTAGAGTGACCATATCTGTTTGAAATAAAAAGCTAAAAAATTCATAAAAAATCAGAAAATTAGTAGAAGAAGAATGAAATTATAGCCATTTTAACATTGGAGCTTTATAACAAACTATTTAATAATACGTTTAGTACGATCCCTGATAGAAAACAGACATGCATACTCAGAGGAGAAATTAAGAAAAATCAGATTTCTTTATGTAATTGGATGGTTTATATCTTACGGATAATCAGATAAATGTTTAATCTTAATTAATAGTTCTACATTTATATTGCGGTTAAATTAAAAGTTGTCACTTCATAGTAACTTAATAACAAATGAAATAAATCTTGAATATGGCATAATTCTGCTTATTTAACAATTTAACAATTTATGATCATTTATGAATCCATAGATTTTCTTTTTCCTTATATTTTTAAGAACAAATATTAAGATTTCAAAAGTATATTTATGAAACAAAGATAGTTTCAAATGCTTTAAATAAAAGAGATCTTATGCAAAATGATGATCAATATTTATAAAAAATACGTATTTTTTGTAGACAGTACAATTTCTGCCAATAAAGATTTATATAAAATTTCATATATATATATATATATATATATATATATAAGCTTAATGTTTTAAAGTATTTTTACCCAATTTTATCGCAACATTTGAAATAATATATTTTATTTCGAGCTTGTTCAGATACAATGATCTAATTGACAACTACGAAAATTCTTATTGAATCTTCAAGTTTGATTTGTGGCCAAAATATCATAGTTCTTTCATACAAACAAACACAAACTTCCATTAGACGTCAGTAGCTTCAATTGCGTTGGCCAGAAATGAATAGGTGCTTGTTTTGAAACATCTCAAACTTTGGATTGTACATATATACTACTAGTATCAAAAGATTCAGTCACATCTGTTTGCTCAGCAGATTGGATATTCGCGGCAAAGCCAAAACTCTTGTCCTTTTGTAAAAGGAAATATAATAAGGTACGTATTTCTCTTCAATTGTGTCAAAAGATAAGTATATTTTTCACTATGGCAGGTAAATTGTACTTTCTAGTCGGCTAAAAAAGTTTATTTATTCAAGTTATCTGATACTCATAGTTAATAGTTTAATCATATCTATTAATACATATACACACATATACATATGTAATACATCAAAATTTTTAACCCTAAAAATATCTTTCTAAAATTTTCAATTTCTCTTTTTAATATAAAATTTCCCAGCTATAAAATGTCAGATATACAGGAGCGCTCGCAGACTTAAATTATTTATAAATGTTTCTAAAAAATAAATGCTGATTTTGTACCTACTAGAACTATTTGAGCTGCACTAAGAAAATAATTTCGCTTCCCCAATAACTAAATTGCTTTGCTGTTTATGTGATTTTTGAACTAACTTTAATGATCAAGGTTCACTCTTGACTGCAAAACAACACTGAATAATTAAAGTCTCTTGGGAACAAAATCACGTGATCACTCTCCCAAATGGGGAGCTAAAATCAATGAGAAATGTATTTTTCTTATAGTATTCGACGTTAAACTCCTGTGAAGGCAGTGTATTGACTGGTTCACTATAAACACAATAAACGTGAAGTTTTGCAATGCTGGACTAGTTTTACGCGACTGCAACGACTTAAATGATGACACGACTGCAAATATTTAGGAATTCTATTTACCCAGTAAGTCCGGGCAATTCAAGTAATCGGGAGGAAACTAATTTTCATATAAATTCTATACTAATTTCCATATGTAAAAAAAGGTATATTTTGAAATTGACTTTTTAGAAATAGATTTTACAATTAAAAGAATATATGCAGTTAAGTTTTAATTATGTAGTCTTGGTGCATGTCTTTTTGGATGAACTAAAAGTCTATAAATACTTAACGTAGCAGTTGCCCAAATGAAAGGGAAACTGCCATGGTTACGGCATGGAGTTCACATAGTGAAGTCCATGGAATATGGCCCTGGACGCTAGAGAAGCATTTCATATCGGCAAATTACGACAGATTGTTGTAGGATAGCGTATTAGCTAGTTTAATAGTTTCGTTCGTAGCATGAGTGTCTCCAAACGTTGTCAACATGCAATCGTGCAGTTTTAAAAAAGTTTTAAAGGCACACGTTGGGACTACAATGCATTTGCTCCGCTCAAGGTATGTCAGGACGAACAGCTTTTTGCTGACGATCACAAGATGCGGGTTGTCGTTGTAAGCTCATGTCATCATTAACGTTTCTCAGGGATCTGTCAGGGATGAGGGATCAAGTATCTCAAGTCTTTCATTATCTCGAGGACTTCTGGGGTACATGTTTCAATATCCAAGGCGCTATATCTAGTCTATTTGTTCCGTATCTATAAATATTTTGTGTACAAAATTCTACCAGTAAGTCATTTGTCACATCGACTCTTCTACCACTATTATTTGGTTAAACCTTTTATAATTATATTAATTTTGTGAGACATATATAGCTGTTTCATTTTATATAAAACCAAGAACTAATTCGTCTTAATTTGTTATTTTTGAAAACGTTCACTATTTATAATTAGAACTTTGAATAAATACTACAGTACATAACTTGATTTACAATACATGCATTAACCTGTAACTTAAAGTAATTTGAAAACTGCATTTTATAGAATGAATTAATCATACATATTTTTTTTAATATTCTTGGGCGTTAAGGTATAGTCATTCTTCAAAAGAAAAAATAAAGTGGAATTACTGAAAAATGTAAAAATTTTAAAGAATAATTCTTAAATTATACTCCCAACACATTTTTAATCTCCCACATTTTGGCCCAGAATTAAATAAATAACAATATCTAAGCTACATATTGTTTATATATTCCCTAAAACTCAAATTAAATCAGCAAATAATAGTCTTTAAATACTTTTCTTTATCCGATTATATTGTAGACACGAGTTGATACACAACGAAGATTGTAAATAATAGTCTTTAGTGTCGAGAGTCATTTAAAAACTATTCATTCTAATTTTCTATTCTCCCAAGGTTTAGAACTGACACCAGAGTTAAAGAGATTTATATTTTCTCGTACGATTGGCCCCCGAGTCTCGTACTTTTATTCATTGAACTTTCGAATTTTTGTTTATTAAAAAATAATTTAAATAAAATTAAAAAAATATGTTATAAAATAAACAACATAAATTCACAAATGTATTTAATTTTAATCACCAGATCTGTTTTTAAAAATTAAGAAGGCATTAAGAGGACAAATTAGATTTAAACTTTGAAACACTAGATTTTCTTATTTTTGTATATTTTAAAGTCTTTAGATATTTCTAAATAGTTTAAAACATATCCCATTGAAATATTGAGATTAAAACCTGTAGAAACATACAATAGCTTAAAACAAACCGCATTGAAATATTTAGTGTAGAAATTGTACAATTATATAATCGCTTAAAATAAGGCTGTACAACTATAAAACCGTTTAAACAAACCCCACTAAAATATTTGGACTAGAACCTATACAACTATATACGATCGTTTAAAACAAATCCCATTGAACTATTTGGATTAAAACCTGCAGCAGTATACAATCTTTGCATTTAATATTATAGATTTTAAGGAAACTGTAAACATTTAAATGCATTTTACTCAAAATGGCATTTTTTTTCAACTTACGCGCACTCTAGATAAAAAACTATTGTACATACAGATTTAAAATTTTCACAGTAAATATGTTATAGACCTAAAGGGAAACCGTACCTCCCTTTTTCGCTGTTGTTTCTTTTAAATTTAGTATTTATAGTATTTAAAGGGAACTTTTAAACATTATTTTAGTTTTTTTAATTTAATCCCCTGGTATAATATTTATATTTTTATAAATTTAAATAAGTGGAGAATCACTCCAAATAATTATTGTTTGCAAAAAAGCAAAAATTATTAATGAAACTCACTTTGAATTGTTGTAAGTCTGCACAACATGTCAGAAAAATTTTTAAATTCTTGAAACAAGCTCTCATTTCTTTACCTTATATAAAAATTTCTTAATTTCTCCGAAACAAAATAAATTCAGAAAAACTAATCATGTAAAAATAGGGAACAAATGCAGAAAATTCCATGAGAATTAAATAATGAGAATTCAATAATAATATAAAATAGTAATAATAATATAAAATAAATAATAATATAAAATAATAATAATATAAATATAAATAATAATAATATAAAATAAATAATAGTATAAAGTAATAATAATATAAATATAAATAATCACAATATAAAATAAATAATAATTAAATAATGAGAACTAAATACTAAAAATAATTAAATTAATTTTATCTTTTTTTAAATTCATTTAAAGCTGCTAAAGGTGACACGACTGCTTAAACTTCTGTTTGGGTGCACTACATTCGTTACTTTGCTATTATCTTGCTAATGATATTAAGACATAATCTAAGTTGAATTCTAAGCAACCCGCGAACACACTGAACAATAG
>CM063505.1:133827950-133832950 GCA_032207245.1 Pardosa pseudoannulata
TATTGTGTCAAAAACTTAATACCGTAATAAAAATTCAAAGCTCTGGAGATGTGTTTAGTAATGTTTAGTAGAAAAGTGTCTCTCTATAAATCTGCTAGTTTTTGGCGTTAACATAGACAAATTAAAAATTGTTACAAAACAACGCAACGACACAAATCTTAATCTTATTTTATATTAGCTCTTTATAACTGTATGCATGTCATCGTATAGTAATCAATATATAGCCATGTTGTTAGGGTTCTGATCTATGTACAGGAATTCGTGCTTTCGTATATTTGCACATGATTATCCGTAGCCGTTAGGAATTAGCTATAAAAATTAAGCCTAGGTTGTGCTAAATTTATGTAGTGAAGTAGTAACTATAACAAAATAGTAGACTATAGCTCTCCAAACTAAAACAAACCTATTTTATCTTATATGTCGGCGGATGCAAGTAGTCTACTTTTTTTTTTTACTTATTTTATAAGTTATAGGGTCTGGTGGTGTAAAATGGGTATTTTTTATAATTTACTACAAGACACATCATAACTTTTAACAATTATATTTTAGATTTGTAATATATTTTTAGATATTTGTTGGAAACATTTATTTTCCATATAAAATTTTACATTTTGCATCTCTCAAAATAGATTGCCTTCTTTGCAAGCCAAGAATAAATTTTTCTTTACTAAGGTCTTAAAAACTTTCAAAAAAGTAATATTTTATCATTAACATTTTATTAATAATCAACTTCAAGGGTTTCTGAACAACAGTTTTTCAAAAAGAGGCAAGGAATATTTTAAATATTTTATGTTTAATTTTTATTTTTGTATGATGGGGGAAAGTGGATCATAGTTTGGTTGAACTATTCATTATACAGTTTTAAATTTTTAGGTGTAATGATTTAAACCAGTCCTTCAATTTTAGTATAAATAATATTACGTAGTATTTTTAAAAAATTGATTTGCTGTGATATAGAGTAAATTAATATAATATTAATATAATTGAGCCTAAAAATACATGTATTTACATGGCTGTTTTGTACATATGCGAAATTTTCTTCCACTTTTCACTGAGTACAAAAGAACAAATTTATATGAAACTTGGAATAAGGGTGGATCACATTGTGCATTTTATGTCTTCAGAGAGTCAGGGTGGATTAATGACACAATGTTTGATTCTTGGATGGGACATTTTCTCAAACAAGTGGATTACCTGGAAAATTCTGTTCTTTTGTTATTCGATGATCATTTGACATATAAAACAGTAAAACAAATGATGAATAAAAGAATTCACTGTCACCCATCATACTCACCTTTGGATGAAGTATTTGCCTCTATGAAGTACCTGGAGAAAAATCCTGAAGATGTGGTACACGGGGAGCCGTTTTTAAAAAGTGTCAAAAGCGACATCCCCTAACCGATGACTTCTGAATAAAGAACAAAAAAATTAATGCTCTTGGAAAATAAATAATTCAGAACTTTGTTGAATTTCTGCCAAAAATTAGCGTTTTTAATAATATTATGTGATTAAATCAAATTGTCATTTTAGACAAGGTTTCTGAAATTTATTTTCTTAATAACAAGAATGGGAACAAGGAATTCATTTTCTTTTAAAAGCGTTCGTAAGTAGCAATATTGGCTTCGGTGGCTACATGCAGTCTGATGGCCACCAGTTGTAAACAAGTGCTTTATACCATGAATTTAAATCCCTCTCAACTCCTTTTATTAAGACACTCACAAAATTTTCTATCATTTTCGCAGTGAGTATAAAAGACATTTGGCGATGCTACATCCTGTAATACTGCAATTAACACAATAAACACTAGTAACTGTCCATATTACTTTTAATGGAGAAGGTTTCGGTAACTTTTAACCCTCTAAGCGGTTCGCACGTACAATTCCACCAAACCGATCATGTCTTCAAAAAGTAAAATTTTCGACCTCCAAAAACGCTTCGAAAGCGGATGTAGTGTACATTTCTGCCAGTTCTTTTCCACATGGAGTTCTGTGGTAGGAGGGTGAGGTCAAATGTTTAGTAACTGCACCCCTCTTTGACTAACATTTATTGAGGGATACTCCTCTACCCCCTGAGGCACAAAGACGCTAAAAGCTTATTATAGCTTTGTAAATCTCTACTTCGAAGTATTTCGTTTGCGGTAACTGATGTATCTTCAATTGCACCACTTAAATATCTTGGACGACTTTCGTAAAAAATATAAATAAGCCTCTCAAAGAATATTTTTATTTTTACTTTTAGAATCCATTATTTATTATCGGATGATCTTCAAAACATGGCGAGCTTTATGTATATTAAAAATTAACAATCTATAATATCTATTTATATAGCTATTTATAACCGAAAGTAAAGGGAAAATAACGAGGGTGAGTTTCCCGTATTTCATTCTAGTCGACAAAGGGTGAAGGAAAAAATCATAGGAAGCTTTGACCCCTGTCACAGTAAATCTTTAGAGTATTTTTTCCTTGATGTGTTCCATTTAGAGGGTTAATCAGATTCGTATTATTAGTACAAAACAAACTTCAAGTTTGTGAATTAAAAAAAGGCATGAAAAATTTTTATGATATCTCTAGTTTCCCATTTATTCATGTAAAACTAATTCCGAAATTCACATTATGTTTTTTATGAGATGTAAGTTTTTATTAAAAATCTCTTGTTATTTTTACTTGTTGAAAATGATGTATGGTAAAAGTTAAGGAAATATATTTTAATTCAAGGTTGTTGAGATCTTACGAGTTAAAATAAAGTTATGCATACCTTCTGTTTCAGGAGTTACCTAAAACATCATATTATACCAATGCACCTTTAGAATTCAAATAGTCTTGCGGAAGAAATGTAATTTTATAAAAAATATTGTATGGAAAAAGAGAGTAGATAATTCCAAAGTGGCAATGGACTTGCACCATGAACAGAGAAAGAATGAGGAGGGGAACTACTTTGATGTACCCCCCAAATCGGAAATTTGGTCACTTTTTTTTCTCGCCAAGCAAAATACCTGTTTTTGTCGACTTTTTTTTGTCGCCAAGATGGATTCTCGCTAAATACAAATAATTAATACATAAAAAATACGGAATCATTAAATACAAAAAAAAAGAATACCTAAAAAATACAATAAATACATAAAAAATACAAATAAATGACACTGAATAACATATTATATGCAATTTACACAAAAATTTTAACAAATACAATTGAAAATACGTGTCAGCAACCTAATAAAAAGAATTATACAGAAATTTTGAATTCCTCCCAATTTACCCCAGCAGCAATTTCAATAAATTTATTGAAACAATCAACATTAGCCGCTAAACATGATTTACGAAACATATTGAAAGCTAAAAGATAAAAATAATTAATAGAAAAAAATATAATTGGAAAATACAACCAGATTTGCAGCAAAATACAGCAAGTCAGAAATCCGCTTGATCACTTCACAAAGAAATGGCGAATGAATGAAATGGCGGTAAAACATATATGAAATCCAAAAATTGTTGCCACAAAACTTTAAAAAAAACTCAAAAAATGGTACAAAATACAAGAAAATACTAAATTTGGCAACAGCAAAAACCTAAAAGCTGAAAAAACCTAAATTGGCAACACCAAAATAAGAAACAGCAACCCTAAAAAGTCCGTAGGGAGTGCCAGATTTGGTGCGTAATTTTTTGGGGGTATATCAAAGTTGTACCTGGAGAAGAATACGTAAAAGAACCTTGTTATGTTTATTTTTCATTTCAACCAAAATCATAGTGAGTATGTCGAGCTTCGTATTTGAATTTTTAAAAAAAATTCACTTGCAAAAAATTTAAGTACCTGGTTTTCAAAGTTTGAGAAATAAGCAAAATACAATGAAAATCATTTTTTTTAATAAAATACTAGCTATAATAGTATAAAATAAAAGTTAAAATATTCCACTGCTTGCATTAATTAATACAGATTAATTACAAATTCAAGATAGTTTAGATAATTTTTCAATATAAATTGTACTTTTTAAGATAAATAGACTAAACTCTAGTATAATAAATAAACAGCACAAAAATAGCCTTTAAATTTATATATATTTCATGTCATATAATAATTTTAATTAAGATTTGTATTGCCAATTATTTATGCAGTGATATGTTTGCCTAGTAGCATAGGAAATATAACATCTGTCATAGAAAATTATTTCAGTTACAAAAAATATGTTAAAAATATATCAGTTCTAAAAGAACGATAAGTACGTATATAATTCACAAATAATTTTACAAATAGAAGTACATTATATGGCATTGTTCATTACATTTATAAAAAGAATAGAAATTTACTACTTATTTGTATTAAAGTGTGTAAAATGTTTCATGCACAAAACTTTTCAATTGCAACCTCAAATGACAAAAATATTTTTAAAACAAATTACATAAATGTATTTATCATTTATAATTAAAAATATTTCTTAACAACACATTATGTAATATTGGATATTGACTCTATTACAGAAAATTTTAAATAATATTAAGATATATAGCTTGAATATTCCATAAAACAGTTTATGTAATTCAGTTATCAATTGGAATATATCCAAGTACACTTAAATTTGCTTTTATGCTTAAAAATAGTTTATGTACATGAACAGTTTTACAGATTCAGATGTAATAATTAGTTGTTTATACATTATTTTAATTAACAGCGTATTAATTAGAAAAGATTACAATACAAACGATATGATTAAATGTTAACAAAATTCATTCAACCCTACAGAATAGAAAACAATTTAAACCAACTACCGCCAAACCAATTTAACATTATTTCAGTTTCGGATATTTTAATTAAGTCTTTACGGAAATCAATTGTTAGCAACAGTCAAACAAACAAAGTTGGAATCACATTAAATTCAGTATCAATTTATAAACCTATTCTTCAATTAATCAGGTGTAGGGGTCTCACATAAAGACCCATTGTTGTACGTCAACAAACAATCTTTTCTTATAGATTTTCATGAAACTTTTAACTTCCAGTGGTTGTAA
>CM063505.1:133842950-133844030 GCA_032207245.1 Pardosa pseudoannulata
ATGAAACCACCGAACATCGTAAATCACTAATACAATATAAATATCAATTTCTAATTTAAATATTTTTCAAAATTTTCAATGAATTTCAACATGAATTTTAAAATCAAATGCAATCAATAATTATTAAAACAATTTCTCTTAGAAACGGTAAATAGAAAAAATAATTGAAAGTCCTGCTGTTTGATTGTTCACAAAATTAAGTTTCTTGATTCTTGTTTACGCATAATTTGCACAGCAAAATAAACAAAAATTATTAAATTTTTACACTGTTAACATAAAAATAAACAAAATAATTCTTAAATCACTTCTTTAGTATTATCAATCAAATGAGAGAAACAATCATAAACATTTTTTTAAGAATTATTACATATCTAGAAATATTCATTTAAACAAGTTTTGATATTTTTTAAAGAACAGAAATTTCGAACTATAAGTTCTAGAAATACAATTAAATTTTAATTTCAAAATTTTACCTTCAATGACGAGAATTAGTGCAAGCAGTAGTTTTTCATATCCAATAACATTGCATATTTTATCCAGCTTGTACTTTAATAACTTTTAAATTTTCAAATTTCCCAAACATTATTTTTAAATGTCACTGAAAATTTTACCGAGAATAAGAATTTTAATTTTGAAGCATGTCCTGGAAAATTGGTGGGTTGATATATCCTTGTCCGAAGAGTTCGTTTGGAGGCTTGAAACGGAACACGGCACGAACTCGGCGATCTCGATGCGGAACGCGCATTGTAGGGAACTGGATGCGGATGTCACGGAAACAAATCAAATTGTATTTTTGGAGTTCTTGTAACTCTCTCTGCAGTCGACGGGAGGCTGCCATGGTCTTGATGTTTATCAAAGGTAGTACAGGTCTGAGTTAGCTTGGTAGGAAATACTTATGTTATTTTCGATATTCACAGTCACTAAAACTTCGGAAGACTTTGTCCGTATGGATTCGAAATCCATTGTCGTTTCACCGTAATTTTAAAACATTATCCACAGATGTAAAAACAAAGTTCGCAAAAGTTCACGAAATAAATTCCATCAAGAAAAAGTTCTCTGCCATAGTAATGGATTGGAAAT
>CM063505.1:133849130-133856630 GCA_032207245.1 Pardosa pseudoannulata
TAATACATTTATTTATCCTATTTGAATACACATAACAAAAGAACCAATGGTTTTTTGGTAATTAAATAAATTAATCAATATAAACAATAAACAATATCCTTCAACAACAATCACGACCTGAATAAACTAGACAGATTTAATTTCTATTCTCAGCAATGACGTGGCTAACGTACAGTCCTAGATGTCAGCTCAAGGTCGTCGGAGCGGTAGTCCAGGAATGGTTGAAGTCGGCTGCAGGCAACGAGGGAACGAAGCAAGACGGACTCAGGCGAATGAACTGCCGGCAGGGCTTCGAACCGTAATTTTTTTTGTTCCAGTTTTCGTTCCGGTTCAACTAAAAAATTAATATCGGTTCAGTTCCGGTTTTCGCTCCGCCAAAAATAACGGTTTTCGTTTCAGTTCCAAATGAATAATTTCATTTTATGTATATTCTTATTTGTACTAAAAATATAATTCTATCATAAACAAAAAATGTAATTCTATCAAAATTTAGAAGATTTTATTCTTTTTTTAATTGGTACACTATGTGAATTGATACAAACAGCAGGTACGATAAGAGCGGCGAGCATTGGCATTGTTATCCATTATCAAAATCGCATTTGACAACTAGGTTCATGATTACCCACATTCGTCGTTTGACTCTCACATCGTGCACTTGGCCTTGCAATAATTATGTAAAAAATATATTATTTATTTAACATATGAAAATTGCCTCTAATTAATAATATATCTTCTAACGTGGTTTCACTGAGATTATTTCTGTTGTCTCGGAGAATAAATTTCAACACTAACTTGTGTAGCTGGAGCTGCCAAAACCACCATTGCAATCTTATACAAGTGCGGATATGTAATTATAAAGTTGACATTAAATTAGAAAATATTGATAAGTTGGTAACAGTAACAAAATGACTGAAAGATATATCGAACCGAAATAAACCGATATTTTTTTCGGTTCAGTTCCGGTTTTCGTTCCGACCAAAATAACGGTTTTTTTCCGGTTTTCGGTATTCGGTTCAGTTCCAGTTCGAAGCCCTGACTGCCGGTGAAAGAGTGGCGAGTGTTTTTATCCTCGAGCACGGCCTCGGTTCACAATTACAAAAGATACAGTTACAATTTCGTAAAATAAAAAAATTAGCATAAAATATTGTAAAATGGATTATAAACAATTATGTAATATTGTAAAAATAAATGAATTTTACAAAAATTGACCAGTGCGACTGAGTCGCCACAGTGTGATCTACCGGAAGTGCTAGCCTCGAAAGTACTGTCCTTGATTTAAATATATTTGCTGAATTATTTATCGCTTTAAAAACTTAATACCGTAATAAAAATTCAAAGCTCTGGAGATGTGTTTAGTAATGTTTAGTAGAAAAGTGTCTCTCTATAAATCTGATAGTTTTTGGCGTTAATATAGACAAATTAAAAATTGATAGAAAACAACGCAACGACACAAATCTTAATCTTATTTTATATTAGCTCTTTATAACTGCATGCATGTTATCGTATAGTTATCAATATATAGCCACGTTGTTAGGGTTCTGATCTATGTACAGGAATTCATGCTTTCGTATATTTGCACATGATTATCCGTAGCCGTTAGGAATTAGCTATAAAAATTAAGCCTAGGTTGTACTAAACTTATGTATTGAGGTAGTAACTATAACAAAATAGTACACAGTAGCTCTCCAAACTAAAACAAACCTATTTTATCTTATGTATCGGCGGATGCAAGTAGTCTACTTTTATTTTACTTATTTTATAAGTTGTAGGGTCTGGTGATGTAAACTGGGTATTTTTTATAATTTACTACAAGACACATCATAACTTTTAACAATTATATTTTAGATTTTTAATATATTTTTAGATATTTGTTGGAAACATTTATTTTCCATATAAAATTTTACATTTTGCATCTCTCAAAATAGATTGCCTTCTTTGCAAGCCAAGAACAAATTTTTCTTTACTAAGGTCTTAAAAACTTTCCAAAAAGTAATATTTTATCATTAACATTTTATTAATAATCAACTTCAAGGGTTTCTGAACAACAGTTTTTCAAAAAGAGGCAAGGAATATTTTAAATATTTTATGTTTAATTTTTATTTTTGTATGATGGGGGAAAGTGGATCATAGTTTGGCTGAACTATTCATTATACAGTTTTAAATTTTTAGGTGTAATGATTTAAACCAGTCCTTCAATTTTAGTATAAATAATATTACGTAGTATTTTTAAAAAATTGATTTGCTGTGATATAGAGTAAATTAATATAATATTAATAAAATTGAGCCTAAAAATACATGTATTTACATGGCTGTTTTGTACATATGCGAAATTTTCTTCCACTTTTCACTGAGTACAAAAGAACAAATTTATATGAAACTTGGAATAAGGGTGGATCACATTGTGCATTTTATGTCTTCAGAGAGTCAGGGTGGATTAATGACACAATGTTTGATTCTTGAATGGGATATTTTTTCAAACAAGTGGATTACCTGGAAAAATTTATTCTTTTGTTATTCGATGATCATTTGACATATAAAACAGTAAAACAAATGATGAATAAAAGAATTCACTGTCACCCATCATACTCACCTTTGGATGAAGTATTTGCCTCTATGAAGTACCTGGAGAAAAATCCTGAAGATGTGGTACACGGGGAGCCGTCTTTAAAAAGTGTCAAAAGCGACATTTCCTAACCGATGACTTCTGGATAAAGAACAAAACAGTTAATGATCTTGGAAAATAAATAATTCAGAACTTTGTTGAATGTCTGCCCAAAAATTAGTGTTTATAATAATATTATGTGATTAAATCAAATTGCCATTTTAGACCAGGTTTCTGAAATTTATTTTCTTAATAACAAGAAGGGGAAAAGCGTTCTTGGGTAGCAATATTGGCTTCGGTGGCTACATGCAGTCTGAGGACCACCAGTTGTAAACAAGTGCTTTATACCATGAATTTAAATCCCTCTCAACTCCTTTTATTAAGACACTCACAAAATTTTCTATCATTTTCGCATTGAGTATAAAAGACATTTGGCGATACTACATCCTGTAATACTGCAATTAACACAATAAACACTAGTAACTGTCCATATTACTTTTAATGGAGAAGGTTTCGGTAACTTTTAACCCTCTAAGCGGTTCGCACGTACAATTCCAACAAACCGATGATGTCTTCAAAAAGTAAAATTTTCGACCACCAAAAACGCTTCGAAAGCGGATGTAGTGTACATTTCTGCCAGTTCTTTTCCACATGGAGTTCTGTGGTAGGACGGTGAGGTCAAATGTTTAGTAACTGCACCCCTCTTTGACTAACATTTATTGAGGGATTTACCTCTACCCCCTGAGGCATAAAGACGCTGATAGCTTTTCATAGCTTTGTAACTCTACTTAGAAGTATTTCGTTTGCGGTAACTGATGAATCTTCAATTGCACCACTTAAATATCTTGGATGACTTTCGTAAAAAACATAAATAAGCCTCTCAAAGAATATTTTTATTTTTACTTTTAGAATCCATTATTTATTATCGGATGATCTTCGAGACATGGCGAGCTTTATGTGTATTAAAAATTAACAATCTATAATATCTATTTATATAGCTATTTATAACCGAAAGTAAAGGGATAATAACGAGGGTGAGTATCCAGTATTTCATTCTAGTCGACAAAGGGTGAAGGAAAAAATCATAGAAAGCTTTGACTCCTGACGCAGTAAATCTTTAGAGTATTTTTCCTTGATGTGTTCCATTTAGAGGGTTAATCAGATTCGCATTATTAGTACAAAACAAACTTCAAGTTTGTGAATTAAAAAAAGGCATGAAAACATTTTATGATAACTCTAGTTCCCCATTTATTCATGTAAAACTAATTCCGAAATTCACATTATGTTTTTTATGAGATGAAAATTTTTATTAAAAATCTCTGAATTATTTTTACTTGTTGAAAATGATGTATGGTAAAACTTAAGGAAATATATTTTAATTCAAGGTTGTTGCGATCTTACGAGTTAAAATAAAGTTATACATTCCTTCTGTTTCAGGAGTTACCTAAAACATCGTATTATACCAATACACCTTTAGAATTCAAATAGTGTTGAGGAAGAAATGGAATTTTATAAAAAATATTGTATGGAAAAAGAGAGTAGATAATTCCAAAGTGGCAATGGACTTGCACCATGAACAGAGAAAGAATGAAGAGGAGAACTACATTGATATACCCCAGAAATCGGAAATTTGGCCACTTTTTTTCTCGCCAAGCAAAATACCTGTATTTGGCGCCTTTTTTTCTCGCCAAGATGGATTCTCGCTAAATACAAATAATTAATACATAAAAAATACGGAATCATTAAATACAAAAAAAAAGAATACCTAAAAATACAATAAATACATAAAAAATACAAATAAATGACACTGAATAACATATTATATGCAATTTACACAAAAATTTTAACAAATACAATTGAAAATACGTGTCAGCAACCTAATAAAAAGAATTATACAGAAATTTTGAATTCCTCCCAATTTACCCCAGCAGCAATTTCAATAAATTTATTGAAACAATCAACATTAGCCGCTAAACATGATTTACGAAACATATTGAAAGTTAAAAGATAAAAATAATTAATAGAAAAAAATATAATTGGAAAATACAACCAGATTTGCAGCAAAATACAGCAAGTCAGAAATCCGCTTGATCACTTCACAAAGAAATGGCGAATGAATTAAATGGCGGTAAAAACATATATGAAATCCAAAAATTGTTGCCACAAAACTTTAAAAAAAACTTACAAAATGGCACAAAATACAAGAAAATACTAAATTTGGCAACAGCAAAATCCTAAAAGCTGAAGAAACCTAAATTGGCAACACCAAAATAAGAAACAGTAACCCTAAAAAGTCCGTAGGGAGTGCCAGATTTGGTGCGTAATTTTTTGGGGGGTATATCAAAGTTGTACCTGGAGAAGAATACGTAAAAGAACCTTGTTATGTTTATTTTTCATTTCAACCAAAATCATAGTAAGTATGTCGAGCTTCGTATTTGATTTTTAAAAACAAAGCACTTGCAAAAAAATTTAAGTAACTGGTTTTCAAAGTGGGAGAAATAAGCAAAATACAATGAAAATCATTATTTTAATAAAATACTAGCTATAATGTTATAAAATAAATGTTAAAATATTCCACTACTTGCATTAATTACTACAGATTAATTACAAATTCAAGATAGTTTAGATAATATTTCAATATAAATTGTACTTTTTAAGATAAATAGACTAAACTCTAGTATAATAAATAAACAGCACAAAAATAGCCTTTAAATTTATATATATTTTATGAAGATTTGTATTGCCAATTATTTATGCAGTGATATGCTTGCCTAGTAGCATAGAAAATAAGACATCTGTCACAGAAAATTATTTCAGTTACAATAAATATGTTAAAAATATATCAAATCTAAAAGAACGATATGTACGTATATAATTCCCAAATAATTTTACAGTTAGAAGCACATTATATGGCATTGTTCATTACATTTATAAAAAGAATAGAAATTTACTACTTATTTGTATTAAAGTGTGTAAAATGTTTCAAGCTCAAAACTTTTCAATTGTAACCTCAAATGACAAAAATATTTTTAAAACAAATTACATAAATGTATTTATCATTTATAATTAAAAATATTTCTTAACATCACATTATGTAATATTGGATATTGACTCTGATATTTTACAGAAAACGTTTAAATAATATTAAGATATATAGCTTGATTTTTCCATAAAACAGTGTATGTAATTCAGTTATCAATTGTAATATATTCAAGTACACTTCAATTTGCTTTTATGCTTAAAAATAGTTTATGTACATGAACAGTTTTACAGATTCAGCTGTAATAATTAGTTGTTTACACATTATTTTAATTAACAGCGTATTAATTAGTAAAGATTACAATACAAACGATATGATTAAATGTTAACAAAATTCATTCAACCCTACAGAATAGAAAACAATTTAAACCAACTACCGCCAAACCAATTTAACATTATTTCAGTTTCGGATATTTTAATTAAGTCTTTACGGAAATCAATTGTTAGCAACAGTCAAACAAACAAAGTTGCAATCACATTAACTTCAGTATCAATTTATAAACCTATTCTTCAATTAATCAGGTGTAGGGGTCTCACATAAAGACCCATTGTTATTCTTCAACAAACAATCTATTCTTACAGATTTTCATGAACCTTTTAATTTCCAGTGGTTGTTATTATATGTCATACTACTAACTATTATTGTGAGATAGATCACTGTATATGTGCATTATCATTACAATTATTAAGCATCTTAATAGGATTATACTTAAGATCAATTTTTTATTTAAATATTGTATATTAAAACAATGTCCTCTATATTCTTTAAAAATTGTGTATTTTCTTGATGTATAATTCAAATATAATTAGCGAAGGATTCATGGATCCTGCAATCCTGTTATTTTTACGAATAATCTCTGAAGAAAAAAAATTGTTTTTCAAAAAATTCTATGATGGAGAACATGCAGTGTAGGGTATCCCTTATTTTATTGGTGATATTTTGCCGCCACTAATGCTAACATGCCGTTTAAGAGTGTGGGAAAAACATCTAAAAGTACATCTAAAAACATAAACTTTATTAAAATAGGAAAAAAAAACATAAAATTTATACAGAGATTTTACAAAATTTTTAAACTTGCAAACGCTTGGAAAATAATTTTTAAAGTTTTCTTAATCATACGGAAATTTAAGAGAAAATATGGATACATACTTTATAATATTAATGAAAATGAAACAAATGTCATAAACTATCAGTATTCAAATACTTAAAACTATATACAAAAATTGTATACATGATTGCAGGCGGTAAACCCTCGGGTGGCCATATGTAAGAAAATTTACATACTTGACAATGATAAATATAATAAAGAACCAAAATCAAGAGGCACCCTAAACTGCAGTAAATCATCTTTCAACAATAAGGAGTATATACAGTGAATCAATGTAAATTTTATAGTTAGATTTTTCTGTTCAATATGAGATTTAAAAAAAATATTTCAACCTATATTCCGCTTAAATAACAAATAAAATAAATTCTATTTTTTTTTACCCAAACCCCATAGCTATACACAATATTTCATTTTTACAGGACTTATTTAGAGGAATATTTAATTAACAGGATCAAAATAAAACTTATATATAATACAAAATTTTTTTAGATATCTTAAGTGCATGACATACTCCGATAAGTAATATGTTGGGTATCATCTACACAAAAGAGCCAAAACATTATGACCACCTGTCAAAACTAGTTGGAATTTATTAAAATTTTTTACAGGAACTTTTTTAAAATTTTTACAGGACTTGTTTAGAGGAATATTTAATTAACAGGATCAAAATAAAATTATATATAATACAAAATTTTTCTGTTTGGATATCTTAAGTGCATGACATACTCCGATAAGTAATATGTTGGGTAT
>CM063505.1:133861630-133864130 GCA_032207245.1 Pardosa pseudoannulata
CCCAAGATCGAAGACATAAAATTTTCAGAAGGGAAAAAACTTAGTCAGAAAATTTAACTGTTAGGTCAGGAGAAAAGATGAGCCATTTGCCGGACACAGTTTGAAAACGTGTTGAATAAACAGAAAATTTACATCTACTGGACAGAAAGCTTTGGAAAAAATATTGGAAGAATTTTAAGTCACGGACCCTCCTTTGATTAAGACATTCTGAGGCTGGAGAAATAGATTTTAAGGAATTAGAATGTTGAGAGGAGGTTTTTAAGGGAATATTAAAGGGAAATAATTTTGATATATTGCATATATATATATATATATATATATATATATATATGTATGTATATATATATGTAATCCATTTTTTATAAAACTCCTTCACAAGGAGAAAGTTCAACAGCTAGCATTCATAAAGTACAAAGATGCAGTCGGGTCTCATATTCAAGAGAACTCAGAAGTCTAATTTAAAACTTTATTTCAGAGCGGCAACACAGCACATCTGTCCTTCTGGACAATATAATCAAAAGCCACAGAGTTCACTCTGCTCTCACACAAGTACATCCAAGAGCGCTGACAACAAGAATTTTCCCACAACAAAAACAACTTACTAAGCGAATTAACTGCAATATCAGCAAAACACGAACACATGTTCCGCCAACACCTGGGAAATTGCTGTATAGACAGAAAGTTTACAGTTTTATGACAGAAAGGAATGTTAAGTGGAAAATACTTCGTTGATTAAACCATTTAGAGGCTGATAAAGATATTTAGATGAATTAAAATGGAAGAGAGGAGGTTTTTGAAGAAATATTAAAGTTAAATAATTTTGATATATTACAGATCCCCCCCGAAAAAAGAGAAAATCGTCTCGCTGATGGGTGACATTTTCACAACTTATAATAGTACAAATATATGATTATCAAAATTTTTTACAAGAAATTGTAACATTAAACGAATAAATTTAGTGTAGAAGAGTCAGAACTGTCTTTCTAGTGTGTCAGAATTGGAGACATCAGGGTTACAGAGTCAGAAGCTTGGTCTGTAACTCATCATAAGTAATTCCACACCATCACATCAAAATTTAAATCTATCAAGTTATACCGTTCCTCTGACTCTCCTGCACCATCACAAAATCTCTATACAGAATCAATATTTAAACAACTAAATAATGAAAAGATAATATACAATGAATATAAACAAAAACAAAATAACACACTCAAGTGAAGGTTTACAGTAAACAAGTATTTAAGAAAGTTTATCATTATGAAATTCAATATTTTTCCTAAGCAAAACTTAACTCAAAATGTTCAAATTATGCTTTATTAAAATTTTACTGAAATAAAGTTTGGAGAAGGAAAATGGCTGTCCTCTGTGGTGACCAACGTGAAAATTGTTAGTGACCCCGAGGGTGCTCACACAAAACGACAAAAGGTTCATCCCTCTGTGGGAGGCGACTACCTATTGCTTTTATGACAGGGCTCTCCAACGTTATAACATTTATGAACAACATTTTGAAACCTTTTTTTTTTCTCTACCAAAGATCAGAGGTATGCGGGTAACAGTTTCCCACATCGTGATCAGCTACAACCTTTACTCATCTTCAGTGTGAATAAACCCAAAACAAAATAATCAGATTGAACTTCAAAAAATATCTCGGAGAGTGGAAGGGGCTTGCCTCGAAGGCGATGACGGAATGACCGTTCATGACCTAAAGGAAGCTGAAGAGCAAAAACGACAAAGGACTCGCCTAAGCTATCCCTTGACTTTGCAGAGGGTCTCTCCGGATTTAAATATTAGAAAAAAAAATTAATTCCACACTGAAAATCAAACTGAACTTCTCTTCGAAACATTGTTCATTTGTAAGTTTTAACTATCCTGTATTTACTTCACATTAGGAATTTAGACGTAAAACTGCATTATCTCTTAAATTTCAATCAAATTTTCATACTTAAAATGAAAACATTACCTATTCTATGAAAATTCTCTTAATTAATCAAATTAGATATTCCTTGTATTGTAAACATTCACTTACTATTTTTGAAATAACACACCATGAATTCAGAGAATAAAAACACATTTATAGTTATTATGAGAAACTACGAATAATAAAATGTAAAAATATAAAAATACTTGAACATTTTAAATCAAATAATTTTTTAGATTCACTGCAATTAGTAAAAAGCAAAACTCAAAAACGATGAATTGCAAATTGGCTAAATATAAAAAGTGAATACTATAATAAAATATAAAAAACACAGATATCTAGAATCGTCAAGTTCGTAATCATCAGAGCAGTCCTTCAAATCAAACCCGTAATCCCAAAACACACTCAACAAAAGTATCAAAACAACAATTCAACTGACGAGTGTCAACACATCTGTTTACTACTGTATAAATCCCGTTCACAATTGTACAGTCAAAACAACTCTTACATTTTGCGTCCCAACATCACATGAAAGCATTTTAAAAACTCCTGTAATTCAGGTCGAACCGAAACTGCCACGTC
>CM063505.1:133869130-133881630 GCA_032207245.1 Pardosa pseudoannulata
ACGATTTCACTTAGCTTAGTAATTAAAAAGTAAACGAATAAGTAGAAAAACACAATTTTAAAAATTGTTAAAAACTTCACAATTTCAAACGCCCCATTTTCAAAGCCAAATTTAAAAACATTTCTCCTATATAATCTTCTAACTGCATTTTCTCATTAACAGTCTTTATCCAATCTTTTATTTATATTTTCAGACTTATATTTGTGCATTTTTGTCTTTCTATTTAAGCTACATAAATTCCGGTTTGTGAATTTAAAAATGAAAAATACATTTTTTCAATTCACATTTAAAACGCCCAATTTCAAAACATTTGTGCAATATAATCTTCTAACTGCATGGTATTTTTATCAGTCTTTAAGCAATCTATTTCTATTTTCAGGCTTATTTTTGTGCACTTTTGCTTTCTATTTCAGCTACGTAAATTCCGGTTTGTAAATAAAAATCAAACATACATAATTGATAATTCATATACATACATAATTGAGTATTCATAGCTTCTGTAATATGTTTTTGGATGTATATATGATGGATAAATAAGGTAACATAATCCATAACTTAAAGCTTTTGCATGCTGAAAGTTACATACTAAATATTTGAAACCTTTTATCTCATGTTGCATTTAAATTTTCATTTGGGTTCTAAGGACATTAAACTACTATTATAAACCACGGTTATAATTATATCTTCAATAGTAGCTATTAAATTTATTTTTGAATTCTCTGTAAATGTATAAAATACAAGCAATGAAAATAATTACTCATTATTTACTTACAAACCATTTTCATACATAATTTTTAACAAAAGAGAGAAATTGCATGAACTACATATTTTTGTGAATATCCCGTGTTTCTTAACATCATATTAAAAATTCTATTTTTGAAGCCATTTTCAATAGTCTATTCAATTATTTCATTTTGTATGAGTTCAAATTATACTGCAGTACTTTTTTTTGAATTCCTAACAAGCCTCATAGTATGTAGGGTATCATACGTTGTCCTGTTTTAGAATTCACAAAATTACCATGTTTAATCATAATATAGGAATTTTGAAAGCTTGATTGATTCTTCACCTTTCTACTATCCAAAAAGCTGCCAACAAGACGGTATCCTAACCAAAAGATTTATCTGTATGTGTGTTTTCGCACTCAGACACATGCACCAAGCAGTTTTAAATCCAGCAATGTAAAGTTTTCTAGCCTGTCACGATATAAATTATGTTACTACGTACAAAATTTTATTTGACTTGGATATTGTTAAATAACGTGAATAATTAAACAAATTTCAGTTCTACATATGAGATGATATATTAGAAGGTTATCTTTGAAAACTTTCGAAAGAATCCCAATAATTATCCGCATTTGAATTATATGATTTTAATTACAATTGATAACTCATCTATAATGATCACTGGAGGTTTAATGTAGTTTAAATAGATTTAATACTCCATAATTGATGTATCTAATCTTATACTTAAACTATCTTTGATTAGAAATTACAATTTAGAGCATAGCTATTAACCATTCTGAAACATTATAATCCATTTCAAACAATGATGAAGTTTATAATATAGCTTCAATTTATATTGAGCATAATTAGATAATTTAAAATATATTAACTATACTAAATAAATATGCTAAACATGCTTATAGACTAAATTATAAATATGTTGAAAGGTTGATTAAGTACAAGAGCTACAGAATATACGTTTGAACACTGCAAAAAATTAGTATATTGAATAGTAAATTATTTGAAAATAAAAACTAAATGAATTTTTAAAACGTTAAACTGCATGCCATCGGGGTTTTTAAATATTATAATATTTAGTATAATCCACAATTGTTAAATTATAGAAAATATCCATAGAAAAAATCACCTATTTTAGTATTTTAAGTAATTTATTGGACATTCTTTACTTTATCAAACTTTACAAAGAGATAACTAGATATGGAAATAACATACAAACGAATAAGAAGTCATAGAGAATCTATTTTGTCGTTACTCATCATTAACTCATCTGGTTTTAAAATTAGTTTTTCAAAAATCGACGTCAAATTTCAACAAACGAATCATTTGTTAAAAAGGTAATACATCAATTAAGGCTGACTTTAAAAGTGGCTTGAAAAGAGAACTTCATTAAAATATTAAGAAAAAAAAGAATAGCGAATAGAGTTTTTTAAGACTAATCGAATTTTCTAAAAAGTATGAATTGACCGATGAATAATAGTTGCCTGCTGGTTCATTTTAAGAATATTTGGTATTTAGTTAGTCTTTAAAGTTTCACCGTATTGTCCAAATTTTCAAGATTCGAATGGAAGATTATAATTCACTAGTGCATACATGTTTTACGGTAAGAATATTACTTAAAAATAAAACGTTTTAAGGAGACAAATCTTTCAACTATATGCAATAAATACTTAAGGAGACAAATCTATCAACTATATGCAATAAATACTTAAGAAAATGTCTTAAATTTTAGATACATGTTTTCTATTTGTATTTCACATTATTTCTCAAACACTAATAATGAATTTTACCTATCTGGCTGGAAAATAAAGTACGGTATGTTGAACTCTTACGTATGACCAAACATAGAAGTGGAATTTATATGAATGGTACTTTAAGTTTTCCTGAAGCTTCGTAGTTATATTTTCTACCATTTTAAGCAATCTATTAAATTTCTTCATTACACATTCATTTCAAAGATTTTTCATTACTCTTCATTCCTACTGATATATCCCTCTATATAATAATAGCCTAAGATGTCTGTCCTCGAATTTTTGAAGCGGTAGTACCTGGAATGGCATCCATATTGGATATTTCATGAGTTAAGGTTAGCAAAATTGAAAGCAAGTTCGAAATCCAACCATTCCCCCTTTTCGAGCGTTTAATGCTATTATTTCAAGCCTTATCCTTCCTCTTATTCTATACGAAATTTATTCTTGATAGGATTTCAAAGGCAGAGAGTAATATTTAAATTTCTGGACTGTTTCTACTTGAACCTTCATATACTCTAATTAGTTCGCTCACAACGTGCAGGTGTTGTACGTTTGGTAGAATGTCCGCCCATTTGATCGTTGTACTTCTTGGCTTGTCGGTTCTATCCCCGACACAGCCAATTTTATTTTAATGTCTAATAAATTTAATATTTTCTGCCTTTTCTTTTAAATTCTTATTCCGAAAGTTGTTTTATTATTTTTAAAATAAATTTTTACTATTTTTTCAACTTTTTATAATTTTTATTATTTTTATTTTATTAAATTCACGTATTGCTTTACGGATGTCCCTGGCCACATAAACATTTCATGTTTTGTATCCTTAAACTTTCTTCTCGTAATGTAATAATAGCCTAAGTTATCTGCCCGTCTGTCCTCGAAGTTATGAAGCTGTTGGACCTGGAATGGATAGAGCATCCATATTGGATTTTTGATGAGTTAGGGTTTGTAAAATTCAAAGCGAGTAAAGTTTATCTTTTCCTAAACTATAAATCTAAGTAAATTGGTATGAATAAGCTTCGTATCACAGCGAAAAATACTGTCCTCTTTAAAACGTTCGAAATTTTAAGGAATTTGAGAATTTTAAGGATTTTGAGAGAGGAGGTTTTAGAGAGATAATAAAGTGAATTAATTTTGATATATTACACACACATACACATGCATACATATATATATATATATATATATATATATATATATATATATATATATATATATATATATATATATATATATATATATATATATATATATATATATATATATATATATCTATAGATTATAGACTGCTTTAATTTTTAGAGAGGTAATTAATTATATTCTCTTATTTTTATAGAACATTCAAGTATATCGTCTCGTTTGTACAACATGACAAACCATTGGTCAATTGATTAATCCACCCCGTTCCCTTTTCGAGCGTTTAATGCCATTATATCAAGCCCCATGTTCTCAGAGCAAGCAATTAAATTTATCAATTTATCACATAATAAATATTTAAAAGTAAAATTTTTTCTAGCATTATGACGTCATTTCATTAACCATCTCATTTAATGATTTGTTATTTTAAATTATTTAAATGTGTTCTGCATTATTTCCATACATTTTATCACTAAACTTAGATATTACATAAATAATTTTCTCTTTTATTTGACTTAAATAATAGATTAAGTACATATTTAGATTATTTTTGTTGAAAGGTAATTCTCAGCCAAAAAAACAAACCATTTTCTTACCTGCCCCTTTACAATTCTGAAAAATTAAAAATTTTACTGATCCTGTCATATAACGGGCTATATGCTAGTATATTAATAAAACAAAAGGTGAATAATGATAATAGGGATAAACCACTAGAGTTCATGAGTCTTTAAGTTTAGTAATATATATTTAATACGACCATTTATACAAATGAGTAGTTTGTTAGCGTATTATACAGAATTTGTTCTTTTTTAATCTTGAAAATCCAAAGGGGAGAAACTTCGTAAGCATCTCTACACTGCTGGACACCGAAAAAAAGTAATCACGATTAAAAAGTTTTTCTTTTTTAATCTTTAGCTTTGTTAATGAGATACGTATTCATGTAGCATGAATAAGAGAACTGTTAAGATGGCTATGTGATGGTTATATAATAATAGAAGTATATGAAGGTATAATTTTGTTTCACAATTTCTGAAATTTAAATCTTATATTTTGGATGTCTAAGTCATAATAAATTTGTTTGATATACAAGTCCTGGTGAAACACTTAGTAATTATTAATTTATTAATATTTTATTAAAAGAGGATATTTTTGAGCGTCTATTCACTGCTGGACACCGAAAAAAAGTAATCACGATTAAAAAGTTTTTCTTTTTTAATCTTTAGCTTTGTTAATGAGATACGTATTCATGTAGCATGAATAAGAGAACTGTTAAGATGGCTATGTGATGGTTATATAATAATAGAAGTATAAGTAGATATAATTTTGTTTCACAATTTCTGAAATTTAAATCTTATATTTTGGATGTCTAAGTCATAATAAATTTGTTTGATATACAAGTCCTGGTGAAACACTTAGTAATTATTAATTTATTAATATTTTATTAAAAGAGGATATTTTTGAGGTGCAGAAACAGTTAGTTGTTCAAAACGTATTCATAACATCTAGTGATATTGCAAATATATTACTAACATTACGCAAAAAATGTGAATAAACTAACTCAATGATAAATAATTATCACTGAAATGGATTTTTTAGAATCTGCTATAGGATATATACCATAAATGCCGATTTTCGTTTAAATTTTACTGAAAATGTTCAATATTCTAAAGATTAATCTATTTTCATTTATAGTTTTCTCCATCACTTTAATTAAAAACTTATTTTTATTAAAGTTTTGAATATGCAAATAAAAGAACCTGCACCATTGTCAGATCAAGTAATTGTAGAGAAAAGAAACAATGCATACGAGTTATTTATTATTTCCGAAGTTGTATAATTCTTGATAATGGTTTAGTATAAAGATACTGTATTTGCGAAATTTTTCTATATTCGCACCGAATATAGAAAATTTCAAATCTATGTTAATGGTATTCATTTATAATTTATTCCAGAGAGAGACTTCTACAAGTGCGAATATCAGGCATGAATCGGAATAGAAGCGATACAACCCTTAAAAATGGAACTTTTTATTTGTCAGAAGCGAACTCCATTTCCTTAAAACTTAAAAGAATTGATTCATTTTTTATTCGAATGCTTCTCTTCATTCTCACGAAAAATGGATCTTTTGACTGGCAACAACTGTATTCTGCCCATATTTTGCTTCATCTCATATATTGTTCACTCTACGTATGCCGTTTGAATTTTTTTCCTGCATTCGAAGAAAAATTGTGCAAATATTTCTAAAGGAGTGTGGGCGAATGAATAAAACATACTGTTTGATGTAACTTTGGAGCAGACCGAAAAATATGTAACTTTCAAAGACATGTCAGTAGGAAATTTTTAAGTGTCTATCTCGCGTAACATAAATATATAAAGGTAGCTCGGGTATGTTACTTATATCAACTTCGTTCCATAAATGATAACTCTTCTCATACCTCGTGACTGTATATTATAATTATACCTCAACATCTTATAGTAAAAATATCTAATTTTGAATTTGAAATAGACATCCAATATTTATTTAATTATTATTTATTTTCATCAGATCACATACACAGCAAAAAAATACTTCAATACGTGATGAAGTATTTTTCTATAGATCAAATTATATTTTAATGTATGAAACTTAAATACTTTTGTTGTTCTATTAATATTCAAAGGTTTGATTCTGCATGTCTGTTGTAATGTACTTACAACACTAACACCAATATTCATTTACAAAGGGGAAGCACAGTAAAAATATGATACCTTGTATTTAGATTAAGTCATTTATTCTGTACACTATTTACACATTGGTATACGTGATCACCATATAACATAACCAGCAATTATTTATGTTTTATATTTTCATTTATACCATAATTATTACAATTCTCTTTAGTTATGCGTTATTCCTTAATCAAAATATGAGGCCTAAACAACCGTCATGAGTATTTTAAATCTGTTTTACCTCCAATACAGGTACAGGGGATTCGGCAGGGGCTTTCCTCATGCGGTGTGTCGGTCCGGGCGTTCGGGCGCATGGGAAGGCGGTACGGCGCGCAAGGTTTGGGATTTCGATGTCCAGGTCCTCTTCAATCCCGACTTCGACTCCTTTTCTTAAATCTCTTTCCCAACTCCTCACCTATGTTTTAACGCCCCTTTTTCTTCTTTGCCAATCGCTTGTTTGGTGATATTTTTCCACATCTGTACCCCCTTCGGAAGTGCAGGTGGGCTCATTAAAATAGCCGCTTTTGTGAAAGCTGACATTATTTTTAGCCCCTGCCCCCATAACTCACGATTACATCTCTGGGCGAGCTTGACAGTTACGCTTGTGCCATTCCGTGATCTATACCTTCTCCACAGGGGTCCCTAAACTCAAAGTCAGCAATCGAAGTCCTAAATTCTTCTTGGAAATTTCTCCCACAGCTGTGCATGCACGTGTTGAATATCGTGGGAAAGTACCTCGGTACAATATCAATGTAATTCTGAAGAAGTGTTTATATGAGATAATGATTTTCTGATTAAAAAAATTTATATAAAGATCGATGTATGTATATAAATATCTATGTATATAAAGATCTATTCAATGTAAAAAATAAGTATTTGAGATTATTTCGGATCTTCTGATGTCTTTTTAATATGACTTAAATAAAGGGTTTAAGTGAACTCGAAAATTATTTATAAAAATACTTCCTTTAAGACATTGCATATTTATACCCCTTCTCATTACAAGTTAGATGACGTAAATGAATAAAATTACTTTGACTTTTAAGGTAAACTTACAGGATTTCCTTTAAGGGATTAATTTATTTTATTTATGCAGTTTGGTTAAGATTTTAGCCTCCTTTTCCTCCCTATAATTTCCCACAATATACTTAAAATCAGTGACAGCAATACATGAATTAATACATTTGTTGTCCATAAATTGATAAACATTTTGTTCGTAGGCAGTCGTTTTTTCGTTAGGTGTTGAAATAAATCAAAGGTTGGAAAAACGTAATAAGTCTAGGACACGATATTTAGAATATCCGAATTCTACTAAGGGCTTGTACTTGGCCTGAAATTTCAAATAAGTAATAAGTAACTATTGAAAGACAATTTAATTTTGTTTTGTTCTCTATTAAAGATTATTGTAGGATGCTCTTGTCCGAATTGGCCAGGAAATACCCTTTCTTTATTATCGTTAATAGCAGAATAGATAAGTACCGACTATTAAACGCAGGAGAGACCTAAGGTAAATTTTTCCAGAGTCCTAATTATTTTGAAAAAAAAAACACAATTTACTGTTAGTTCTAATTGTATAAGTATTTTAAGTGAATTAATTATAAGAAAGTATTTCAAAATAAATTTGGAAATTTTTTTAAAGATTACAACATTTGTTAGTAAAATCAATAATTTAGTAATCTACAGTTAGATATTATGAATATATAAATTAATTCCTAACAGAGACAGATTATTTTTAAACTTTTGATTTTGATTTATATTGTCGTATAATAGAAAATACATATTTGTAACACAAAAATCGAAAAAACAATTTACTGTTAACTATTTTTTTGTATATGCATTTTTCTTGTATTAAATATGAGGAAGCGTTTCAAAATAAATTTGTAAACTTGTTTTTAATTATAACATTTGTTAGTAAATTAAATAATTTCATAACATTTTACAGTTATATATTATGAATATATAAATTAATTCCTAACAGAGACAGATTATTTTTAAACTTTTGATTTTGCGTTATATTGTCTTATATTAGAAAATACATATTTATAACACAAAACTCATAAAAACAATTTACTGTTAACCATAATTGTATATGCATCTTTGTAGTATTAAATATGAGGAAGCGTTTCAAAATAAATTTGTAAACTTTTTTTTTAAATTATAACATTTATTAGTAACATTTATTAGTATATTAGTAAATAATTTCATAACATTTTACAGTTAGATATTATGAATATATAAATTAATTCCTAACAGAGACTGACAATTTTAAAATTTTCAATTTTGCTTTATATTGTCTTATAATAGAAATTATATATTTATAACACAAAAATTATGCAAAAACTTACAGAGGAAAACTTTTCAGCAAATGAAGAAAAATAAAGTGTATGAGGTAGAAATACAGTTATTTCTATGAAAACTCCTATTTCATTTTCCTAAGTTAATGCTTTTTTGTTCCAAGAATTTTATTCTCGTAAAAATAATATCCTCCCAGTAGATAGCAACAACTGTATTTGCAATGTGTTTTCAAGATTTTAAAAATTGTGTTACTGCGTTTTACGTAAATCCCTTTTTTTCAGGGATTTGCTTTTTCCTTTTCCTTTAAGTGCCTGCGCCTGTCATTCATATACAGATCTTAGAAATCAAAAATTTTCTAAGTAGCATTAGAACTAAGGAATGGGATATTTTATATTATTTTTGTGTTGGTTTTGTTACTATGATCTAGATAATTATATTTTTTTGTAATTAATTAGAAACTTAGCAGTTTCTTTTTTTTACGTAGTTAGCAAGATTTTGCATAAAATATTTTTGTTTAAACTGATTAAGTACATTGAAGGAAATATTCAGACTAGCATCAAATATTCAATTTATAAATATTTTCTAATTTTTTTTACAGCGTGAAAAGGGAATTTTTTTATTTAAAACCAACTGCTTCTTACCCACATTTTTGTTAACTGAAGTTCTCATCTAAAGATTATATTCAGTTTTTTTTTGCTTTGGAGCGCTACTTTCTATTTTTCGCAACACGAGGAGTAACGAAACCGAAACCTAATGCTTAAAGCTGATTCCAAACGGCTACGAACATCCATGCCGCACTGAGATTCGAACCCACAAACTCCGGTTCCGAAGGACAACACCTTAACCATTCGGCCACCTTTCGGCATATTCAGCTTACATGTCATATTAATTGTTAGATTATATCTTTATATATAAAATTCTTCTGTTCATGTGTTTGTAATAGAACTCCTCCTATACGTCTGGACTGATTTTGATGAAATTTTGTGTATGTAATTAAGTTGATTCTAGAATGCTTTAGATTCACAATTTGATGCCATAAAATTTTTTTCATTAAAAATCCAGTGTGAGCTTATTTAGATTATTATAATGTCTCTTAAAACACTTTCACTAACTTATCTGTGCCGCAGTTGTCAGCGCAGTGGGCTTCAGTGCGAGAAATCAAAGGATCGAATCTCCGTACAGGAGATGTGGAAATTTTAATTTAATCTAATTACGTTTGTGATCACGGTACACGTGGTGGCTTCAAGTATTTTTAAAATATATTTTTTCTTTACTTCCATCAAACTATTCAATTTATAAATTATTTTAAAACGTCTTACAATTTTTGGATTTACAGAGTTAAAACAGGAAAACAGTTTATCGGGTCATCTAGTTATATTCTATAACTCCTTGACTCAATTGCGTTTGCTAAAGTGTTAATAACTTAAAGAAAGATAAATAACTTATATCTATTATATATTTATTAACTGGTTTTTCACCTTCTAATGATTTCAGTAATCAGACTTGACACTTTACTGCTAAGTTTAGCAATAATGTGATAGTATCAAAGTCAAGTTTCTAGATTTTGTTTTAGTTTTATTAAATAATCTAGGGACAATTATATTAATGCTTATAGCACTACAGCATCTGCTTTCTGCAGTTTTCATCATCTCTTTTTCGTATGTAGATGTTACGTGTAATACCGGATATCAGGCAAATAATGCCAATAATGAGGGAATGGTCACAAAATAGTTCTGAAACCTAGTACTAATTATTAATTACAGTTAAATTTACATTAAAAACAGGACAACGTATGTTGGGTCGTCTAGTTATATTCTATAAATGTTTGACTTGAGTAATAACTTGTTAATAACTTAAAGAAACATAAATAACTTATATCTATTATATATTTATTAACTGGTTTTTCAAATTCTAATGATTTCAGTAATCAGACTTGACACTTTACTGCTAGGTTTAGCAATAATGTGATAGTATCAAAGTCAAGTTTCTAGATAGGGATATTTTTAGTTTTATTAAATAATCTAGGGACAATTATATTAATGCTTATAGCACTACAGCATCTACTCTATGCAGTTTTGACCATCTCTTATTCGTATGTAGATGTTACATGGAATACTGGATATCAGGCAAACAATGCCAACAATGAGAAAATAGTTCAGAAACCTAGTACTAGTTATTAATTAACGTTAAATGTTTAAGTATAAATTTGCCAAGCTGCTCTATTGTAGCAGTGTGTCTAAAGCGCATTTTTCATAAAAAGTAATCTGGTATACACTCTCAATAATAAAAAAAATGTTTAGTCAACTTTGTGATATTTGATGAGTTTTTTACAAATTAATTGACTATTAATATTTCAGAAAAAAAAACAGAAGTACACTTGACATTTCATTTTTGAAGTCGACACAAATAGAAGTGTAATACAGTAACAGAACAATAAAAATGACAGATATATTGTAGAAGTTAATTTATGGGAAACTAATTACACCGTTGAAGAAAAGAGTAAATACACAACTGGTGTAATTTCAACTACAACTCATAATCTACTGTAGAATTCTCTGATGTACGTGTGCAACTATGTAATCTGATTAGCTTATTACAAGGAATTAGGGAGAATTATCTTTCTGATCTGATGAAAGAAAATTATAAAAATAAAGATTTTTCAACCAGGAGAGATTACTTATAAAACAGTAAGACATTTTACTAAATTCGGGGACATAGCTCCGAATAATCTTAATTTCGTTACTTGTATCAAATACAGTAACTATTAAGTTTACATCTTTAAATGTATCACAGCATTTTTATTCAACAACATAGTAATCAAAGTATAAATTTATTTGTATTAGTTTTCTAAATTACTTATCACAGTTAAAAAGCTACTTAGCAAAAGCATTTGCGAATTTTATTTACAAAATTGTAAAAAGTGTTAAAATTTAAAAGAATCAGACACAATAATCTGATCTATTTCATAAATAGTTCATGTTCAGTTACTAAGAAATATAAACAGTACGATTTGTGATTAATTATAAATAATAATTTTAACTCATTTATTGACATATTTACAACTATTTATTGACTTTACTACTGTGTATACTAGATTGCAGTGGGATGAGTTGAAAGTATATTTTTCTAAACATATTTGCTACGATTTGAGGAAAATTTTATCAAAGTCATCGTCTTGTCCACGTTCTTGACACATGAATAGTACTTCAGCCATAAATCAAGAGCAAAATGTTCTAAGTGTTAGCTTGACTTTATTATGTACAGATCTAAGCATGAGAATCTTTATACATAATTACTAATTTTAAGACTGCTTTTCACCAGTTTATCAAACAAAACTTGATTAATGAATGGAAGAACGCTAATATTCGAGTGAGTAATTAAGGAAGTGGAAATGACAGGTTTCTCAAAAATAAAGCTGTTTAACGATTTTGAAAATTGCGAATTGGAAATTGAGACGTTGATATATAGTGAGATAACCGGATAAATGGCATTATTGTTTCATTAAATTGCTTAAATACGTGAGATTATAGACATGATCCTTTTTCAAAGGAATAGCTGGACAAGATATGTGTTTGTATATCAAATGTATTAATTAACTTTACCATAATTAGTCATTCTTCTCTTTGTAAGGTAATATATCTTCTTTAAATATGAGATTTTCAGACAGAATGATCACAATTTATAGTCACAATATTCGATTATTCACTCTTCTGTTAATAATCTATCTTAAAGTTCGATATTTACACTGGTGTAAATAAAATATAAAAATACAAAGATTTTAAATATTTTAAATCTAAAGTTTTATTTAAAAAATTTCAAGTTTATATGAGACTTTCAGAATAAATGAAATTATTATTTAACCAAAATA
>CM063505.1:133891630-133894130 GCA_032207245.1 Pardosa pseudoannulata
ATATATTTAATATTTAAAATAATCTTCCTCCTTCAAACCAAAGTTATAGCTATAAAAGTACAGAAGAGTAATAAATATAGGGGATGGAAACCTACAAAAACTACTGAGCGATGGAGAAAAACGTGTGGTAATATTCAGACTCAGGAGGTTATTTTATCTTAGAAATTAGCAAAAACGGTGTCATGTGTCGAAAAACAAATTTATCGGTGCACCTTTTTTTACGATATCTAACAAACTCTGAATGATAATGATAGCGTAAAGACCAGCAAGAGTGTTTATCCAAGATTTATGGATTTAATAAAGAAAAACTTTATTGTTTCTCAGTCTAACATACATAATGTGATGATATTGAATTTCATATACCAATTTCGTCAGTCATATTATTGTACCATACATTTTAACTCAGCTGTTTTTTTGCAAAATAAAGCAAATTTACTAGTATTGTGTTTGCAAAAATATTACATTAAAAATTGACCAAGGTAAAAGTATTTTTTCAAAATTCACTGAAAGAAATACTTTGTTAGTCTGCAGAAATTTGAGGTTATAAATTCGTTTTAGGGTGAAATACCTATAATACGAAATTTTAAACAGACTGAAGAGGATTATATAAGTAAAAAGTATATACTGATCTACCAAGATCGATTTTTAATAATATATTCCAACATAATATTAATGTAAAAATATTTATTTATTTTCTTCCCTTTCATAAATGGTTCCTTTTAAATTTATTTATATCTAACTAAGAGTTTCTCAACCTTTAGATTTAATGAGATTCGGGAATCCTTCTGGGTCTTCATCTATGAGTCTGTAACTAATCGTTGTATTAAGTCCTCTTGCAAGTATGAAAACTTATTGATTGTTGAGGTCACACGGATATGTTACTTGGTATACAGAAGGGAATGTGTGAAACGAAAATCTTAAATTCCATCTGTTTATATTAACCCCAGAAAGAAGGTTCTCATTTGTTCCAAAAAGCAAAGGGAATACTGTGAACAGTTATACTGTCTAATTAATACTGAAAATCCCGTTTTCTTATTTTCTAAAACTCTTTCAATATTCTACCTATCAAAGAAAACTGAATAGCAGCAGAGCTCTGCAATCCAATTTTATCCTATATACACTGTGTCTACCAATAAGTATTTGGATACCTGTGATAGAAAAGAAAACTAACTTTATTCAAAATCAAGAGTTGGTAGAGCCTCCACTAGAGGCAATTACAGCGTGAACCCTCCGGGGCATGCTTTCCACAAGTTTTTGTATTACAGTAATGGTAGGGTTACGGGGTATTGTCTCTCACTTGACTGGAGTAGACATACAAGATTCCTTCACCGATTTTGGACGGGTAGTACACCCTTTAATTCCGCGACAAAACTCGTCCCGTTCTCGATAGGGTTCAGGTCAGGGCTCTTGGCAGGACAGTCCCATTCGATGAATTCCTTTCGCACCATACCAAATCGTGGTTAACCTCGAAACATGACAATGGGCATTGTCCGTCCTGGAAAGTAACAGAGGTCCAAGTAAATGACACAACGTAGGAAGCACATTGGCATTGAGCTTACCGAATAGAGCAGTAAGAATACGGAGTAGAGCTTCCACCTCCGAACTTGGGGAAGTTGGTACAGTCCATACCAGGAGAAAGACGCCACCGAACGATGGCCGAATTGTTAGAGTGCTGGCCTTCTGCACCTTCGTGGGTTCGAATATTGTGGTTGGATGTTCGTGCCATTCGGTACAGTAGGTTCCGGTCTCATTCTAGCAGGGTTGCAAAAAGTAGACCGTAGCACTCCAAAACCAAACCAAACCATAAACAGACGCCAGACCCAGACCCTGATATCCGAACGGTAAAGGGTGAACCTTGATTCGTCGCTCCAAAGAACCCGTTTCCACCGATCTACGGTCCGATTTCGATGTGCTTTGCACCACATTAAATGAGCAGAGTGGTTGGATTTGTGATACCTTTCTCGAAATCAGAGAGCTCCGAACTGAGCGGCATCTTGCATGCGACTAATGCCGATGCTGTTTCTTACACGATGTATACCGGTGGAGGACGTGACGTACCTGAAAACCGCAGATATCGTCATTTTCATAGGTGTACAAATACTTATTTGTATACAGTGTAACAATCATTTTATGCGTTCACCTCTCGTCGTCAGGAATGCTATCACTGCTTAGTTCCTCTTCTCTTTCTTCTTACACTTGCCTTTTTACCCTGTTATTCTTCTTCGTTAGTACTCTATAAATAGTATACATTTCAAAGTTCTATTTAAAGTAGATATACTTAATTTTTATTCACAGACAACCTTTGGTCTTGTAACGCATTAGAAAGCAGATATTTAGAACAGTTTCTAATGATATCAGGGTTAATAGCTGATACGTTAAAGTTAGTTTATTCGCTCACAGCTATACCTTCTTATAGTAATTCTTCTTATAAATAAATATAATCCTCTTGAAGATAGTACATGTCTTTTTATTGATTTAAAGATCTGCTTTTATTATTTGG
>CM063505.1:133904130-133924130 GCA_032207245.1 Pardosa pseudoannulata
TTTTAATATTTTTTAAACGGGACTAATTGGGTTATTGTCAGTTTTTCTATATTCAATTAGAGGTTATGAAAATTTTTATGTGAAAAACACAATGAGACTCATAGTAATAGGAGAAAAAATAATGATATTATATTTCTTATTATTTATATAGATATTCTTTTTGTATCAAAATTTATTGTCCAAATATACAATGTGTGGTAATCAATGTGCGAAAAAATAGAGAAATACTTAAATATAGTTGAGAATCACATCAAAAAGCATCATTATATTTCTTATTATTTATACAGATATTCCTTTAGTATCAAAATTTATTGTCCAAATATACAATGTGTGGGAATCAAAATGCGAAAAAATAGAGAAGTATTAAATATAGTTGAGAATCACATCGAAAAGCATCATTATATTTCTTATTATTTATACAGATACTTTTGTATCAAAATTGTCCAAATATACAATGTGTGGTAATCAATGTGCGAAAAAATAGAGAATTATTAAATATAGTTGGGAATCACATCGAAAAACATCAGCGGAAATACAGTGTACCCCAATGTAATAGAGGTACACAGGACAGACAAATACAGTTGTGTAAGAAATTGTATTGCGCAAAAAAGTAGTACAAAATTACTTTCAATCTTCAGAAGATGTTTCCGAAATTGGCACTGATTCATGCAGGATTTATTTTTTTGATAGATGCCGAACATTATGGTACAATCTGTTACTTCTTGGATTGTAGCTTCTGTGTTGCTGATTCGTGGCACTAAGGTCATTCCAAAACTTACGAATGTGATATTAGGACGAAAAAACGGATTTAATTTCCACAAAAATAAATAAGAGAAAATAAATGAGGTGATCTAGTGGGGGACACTTTACAAGAGGGTGAAACCAACTTTTCTTTGGATATAACTGTTTCTCCATTATTAAATTCTTATCATGAATGTGAAGAATCCATTAGCAACCCGAATGAAGAATTTTTTTAGTGGAGTAGTCATTGCTTCTACTGTACTTTCACCTCTTTCCCATTACCCAATATTGTGAATTTCTGAATATATTTATTTTTCTAGTACTTTCCTTAAATCTAAAAATATGATATAGATCTTTAATTATATGCTGTAATAGTTTCAAGCCACGTACTGACCTTGAGAGGTCAATGCAGAGCTCCAACTATACATTTCTGACTATGATTTCCTTCACAATTATGGCCGAACGATGGCCCATAACGATGGAACAAATCCCCCTTTGGCATGGATGTTCGTAGACGTTCGGAATAGGCTTTAAGCAGTGGGTTCAGGTCTCATTAGCCCTCGTGTTACCAAAATATAGACCGTAGAGTTCCAAACGAAACCTTCACAATTATGATTCCTAATGATATTCTGTATACTTCCTCCTAGTTTGTGCAAAAATCATTCGGTTTCTCTGTATATACAAATGCATATTATTTCAATAATCAAGTTTTGAAAATATTTTAAAATAAATAAAATAATTTTATTTAATGTTTAAATTCAATAACAATGGTGATTTAAGTGCTAAAATAGCAGATAATAATTTAATGGGGAAATACGACAAACGGTAACATACTTTATAAACTTTACGAAGTTAAAAAAGATGCAGTACTAAAGCTCTTCAGTATATTTTTTCAATAGTTTGATATCTGCAATTTAGTTTCTTTTGAATACGAATAAAATTAAGTCGATAGAATGTCGTTCCACCAGTTTCTCTATAATAAATCAATACAATGGAAGGGATTTTTCCTAAATGCCTTTAGTGAAAATATGCTCTAATTTTTAACATGTGACATTATATTTTCCTGTTACACAAGTCTTTATTTAACACTTTCAAAAATTCACAACAAATTAGGTCATAGAACTAGTAAATATAGTACAAACAATAAGTAAATGAAATGAAATAATAGATCTTTCTAAATGCCTTTAGTGAAAATATGCTCTAATTTTTAACATGTGACATTATATTTTCCTGTTACACAAGTCTTTATTTAACACTTTCAAAAATTCACAACAAATTAGGTCATAGAACTAGTAAATATAGTACAAACAATAAGTAAATGAAATGAAATAATAGATCTTTCTAAATGCCTTTAGTGAACATATGCTCTAATTTTTAACCTCTGACATTATATTTGCTTGTTACACAAGTCTTTAATTAACACTTTCATAAACTGACAACAAATTAGGTCATAGAACTAGTAAATATAGTACAAACAATAAGTAAATGGAATGAAATAATAGATCTTTCTAAATGCCTTTAGTGAACATATGCTCTAATTTTTAACCTCTGACATTATATTTGCTTGTTACACAAGTCTTTAATTAACACTTTCATAAACTGACAACAAATTAGGTCATAGAACTAGTAAATATAGTACAAACAATAAGTAAATGAAATGAAATAATAGATCTTTCTAAATGCCTTTAGTGAAAATATGCTCTAATTTTTAACATGTGACATTATATTTTCCTGTTACACAAGTCTCTATTTAACACTTTCAAAAATTGACAACAAATTAGGTTAAACAATTAGTAAATATAGTACAAACAATAAGTAAATGAAATGAAATAATAGAACTATAGACAGTAGCAATAAAAGATATGAACTAATAGGTTAGATGTCAAAGGAAGACATAGGGTAAGGAAAAGAGAAAAACGTGAATATGTATTCACTTTTCGAGGTCCTGTAATATGAAAATTTTCTTATCTTTCAAAACGAATATTAGATATGTGAGAAACATTACGTTTATAAAATTGATACCACCGAAACGAAATTTTTTAAAAAAAGTTACAGCTGGTTTCGAGGGGATGTTTTCAACGTTATGTATGATGAATCATCTTTGTTCTGTAAGAATTCTATAACAGTTCCTGTAAATGTAGTATGGAAGACATAAATGTTATCATGCTATCAGCATTGTTATTAGTATCCCTATTGTAAATATTACTGAAACTGAAAATCTTCTATATCAGCTTTTCTCCTTACTGCAGTCATTATAGTGTAAATTTTAAAGTTACAGTGGATAAATTAAATATTTAAATAAACAGTGTGATTTACGAACTGATATAAGATTTTTTTTAAATTGGGAAGTTTTGCAAACACAAGATTTGACAATCGACATCAAAGTGTCTTATCCAATACTAATATGAGTATTACTAATAAACATATGTTTATTAGTAATAGGCATATTAGTTTTGTACAAGATATACAAAATATCTCCCCTAGCTTATTAAATTTATTTAGTATGTTATTATTTGTGTTCAGTTTGCAAGTTTTCCTTTTACTCAAACCCTGTGTTCAAAGATATCAAATAACATTACAGGTAGAATTTGATTTTTCCTTTAGTAAATAACTTAGGTTATTACGAGATTTCTCTTAACTCGCCAAATCTAATGAGTTTATATAACTACTTACTAATACATCTAATGTTATTAATTTTTAATGTTTCAATTGGGGACTGCAAAGAAGAGCCATGTTAATGTGAAGTGGTATATTGCTGATGTAAAATTTATACAATTCCGATTTCTTCTTTTTTGGAGTCCAATGTTAATACAATCAGTACCGGCTATATGGTCACCCGCATATAAGGTCAGTTTTCTAAAGTCCCGTGTAACTTAATAGGGAACATGTGTTAAAGTGCACCGCTTATACAGTCAATTTCTTTTTCTTGTTACCGGTTATATGTCAGTTTAATGTTTTCAATGAGTTTCAGTTTTTTTTCTTTTCGGTTTCTTTTTAAGAAGTCAGTGCGAAATTAGAAAGGACCTGAATTCAAGCCTCTCTCCCTTTCCCCCTTTTTTGTTTGTGTAGCCTCATCGTCGGAGTTTCTCACCTCTCTCAGTTATCTTGCCCCCTGACAAGAGGTGGTAATCTGTCTGTTTAGTGGTTGAAGTTATCTCTCCCTGCTTAACCCTCCGAGTGGAACACATTGAGGAAAAATATCTCCAAAAAATACGCTAAAGGTTTACTGTGTCAGTGACCAAAGCGTTCTATGATTTTTTCCTTCACCCTTTGTCGACAAAAATGGAATACGGGAAACCCAACCTCGTTACTGACTCTTTACTTCTGGTTATATATAGATATATAAATAGATATTATAGATTGTTAATTTTTAATACACATAAAGCTCATCAACTCTGGAATATTATCCCATAAGAAATAATGGATTCTAAAAGTATAAATAAAAATATTCTTTGACTTATTTATATTTTTTACGAAAGTCATCCAAGATATTTAAGTGGTGCAATTAGAGATGCATCTTGTACCACAAACTTCGAAATACTTCGAAAGAGAGATTTACAAAGCCATGAAAAGCTATCGGCGTCTTTATACCTCGGGAGGTAGAGGTGTATCCCTCAAGAAATGTCAGTGAAAGAGGGGGGCAATTCCTAACCAATCGACCTGACCCTCCTACCTCAAAACTCCATTGGGGAAGGCACTGGCAAAAATGTACATTATATCCATTTTAGAAGCGTTTTTGGAGGTCGAAAATTGTACGTTTTGAAGTCATCATCGGTTTGGCGGAATTGTATGTGCGAACCGCTTAGAGGGTTAAGTTCAAATTGAGACGAAACAAGTAAAGAAAAATTTTGTTGTATTTCGATGATACGTCACGAGTATGAGTTCATATTTTCAATTATGGCTTCGAAATGAAAGAATTTATCATTTGCTGCCAAAAGTGAATTGATTGAAAAATTTAAAATATCTAATCTTTAAAAGGCTGCTTTCACCAAAGCAAATTCAATTACCCGGACGACATTAAACAACATTTTAGTTGCCAAACTTTGATCCTCAAGTGTTGTAATCGGTGATCAAGAAAGAAAATGTCAGAGCTTGTCATCTTATGGAAATGTGAATAAGGCTCTTCTGTTACTAGCATATAGCCAGTCATATGACGGGATCAGTAAAATTTTTAATTTTCCAGAATTGTAAAGTACCCTATGAGGCAGGTAAAAAAATTGGTTTGTTTTTTGGCTGAGAATTATCGTCCTACAAAAATAATCGATTAAAATTATCAAATATCTACCTAATCTATTATTTAAGCCAAATATAAAAGAAAATTATTTCCGTAATATCTAAGTTCAGTGATAAAACGTATGGAAATCATGCAGAAGATATTTAAATAATCTAAAATAAATGATTAAATGAGATAGTTAAAGGAATGACGTCATAATGCTAGAAAAAATTGTTATTTTTACCTATTTATTATGTGGTGAATTGATAAATTTAATAGCCTGCTCCTAAAATAGGGCTTGATATAATGGCATTAAATGCTCGAAAAGGGGGACGAGGTGAATTTCGAACGTTTTAAATATGATAATATTTTTCGCTGTGATACGACTCTTATTCATACCAATTTATTTTAGAATCTGATCTATAGTTTAGGAAAAAATAAACTTTACTCGCTTTGAATTTTTCTAACCTTAAGTCATCAAAAATCCAATATGGATGCTCTATCCATACCACGCCGAACCACTTCATAAATTCGAGGATAGATAGACAGATAACTTAGGATATTATTACATTACGAGAAGAAAGTTTCAGTCATAAAAAGTTGAAAAGATAATAAACATTTATTTTAAAAATAATAAAACAATTTTGAAAATAATAAAACAACTTTTGGAGTCAAATATGGATCCCTGTATCCATTCCAGGTACAACCGCTTCATAAATTCGCGGACAGACAACTTTGGCTATTATTATATAGGGGAGGGATTAAAAATGCACGGTATATGCACAATATGGTTGTATTGTTCCGCATATATGGTCAACCCGTTTATATTGTCTGACTTTCTGGACCGATACAGACAGTAGAATGCTCAAATTAGTAAAGTTGCAAATGCCGAACTCGAAAATTCCTATCTTGAATGTGCCGAACGCTGGGCGATTGGTTAGGGAGCTGATTGTCGGTACCGGAGTTCGTGGGTTCGAATCCCACTATGGCATGGATATTCGTAGCCGTTCGGAATCGGCTTTAAGCAGTAGGTCCCGGTCTCATTAGCCCTCGAGTGCAAAACAGTAGACCGTAGCTCTCCAAACCAAAACCAAAAACCTATCTTGAATGTAGGAAGGAGACAATCGGATCAAAGCAGTGAGCAATCTGAATTTAAATACAAAATTTGTTTGATACATCTACGTCATATTTTTAAAGTACAATATAAAACACAATAATGTTTTTTTATATTGAAAATGAAGTTATGATAAATAGATAGAAAAAGCATTGAATAACAAATATGGTTATAAAGTTTGGATTTACCTAATCAGAAAATCGCAAATCCAGTAAAAAATTGCAATAAAATTCTCAATATAGTATTTTGTTAAATATTAACTACAACAGAAATAGTTACATTAAATAATTATTACTTTGCTCCTTCACAAACAGATTTGTGGTGTCACACAGTCCTATAACAACATTAATCAGTCACATTCTCGGTATTTTATTTTCCACTCTACAAAAGCCGTATGTTATGTGGTTTTAACTTCTGTGAAATCTTATATAAACATTTCTTCGTACTTTTCATCTCGTTCGGCTTCCAAATGAAACTTTCTGCTGCAGTATAAGTCACTTGGGAGTATTTATAAGTGCAGGGATTTTTCGAAATGAAGAGATACGTTTGGAATTCCAGGATGTAAAATAAATTTTGGTTTGAAATTTTCCACCTGCATTTTATTCTCCATCTGGATAAGAATTTTATGCAGTTGGCACATTCTTCACTTCCCAAAGGATGGAGGTAACACAGTTTTTAGTCACCTAATACATATTGTGAGTAAAAAGGAAAGTAAGCTGTATTTAATATTTATCGCTAAAGATTTCTGAAAATATATTTAACGTATAGTAAGGTATATTTATATTTTGCATTGGCCTTAAAGTACTTTTTATGATATAGAAAATTTTTTATGACGCTTCCTTTTAATATATTGAATATTATACACGAATAACTATAAAAAAGAGGTCTTTAGCAAATTATATATAAAATATGAATTTTTATGCGTTACAATATACACTAACACACACATACATATATCTATTTTTGTGCGTGTGTTACGGTTAATCTGATACTGTAATCGGTTCTTGTTATTAATAAGTGAAGAAATCTGATAAAAGTAATCAATTTCTTTGAATTATTTTATTTAGGAAATAAGTATTAAATATATCTTATTATGAACGGTAATTACTATACATTTCAATGTGAGGTTTTCAATATTAGCCACTACATTTACTTTCATTGTTAATTCCATATTGTTTTAAGAGTAAATTGCGAGTATATTAATTATTATATATAATAAGATCAATGCATTTTTATTGATTATGAATGACTATAAATAATAGAAACAAATGAGACTAATTAATGTTAAGAAGTTGTTGAGATTTATAATACTATAACTTAGCTACTAATAGCTGCGAGTGCTGTTAGTTTACTGTTATTGTAATTACAGAATATCAGTAATTGAGATTTATTAGTTATATTTAATTAATACCCTAGTTATCTCTTCAGTTACATGTTATGTGATAGGAAGTAACTGAATTTACAGGCATTGGAATTTTACGTAGCAGTTTTGGTTAACGTAAAATATCATTCATAACAATTATTTATATTTAAAATATTCAATTTTGATTAACTATATAAAAAAAGAAAAAAATTATGTTTTAAATGATTTTATGATTTAATTTTTTAGGGAAGAGTTACTGTGGTTTACTGGAGTAATTTAAATTTTAAATGCTTCTACAAATGCCATATTGAAATATTTTCCCACTGAAGATGAAATTCTTATAAACTGATTTGGTGGAATGATAACATTTGATAAATGTTTAAGATGAAATCCTTATACCAAGTGTTTTAGGTTATATCATTCTCTGGAACATCACTGACTGATATAGAAGCTTCTATTTAGACAGTAAAATCTGTTCTTGTGACAATAATTTTAAAATGGCATCCTCTGTTCAGAATTTAAATAATATTTCTTTAGATCTTAGAATAATTATAATATTCCGGCCATCCCCCCTATCAACTTATACGAGTAGTTTATCTTATATTCCCAGATGTTAACTTTAACTCCAAAATATTTAACATTTTACAGTGTGCTTATTTAATAACAGATATTTAATAACACATTTTTAACAGCAGATCATCGAACATATGAAATAATTTTTTGAAATATCATAAAATATACAAGAAGAGTATTAATTGTTTTTCTGATCTTCAATTTCATCATTCTTTTCTACTTTAAAAATGTTTTATCTCTCTTAAGGAGTGATAATCGTCGAGCATTTGAAATAATTTTTTGAAATATCATCCAGTATAGAAGAAGAGTATTAATTGTTTTCCCGATCTTCAATTTCATCAGTCTTTTCTACTTTAAAAATGTTTTATCTTTCTTAAGGAGTGATAATCGTCGAGCATTTGAAATATTTTTTTGAAATATCATCCAGCATAGAAGAAAAGTATTAACTGTTTTCCCGTTCTCCAATTTCATCAATCTTTTCTACTTTAAAAATGTTTTATATTTCTTAAGGAGTGATAATCGTCGAGCATTTGAAATATTTTTTTGAAATATCATCCAGCATAGAAGAAAAATATTAACTGTTTTCTCGTTCTCCAATTTCATCAATCTTTTCTACTTTAAAAATGTTTTATCTTTCTTAAGGAGTGATAATCGTCGAACATTTGAAATAATCTTTTGAAATATCATCCAGTATAGAAGAGGATTATTAATTGTTTTCCTGACCTTCAATTTCATTAGTCTTTTCTACTTTAAAAGTGTAGAGTATTTATTATTATCCCGATCTTTAATTTCATCAATCTTTTTTACTTTAAAAATGTAGAGTATTAATTTTTCCCTATTATCAATTTCATTTGTCTTTTCCACTTTAAAAATGTTTTATCTTTCTTAAGGAGTTATAATCATCGAACATTAGAAATAATTGTTTGATATATAATCCAGTATAGACGAAGAGTATTAATAGTTTTCCCGATCTTCAATTTCATCAGTCTTTTCTATTTTAAAAATGTTTTATTTTTCTTTTAATTTTTCTTAATAATTTTTTGAAATATCATCCAGTATAGAAGAAGAGTATTAAAAGTTTTCTCGATCTTCAATTTTATCAGTCTTTTCTACTTTTAACCCTCAAAGCGGTTCGCACGTACAATTCCGCAGGTAGTCACGTACAATTTTCGACCTCCAAAAACGTTCCAAAAATGGATGCATTGTACATTTCTGCCAGTGCTTTCGCTCACGGATTTTTTAGGTAGGAGGGTCAGGTCGATTGTTTAGGAACAGCACCCCTCTTTGACTGACATTTATTGAGGGATGCACTCCTACTCCCTGAGGCACAAATACGCTGATAGCTTATCAGGGCTTTGGAAATCTCTATTTCGAAGAATTTCGTTTAAGATAACAGATGTATCTGTAATTGCACCACGTAAATATCCTGCATGACTTTCGGAAAAAAATATAAATAATTCTCTTAATATTTTTATTCATACTTTTAGAATAAATTATTTCTTATGGGATGATCTTCGAAACTTGACGAGCTTTATGTGTATTTAAAATTAATAATATATAATGTGTATTTATATATCTATAACCGGAAGTAAAGGGACAATAACGAGGGTGGGTTTCCCGTATTCCAATCTAGTCGACAAAGGGTGAAGTAAAAAATCATAGAACACTTCGGTGACTGACACAATAAAACTTTAGCGTATTTTTTGGAGACTTTTTTTCCTCGGTGTGTTCTACTCGGAGGGTTAAAACGTAGAGTATTAATTGTTTTCCGATCTTCAATTTCATCAGTCTTTTCTACTTTAAAAATGTTTTATCTTTCTTAAGGTTTGATTTGGTTTGGTTTTGGAGTGCTACCGTCTATTTTTTGCAACACGAGGGATAAAGAGACCGGGACCTACTGCTTAAAGCCGATTCCGAATGGCTACGAACATCCATGCCATAGTGGGATTCGAACCCACGAACTCTGGTTCCGAAGGCCAGCACCCTAACCATTCGGCCATCGTTCGGCTATCTTTCTTAAGGAGTGATAATCGTCGATCATTTGAAATAATTTTTGAACTATCCTCAAGTATAGAAGAAAAGTATTAATTGTTTTCCCGATCTTCAATTTCATCAGTCTTTTCTACCTTAAAAAATGTTTTATCTTTCTTAAGGTGTGATAATTTGAGCTAGCAAAATTATCACTTTGCTTGGACCATAATTCTGCTTATATTTCATCCTACACTGTTTCCTACGATGATAAGAAACTTTCTCGGCTGACTTTGTTTTTAAACATCCTAACAGATTGAGTTTGTTTAAAACGGTCTTGATTAAACGTTAGAACTTCAAATTTCCAACTATTTGTTTTTGTATTCTAAAAAGACTTATTTGACACCCAGAATTCAATTCACTACTTTATTAATTTTAACAACAAGATATTTCTTTATGATGCTTTCTTTCTTTTTACAACCATTATAAATATTCAAATCATTATCTACCATTTTCGAATGTAATGATCGTATATTGTATATCCTAATGTTTTATTGTATGTCTCATCTATCTGTTTTGTTCTGAATGATTTTAGGATGGTTAAGACGCTTAAATTCGGTAGTTTGTAAGTTCGAACTATTCAGATTATGTAGATTTTCTTGGCGTTTCGAAACAGATTCTAAGCTGTAAGTAAGAATATGTGTGATAATGTAAAGGCCACAATAAAACAACTCATCAAACAATGCATTAATTTTAAATTGAACCTCTTAAACTTTTAAAAAATCTTCTTGACAAAAAAACGAGTCATTTTTTTCAACTGGAACTATAATCATCAAATAAAAAATATGATAAATATGATAATATACAAAATAAAAAATTCTATTTCATTTATTTAAGAAAAAGCACAAACTTTATATAATTTATTCTTTTTTCTCGATTTAGGTAAGTCCAAATACTTCGGAAGGGTTGACAGGTCTAATCATAGATATAGATTATATTGTTGAAAATTATAACTCTTATATTATTATAGTTTTTTAATTAATTTTATCAATAGAAATAAAAAAATACCAAAATAATTAAATAATATAAAAATATACCATAAGTACACGCTTGGTTGTCAGACATTACATATACATTATTATATATATATATATATAAATATATATATATATATATATATATATATATATATATTATATTATATATATATAATATATATATACATGTATGTATGTATATATATATATATATATATATATATATATATATATATGTATATATATGTATGTATATATATATATAGATATATATATTTATGTATGTATATATATATGTATATATATATATAAAATATATATATATAATATATATATATATATATAATAATATAAAAATATATATATATATAAATATATATATATATATATATATATATATATATATATATATATATATATATATATATATATATATATAATATATTTATATATATATTATATATATTATATATATAAAATATCTATATTACATATATTATATAATATATATATATATATTAAATATATAGTATATATTATAATATATATAATAACAACATATATAAATATACATATATATACATACATACATATATATATATATAATTTTATATATATATATTTATATATTATATATATATATATATATATAAATAGCAAAAATTTAGAAGAATAGTTCTTCAAGTTTTATAAAAATTTTCTAATTGACATTTTCATAATTGCTTATTAAAATTTATTTTTAATCCAAATGAAAGATTTTCTCTGTTTCTTCTCTTTCCTGTTATCCATTATAAATTATGTAAAATTATATAATAATATATTTAACAATTTTTTTTATTAAGCACACCAACTATAATATAGCTCACTATAACTTAATTTATTAAGAAGATGCACTTTTCAGGTATACATTGGGTTGTAAATCTTTTTCATAAGATTAATTACTTATCTTCTACAATAATAGCTTTCTGACGCCATTTGCCCTTCTAAATTTTTATTCATATAACAATATAAATATTTTATTCGATGCTCTCCAGAGCTCATGTGTTATATCATTTTTAATTGCAAGGAATCACATTACATATCCTTTTTATATCAGTAATAACAACATTTCACAAAAAAATATATTTTACACCCATTATCTCCACTTCAACATTTACAAAAAATCTAATCAACAATAAAAATTACATTAATCATAAAAAACACAAAATAAATTCAAAGAAAACCCATAAATTCACCCCACATAAACAACACCAAAAACATAATAACCATAGCCCCCAAAACACAACACACAACACACACACAACACAACACAACAAAACACAAAAACAAACACACCACAAACATAACATAACCAAACAAAACAATAAACACAAAACAAAAAACAAACACAAATAAAAACCCAAAATATTTTAAAAATAAAAAACAATACACCATATTCACACAAAACACCACCCCAAACACCTAAAAACACAAAACATAAAAAAAAAAAAAATCAAATCAAAATTAAAAAATTTATCAACAACCTCAATAATCATTTTTAAACAAAAAAAATATTAATTCTAATAAAAAATTAAAACTCAAAAAATAAAATCTAACAATAATAAAAATAAAAAAAAAATATAAAAAATATAAAAAAAATCCCTAAATTAAACATCCCCAAATTTAAAAACCTATAACCACACACAATCCTTTCTCATCCAGAAAACCAGTTCAAACACTTCACACCAAATAACATAAAAAAACTATATCACCAAATATGCAAGATAAACTTACTCTCACCCCATCAATAACTGCAAGAGAAAACCTACAACAGTATGCTTAAAATGTAATGTCGGACTTTGTTTTCATTTTCTCCCCAAATTTCATCTATGAATCAGCCTAATGCAATGTAAGTGATATTTGTTAAGTTTTAGTAGTGTAATGGACCGTTGTCCTATTTATAGGACAGCCAATTACATAAAAATAAAAAATATGTTTTCAAAATTTTGGTTTTATATACTTAGCTACACCTCACAACATAATTAAAAAAACAACTATCATCTATATTTAAAAAACATACATTATACAAAAAAAAAAAATCAAAAAAATCCACATAACAAACAATCACTCAAATTATACAAATTACAAATAACACTTATAACTAATAAATTAAACAAGAAATAACCCCCAAAACAAAATAAATAAACAAAAACAAACCAACCCCCCCAAAAAACATCCCCCAAAAACCCACATCCAATTAAAACACCACCCACATCCACAACCAAAAACAAATTAGTAAAAAAAAACACAACTCACTCCACGACTTCCAATAAAATTCCCAAAGTTATAAGTCACCCCCGCATTAAAGTGCACTAGAGGAAGCAGAGACTCCTAAATGAAGCAATACCAAATTCCATGCAAAATAAATCAATCTTTCCACTCGCAATTCTCAATCTAATAAACATTGGCAATTCTGAACATCCCAAACTACCCCACAAAAAAATACCAAAAAACAAAAAAACAAATAACCTAAAAATATCATCAAAATTCCCATAAAAAAACAAAAAAAACTACAAAATAAAACAATTTACACATAAAATACAAAAAAAACAACAAACAAAATTAACATAAAATACAAGTATATATATTATTATTAAAATAAATTATTTCAAATTAAAAAATTAAAACAACCCACAAAGCAATGATACATTAACATACCCCAACAAATTCACCCCCCCCAACCCCCCAATAAAAAAATGGTATTAACTGCTTATCCCCCCTACAAAAACAATTCTCAGTCAACAAAATTTTGATAAAAGATTGTAACAAAAATCAAACAACCAACTTAACCGCAATCTACAGTTGTTACTTCGACGTACACGGACGTCCGGACCTAATTATACAGACCAAATATCCAAAATCACACCACAACCTTACATGCCCCACAAAATACCACATTGCAATGCCGTCACACAAAACAAAACCACATAAAAAACCACCTGGCACCTAACTCACCGGATCTCAATCCGATAGAACCCTTTTAACATAGAATGCCAGCTCAAAGACCACCACACTCTTTGCGTAACAATAAACACAAAAATCTGTCTCCTATCTACCAAGGACTTGTACATCCATGCCAAGGCGGGTTGAAGCTGTGTTGCTCGCCAAACCAACTCGTTATTGACAGGTGGTCATAATGTTTTCGCTCAAATTATATTATGCTTATACTAATTGTTATCCGGTTTTTCTATACAGTGAATTTGTGTTTGATTTTTTAAAATATCCTTTTAAGTTTCGTATACTCTATTCAGTGATTTAAAATACTTCATTAATATTAAAAAAGTATAAAATCTATGTTGTATAGATGACACTGTAATACATAAGAACATTTACTTCATATATGCTAAATAATATTAAAAATAGCATTAAAAATACATAAAAAAAAAACTAATCTGCATTCATGTTCAAAAATATGTTGATCGTAGAACTATGTTTTCCACAGCTGAAATGAGTCTCCAATATCAAGAACATAACCGAATGCTGTATTGCAGATCACAACATCTGCTGGTAACGGTAAATCTTGTCCTTCAAAATAAAAACCGCAATGATATCTAGCAACGATCATCTAAAGGCAAGTGCAGACATGGACCTCTTGGTACCCGCTTCATAAGACGGAATTCTTTTAGAGATGCAACGGAGTTTTGCTGTGTCTGGTAAAACAGTTTTACCAGTACCACTTTTCTTGCAACTTTCGTATGATGGGTAGACAAGAAACTAATTATCGACTTAACTTTATAAAACTAAATAAATATCATATGTGCTACAGCACTACTTGTAGACAGATTTTTTACTAAAAATGTTGATGTAATAAATGTCCAGCTCATCATTTAATTTATCTGTAGTTCCAATTATATATCATTTAGATCAATAGAAGTGTTCTAATTTCTTCTGAAGTGGGAAACTTATTTCTTGATAACACTATATATGCCTGTGTGTGTGTTTGTCCTCACAGATGTTATTACAAAGTTCTATGTAAAACACAATAAAAGCTACTCAGTTTTTAAATACAAGGTACAGATATAGCTATTTTGTATTTCATTCATAAATGTCTATTTAACCTTTTAGCGTCGGCTGACACAAAACCAAACTTCAAAAATCCCCAACACTCAAAAAAAAAACTTTGTCCCCAAATCAACACACAATATTTTAACCCACTTTACAAAACTAAAATTAACATAAAAAAATTTAACCAACAACATAAAAAATTACAATAAAAGTACAACACAATACAAAAACAATATCTATAACATTAACAAAAGATAAAACATTTTATAAACAAATATAAATATTTAATAATAAAATCAAAAAATTATTATTATTTCCCAGTTAAAAATTTCAGAATTATTCCTGATTACGAATAGAGATATGTGGAAAGTACTGTTTCACAACACACAAAACACAATAAAATTAGACTAAAACATAATAATTTCCAATGTACTATACTCCTTTGTTCACTTCTATGGGTGCTTATGTGATTTCTAGTTTAACAAATATAATTAAAACATTAAAATATAATATTCTACTTTTTATTTTAGAATTATAAGAATATTTTTAAACCCCAAGCTCTTCGCGTCCCACGACACATCTGAGGCTATCCCCCCTCCCCCATCCCTTCAGTTAAAAAAACCAATAAACACAACCCCAATACCACCCAAAACCAACCCCCACTTTTTCACCAAAAAACCCACCCCCCCCAAAAATAAAATACAAAACCACAAAAAACACAACAAATTCATAACATACATCACACAAAAAAATCCCACAAACAAACAAAACACACATTCACACAAATTATTCTATATCCACCATCAACAACATTCCTCCAATAACATATCTTATCCTTATCAAAAAAATTAAATATACTATAAAACACAATACAAAAAAAAACTCTTATAAAAAAAAAAAAAATGTAAAAATTAAATAATATGCACCACAATGTAAAAAATATAACAATAAAACAAAAATGTATAATTTTTTAGAAGTTTATATCAATTGCCAAATTCTTTTATTTAGGAGATAAAAACACAATATTAATTTACTAATTGAGTGATTTCAACTTCTTACTATTAAAGGGAAACTTAAATTATCGTAAAATTAAATTCAGAAATTTAAAAAAAACTGTCATTAAACATTTGAATGTAGACATTCATATTTATAGTTTTTAAAGTTATCTTGAAATTTTTTTTCAGTATAGTAAACAAAAATTAAGTAGTTTTATACAGAAATAGAAAGAGTAGTACTAAATTGTTTTATGTTAAACTGCAGTTATGACGATTTTTGGACTTTATGTAAAAACTTGTGCGTAACAAAGCCCTGTAGTTGAAATTACCGAAAACTTGAAACTAACATCAAAACTTACCCTTTTAGGGGAAGGGAAAAATTTTATTAGCTGAGTTATTGTGGGATACTACGAACTCAAATTTATGGTAATATCGAAAGTTTTAGAGGAGTAGTGAAAGACTATCTTCTTACTGCTACATAATACAATAGATTATTTTAAAATTCTGTATTAACATTTTCTAAATGGGAATAATTTTCGTAGTTTCCTTCTACAAGGTACACTCAAAAATTCTACGATATGTTTTTAGCATAAAAAAAAGGTCACTAATTCATTGTTCACATTTTCACAAGCAATATTAAAAAGCCTTCTTCCATTACTACTAGGTTGTATCGAAATAAATATAAGTAATTAATCGAAATAAATATAAATAAATACACACGTATATTTTTATTGCAGTTACACTTTACTTCGCCACTAGCGAATTAGTAGCAGAAATAATTTTCCTCTTTTATGGCCTTCATAATTAAAGCTTTCCTAAAACCTACATATAGAATTGCACTATTTCGAAAATCGGCACTGCAACCGACATTAAAACGTTAAGAAGTGGAATATATTCAGTACTAGAAATGTACAAACTGTCTGAAGCTAAATCCGATAGTGTCTTGTGATTTACAGCGTAGGTCAACAACGCATAATAATGAAAGCGCTTGGCTAATGAATGCCATTTGCGCACCTAACAGCAGCTTGTGCTTTACGTTATGCGAATATCAGGTGGAGTTTGAATTAATGCAGAGCAATTTAAAATCTGGGAAAAGTTTTTGATTAGCGATTGGACCTTAACGAACTGAACTTTTAAGATAAACTGAGGAATTTTTGAGAACGGAGTTTAATTAAATAGATGCAAAATTTCTCTGATTTAAATTCATTTCTAACGTACAAATAGGCGTTGCTTTGTGAAATTTACAATATTTTTTGACTTTTATTTTCAGTAATTTTAACAAAATTTTATTGCTTCTTTTAAACTGGACTGCTTAAAAAAATGTACATTTTCACTTAAGTAATGAACTTTTCAAAAATATTTTGCATATGTTAAAAATTTAAAAAATATATAAAATAAAAGTTTAATTATTTATATAGATAAACAAAATTTACATAAATTTAATTTAAAATATTTAATATATTTAAACTTTAATTTAACAAAATATTTTTTAATATTTATTTCTTTTATATATTTAAATATTTATATATTTATAATTTTTAAATTTTAATAAAATTTTTATTGTTTTTTTTTATAAAAAAAAAATATTTTCAAATAAATGTAACAATTTTTATAAAATATATTATAAACATATATATACAATATAAATATATATAATATATATAAAATAATATATATATTATATATATATATATATATATATATATATATATATATAATAATTTGATACATATATATATATACATATATATACATATATAAATATATATATATATATATGTATACATATATATATATATATATATATATATATATATATATATATATATATATATATATATATTTATATATATATATATATATATATATATATATATATATAATATATATTAAAAATTGTATTAATTTATTTGTTATAAAAATTGTTCACATTTATATTGAATTTCAAATAATAATATAATAGTTTAAAATTATAATTTTAAATTAACACATTAATTAAAATTAATTAAACGAAACTTTTTGTTTATTAATATATATTGTTTTGAAATTTATGAGTCTCGAAGCGTATTATTTTTATAGAGTAATATACAATGAAATAAATATGTATAACAGTCTTAAACTTGATCTTTATTACGAATAATAAAAACCTATTTATCATTATTGCTGTTTTTTTTTAATAAATGCATGGTGGATGTCATTCATTTCTTTTCACAAATACGTACGTGTTGTACACAAGATACTTTTATTGTTCCCTGTAATCACATGAAATAGGTTTAAATATGCCTCAGACATCTATACAGTGATCCCTCGTTTTTCGAGGTTAATGGGGATCAGAACCTTCCACGAAAGCTGAAAAACAACGAAGTAGGATTTGCCCCCCTGGAATTTTCGCGAATGCGGGTACACGAATAAAAATATGTAAACAGTATTATTAGTAACACATTTAAAACAAAAATTGCAACAGTATACTTATTTGCTTAAACGTGTCAGTGCTAGTTAATAAGGTTAATTACAAAACCTTATAAGTAATAAATATTAATCAACGTTGCTTTCTGAGAGAGGGGAGGAGTTTTGTGTTGGTGGCGGAGGAGGGGCTCTCACTTGATTCTTGGAAGCTTTAGACTCACTCGAAAAATCGTCTGCTAGATACACTGACTGCCGGGAGATTTACTTTGGAGAGAAACATGTTGTTGGGTAGTTGTCTTTGTTTTTTCTATCATTGGTCGATGTCGCAACGGAAACCAATCACACGCCTTTATGAGAACTCATGGTATATACACTGAGTCAACTCATCTTTGTTTGACATGCAGGGATCCATTTCTCTCGCATATCAACATGAAACAACGCACCTTTCCACAATGTGGCTGCCAACATGGTTGTATTTTTTTATATTAAATTGTTATAATACATGATGTGAGATGTTAAGAATTAGTGGAATGTATATTTAAATATATAAACATAAATAAAAATTTTGTAATTGAGAAATGACCAAAGGAAAAGGATTTGCTATTAGTTTATTCTAGATTAGAATTTGACATTACAGATCAAATATATTACTATCAATAGAGAATTAATGACTACTAACATTTAAGATTTTAACACAGTACAATAGATAAGAATAATATGAATGAGGAGGATACATAATACATAACCACAATTGACTAGAATCTAATGTATATGGATTGGATCAGCGTTGGGAAAATGAAAACCCAATAAGATTCATTATTAAAGGAATTAAGAATTTACTAACAACAACAACTTTGAATATTTTCACTCCAAACGTCGTCCAAACAATCCACTTTAAAGAAACATCAAGAAAAAACAGAGTATTCATAGAGTTCAGAGCCGATTTAATCCCCCCGCTCCGTGCTCCAAGCGAATACTATTATTTTTCTTTTTTTTTCTGATTGCGCTATGCTCAATGGTAACAAAATAAACACATTTTTCAAAACTATTAAACAATGCTGCCGATGATCTAGCATCATCGCTGCTGGACGGCACACAGGAAAAATTCAATAATATATTATAATATGGAAAATTTTTAAACAGTATAAACCATACATGAGTAAGAAAAAGGTATAGACCACATTAAATGAAATAATTAGTCTTTTGCCAGTCAGGATTTCTTACTTATTTCATGCGCAGTTTGGGCAACTACATTTTATATTTTATATACTTTTGGCATAGCGATATTTTATGGTCAGAACAAATACTTATTGAGTTGCTTCCACACTTAGAAGAACATATGCTTCAGTAATATCAGCTTTTATCTTTGAAGTCAGTATTTTGTATCCGAATATTATGCTTAATAAGCAACTAATCAAAGAGTTCTTTAAGATTTTCTCTCCTAAATTTTATTCCAGTAACTTCTTTGTATAAAATCCATGCATTAATCCCAGATCAAAAATATATGTCGAATACATTAACTAGTCACCTCATTAATTCTTCCTTG
>CM063505.1:133929130-133939130 GCA_032207245.1 Pardosa pseudoannulata
ACGGGCTCGGTCCATAGGTTCCAGTTGAAATACCACCTTTGAAGCCTTTGAAGGTTTGAAAGGTGGTTCTGGTTGTAGTTAGTTGTTCATTGTTGTTGAAGAGGAATTTTCTGTTTCTTGATAACAGACCAGAATGTTCAGATGCGTGCTTTTATTGTAATCATGTAAGAATGGAATAAAACCAATTAGTTGGGTGAAGTTGGACATTTTTGACTCTGCTGCAATCATGCAGACTCCCAATGGACACGACTACATTCCGCGGGTGATTGATGATGTGCCGGCTACGGTTCGTCACATATATAAATATTGGGTGCTTTTTAGAAATTAAAAAATCAATCAATACATAAACCCAAAATTAAAATTTCACTCGTATAAAAAAAACTTTTTAAATATAATGTCATTGTAAAATGTTTCAAACTCCAATCTAATTTGCGTATAATCAGTAAAATTTTAATAAATGAATACTGAAATCTAAATATAAAAAAAAAATTAAGCATAATATGAGAAGAAAAATATAGATTAACACTCAGGAAATGATCTTATTTTTCTTGCGCAAATGCGTTACATATAACTGGAAGAACCACTTTTGCAGAAATTGAATATCTGTTATATATTTTAAAAGAACCGTGAAATCCGCAAGTTTACCGATTAACAAATATGTGAAGATACATTTTTAACATAAGGTATCGCAGGTTTTTAAATCTAAAATATTTATGGAATAAAATAAAAAGTCAATATTATTGAAAAGCTGCTGCATGCAATAAAAGTACAATATTTCTTCTTTAACAATAAATTTTATAATTTTTTGTATTCAGTCTGCAAATTATACGACATGATTTTCTCATGCTGTGTCAGGCACACATCGCACAATCTGTATTTTTAAGTTAAATTTAATGCTTTAACTTATTTAAGTTGATCTAGAATTTCTAAAACTTCTTAGTATACTGGAAAGTAGTAGGTCAGCTATTTTAAGGAAAAATTATACTTAATATTAAGCATCAAATAGAAAAAAAGTCTTACTTTTTTTAATTCAGAGCAGAATATTTCTAAGTAAATTTGAAGTCATTTTGTAAAAGTAATTCGCGTATGTCCAGCTATTTAAATCTTCAGTTTTAAGAAAAAATCCTTTTAACATCGTTAAGTTTACTCCATATAAATCTAGATTTTTTCAACAATACAATAAACTTGTGTATCAAAAATATGCAATTAATAATGCCAAGATTAATTACTATAATTGTAAATTCCTTTACAAACTTAGAGGAATCATTGAGAAATGAATCAATTAATTGTATATTTATTTAAGATATAAAATTTATATTTATATTGTAAAACAGGAAATATATAGCACTGTGATTTATACACTGTCTACCAATAAGTATTTGGACACCTGTGATAGATAATAAAAACTAACTTTATTCAAAATCAATAATTCGTAGAGCCTCCAATAGAGGCAATTATCGTGTGAACCCTCCGGGGCATAATTTCCACAAGTCTTGAACACTGATTCGTATCTCCAAAGAACCCGTTTCCACTGATCTATGGTCTAATTTTTATGTTCTTTGCACCACTTTAACCAAGCAGAGCGGTTAGACTTTGTGATTAAAGACTTATAGTCAGCAGCACTACCATTAAAACCAAGCAGATATGCTTCCGGATGGTATTCATTGAAACAATATTCCCGGATACATGTTGAAACTCCTCGCGGATGAGGGCCATCGGTTGGGTGCGGTTCTTCCGAATTTCTCTGGACAACACTCGTCGGTCTCTATATCCCAGTTTCTTTGGTCTGCCTACTCGGGGCACATTCCCACAATCATCGCTCACCTACCACTTCTTAATCACATAACCCACTGACGATTTTCGGTACTTCAGATCGCAAGATATGTCCCTTAAGAATTGGCCACATTTGTGATACCTGATAATTATACCTTTCTCGAAGTCAGAGAGCACCGAACTGCGTGGCATCTTGCATGCGACTATTGCCGATACTGTTTCCTACACGATGTATACCGGCGGAGGCCCTGATGTACCTCAGGACCACAGATATCCTCATTTGCATAGGTGTCCAAATACTTATTGGTATACAGTGTAGTTTGGTAAATAACTGTCGTATACTAGATATTTTTATATTAAGCCATTCAGTACGTTTTATTTTTATCAATAGTGCACGATTCTAAATAATGATTTACTTTTAATTTAAAATATGTATTGTGATAAGAATTTCTTTTAAAAATAAGTAAAATTTTGAAAGCCTTAATGTTATATTTTGTACTGTTTTATTTAGTACTAATGATCTAAGGCATTTTGAGATTCATCAACTAAAATCCCAAAAATACATTTTCTGTATATAAGAGTTGCTATAAAATATTCTGTTAAAGATAATGTTAAATTCCCCTTTTTTTCACTTTATCTCTTATCAATATTCTTTTCACAATAATCAAGAATATGAATTATTTATAAGAAAGATAATCCAGGTAATTGTAAACTTATATTAGCATAGATAATCTAATGATTCCGCATAAATTATCACTAATAATAAGATTTTGCCATGCTTGTATGACTAAAATAGCAATACGAATAATTTATTTTTCAGAACAACATTCCCGATTACTGAAACCTGGAAAATGCCTTGACGTTAACATGAGTAGTAAAGGACTAATACTGGGTCTTCCAGACGTGATAGAAAACTCGTCACGATGATTTTATGGAATAGGTTTTCTAAACAATGAAAAACAAGTAACCAGTTCCGCCAAAATGACCGCAAAACCAGCAAAACTTCTCAAACTACCTACAGAAGCTGAATATTTCCTTTAATATCCTCCAGGTCCATTAAAACTATGATAAAACAAATCTTACAGACAAATTCTGAGTCGCCCGAGTTTTCTCGGGATAATGATTAACTGCAATATATACGAACCTAAGATAACTCTGTATAATCAGGCAAGCGGTTAAAACAAATACTACTACACAGATTAAAAATCTTTAGATGAAAGTTATAAAAAATATAAGTTGTAATTTAGCATCTATGCCTGAATATGAAACACCTATATGTCAAAAGTTTTTAGGTAAGTTTAGTATGTTTAAAACTGATTTTAATAAGCGAAACTAAAAACTAAACTCCCTTTTGCTACAGCCCAACTTGGGAGTCATGGTCTATGGTGTCAATATCCGTTTCCGGGATAAGAGCCCTGAGGTGGGAATCATATATCCCGTTAGGTGGTCAACTCCCTAGTTTTTAGTTCTTAAATATGGTCAGTTCTCAGATTGTATATGCATTAAAGGGATGAAAGGCTGGATTGAATTCGTCTAGCTCGACGATGGGACCTTTTAGATGAAAATTATAAAAAAAATATAGGTTGGAATTTTTGTTGGATCTATGCCTGAATATGAAACACCTATGTATCAAAAGTTTTTAGATAAGTTTAGTATGTTTAAAACTAATTTTAATAAGGAAAACTAAAAACTAAACTCCCCCGTGCTACAGCCCAACTTGGAAGTCATGGTCAATGGTGTCAATATCCGTTACCGAGATCAAGAGCCCTGAAGTGTGAATCATATATCTCTTTAGGTGGTCAACCCTCTAGTTTTTAGTTCTTAAATATGGTCGGTCCTCACATTGTCTATCCATTAAAAGGATAAAAGGCTGGATTAAATTGGTCTAGCTTAACGATCGCACCTCGTGCATGCAATAAACAAAATGAATTAATAAAACCACTATAAATGATTATAAATTAATTAATTAATTAAATATATTTCCAAATATTAGTGTATATTGCAAAATGTTTAAAATATCTAGCAGAATTTTTTATCCTAAACACTAAATTTACGGACCGAGCCAATTTGACTCCTTAAAAATTTGATCACTATATATATATATATATATATATAACTTTAATATCACTTTTCAAAAACATACATTGGTTTTTAGTTAAGTAATAAAATATATGTAAACTTTCATTCCTCTTCCCCCGCAGACCCCTTCATTTCGCATTATCAAATGTGGTATACCTATTTTCACGGTTGTGAGCCAATTTGACTCATAGAATGGTTTAACAGTTTTGTATAAAGAGACGACTCAAGTAAATATTTCACGAAAAGATTTTATTTTCCAATTGGCTGAAGAGCTAAGAAGTAAATATAGAGAAGAAGTCGAGAACACTTCCATTCCAATGACAGAAATTCATGCTACTGCCTCACGGAAGAATTGTCAAGTTCAACAATCATGCAAAAGAAACAGATGTAGAAACCATTGTGCTAAATGTAATAGAAATGTTTGCGGAAAATGTGTTTCAAAAACAGATTTTATATGTAAAAAATGTTTTCCATGAATTTTTTTATAATAAACATTTTATTTAAATTAATTTGGAACTATTTCCATTGCAAAAAACTTCAATTTTCTTGTATGAGTCAAATTGGCTCACTACAGTAAAAATAGGTATATGATCAAAATCCGTAAATATAGCGATAAGGAATTTCCTTAATGTAATTTTAATGAACTGTAAAATGCTTGTTGATAACTAAAATATCCCTTTTGAATGATTTTCCTGAAAACTGCAAATAAAATACAAATCGTAATGGCTAAAATATTAGATCTAGATTTATTATTGAAGTACGAGTTTAATGTATTATTTATACGTTCGGTAATATCAAGGAACCTTTTGATCCATGCTGTAATCCCAGCATGGGTTTTCTCTACCAACAGACATTAGGACATCGCTACTTTACCAATATTAATTATGTTATAGTTATCATTTTCAGTAGATGAATTATGACATTACTTTATACTTTAATATCCTTAAATCACAATAGTCAAAACGAAAGAGCTTTAATTCAATAAGAAAATTGTTGCTAAATTTAATATAAATACATTATTTAAAGTAATATTAGATGGATAAAAGGATTAAAAAACTGGAAAAATGGAAACCTATTTATAATAGTAAACATTTTAACATTTATTACTATAGTGTTATTAGTCGTAATCTGTTCAAACATAGTGTCACGAATTTGTAAGTGAATCTTAAATTTAACGTGGGACTCTACGGGTATCTCATCAAATTGCCGAAAATACCGGCTCATTGGCGGCAGTTTTTGGCTACCTATTTTTGTCGCCAAATATCGCCAAATGTTCCCAAGTGTGGCGATAAGTGACAATTTCCGGTTTCTGGAATATTCCAGCAGTTTCTTCGGGCCTATATAAGGCAGGCTGAGTCCCAAACGAAGAGAGTCGTTAAGTGGATTTCTCAGTTTACAGAGTACGCAAGGTATTTTATAACTGATTGCTAATAAATGATTGTTTTCGTGCTGTAGTCCTTAAAGTCCATTCAATCCCCGAACCCAGCTTTGAAAAATAATAACAAATAAATAAGATCCGGTAATAACTTGTATAAAAAGGATATTTTAGTAAGATTTAAAGTAACAATGGTATACGAAGGAAAATATACATTTGGAATAAACTATTGCTGTCAGACAGAAAATTATCTATTAATTTTAATTTTTACTGATAAACAGTGTTATTATTTTCTCGTCGAGTTACAACTGCCAAATCTACATTGATATATATATATATATATATATATATATATATATATATATATATATATATATATGTGTGTGTGTGTGTGTGTGTGTGTAAGAAAATTCCTTATTGATTTTAATTTTTAATTATAAAAAATGCGTTATATTTGGTTCAAAGATGATTATCTGTTATAGTGACCTATTAAACTTATTCCAAAATAAAAAAAATCTAAAAATAAATCATACATATTATTAAAGTTTTCGGTTCAAAATTAAAAATTATATGCCGAAAATATTTCATATAAGATTTAATCTTTCTTTGATAGTGTATGAAATCGAATTTATCTAACTTGACAAAAAGCTAAGAGAAAACTATGAATGGCATGTCATGAATCATAGAACAAATATAATCATATTACTTTTTATTTGAAAAATGTTCGGCAAAATTTATCATTCCAGTGGATTTTGTCATCTTCCATATGATTTGATTATTCATATGTAAACAGTAATTTTGTGAAAGGGCTTCCATATTCCTACGCACAAAGAGCCAGAAATAAATATAAAAATGTAAAAGTTTAATATTTCTTTACTGCATTCATGTTTGATTATTAAACATACCTATATATCGAAAATCATGTAGATAAATGTAAATGATTAAAATATACCTTGACTTATTTCTGCACCAATAATTCTCGAGTTACATCTGGAGTACATTGATATATATGCATATATACATATACATATATATATATATATATATATATATATATATATATATATGTATATATATATATATATATATATATATATATATATATATATATATATATATATATATATACATAATATATATATATATATATATATAATATATATACATATATATATATATATATATATATATATATATATATATATATAAATATATATATATATATATATATATATATATATAAATATATATATATATATATATATATATATATATATATATATATACAGATACAACTGATATATCCTAAAGTTAAAAATTAAAACAAAATAAAATATTAATACAATATTGAATGTTTAAATGCGCTATGCAACACTTAAAAACATCGAAAAAACTATAAAAATAGATAAAATAAAACTATAAAAAACTATAAAAATAGATAATAGAAATAGAAAAATAGACCCTCATATATAGACCATAAACAACCAGTGAGATGTTGTTTCGAAATGACTGGGGGAGTTTAGACCCCCCCACTATGTAAAAGAAAATATAATAATATTAGGCAATAAAATATTACTGAGTGGGGGGGTCTCAACTCCCCCAGTCATTTCGAAACATCATACTGTCGTGTAGTCCTCCTTTATATTTGAGTATCAACCTGTGATCAAATGTATAGTGGTGATTTATTTTTAATTGCGTTGTGTTAAGTATTTTTGTACTAAATTTAACCACAGATTCTGAGAAACTACAGACATAAATATAAAAATAAACTAACAGCTAAATTGACAGCAACCGAGACAAGCTTAATATTAAAAAATAAATTTATTAACATATATATACATCTATGTACAAATAATGCTAATGCTAATTTAATGATGCTAATTTTCATAAGTAAGCTTTTTCAAACTCTTCTAATTTCGTTCTGACAAATTTTATATATTTAAGAAATTTTGTAAATAGATAGAGGACCTAATCTCGATTTCAAAAATGTATGCAAAATGGGGGTACCTTTGTGGGTCTAAAATGTTGGGCCCGGAACACTTCTGGTTGAAGGGTATCTATTGCTGATCAGGAGAGGGAATCTATATCATCCGTTGGTCTCATCAGGGGCTTCCTCCTGAGTCTCTGGGGTGCGGCCGTACTATTTGGTGCAGGAACACTTCCTGTCGGACTTGGCTGGACTCCCCTAGTCTGGACTATCGAGCACCTTCTCCTCTGGACTTACGAATCTCTTCCGACCTACCCGACTGGACTCCCGACTTTCCGAACACCTTCTTTTGGGGAATCTCGAACCTCTTCTCTGGGACCTCCGCATCAACTTTCTGGGACCTCCACATCAATCTCTCATCTTTTTAGATTTTTGATATTTTATTATTTCAACCTTGTCCCCTCCTCCTTATTGTCTTCCAATTGGGATAGTTGAAAGGATTTCATTGGTCTGACCAAACCCCGCCTTGAGACAGCCAACATGAAAAATCTTATCAATTCTAATTGGGCACTGTCCTTTAGGAACACATAAATACTCCACAAAGGTACATTCTTATTTAATGCCAAGTACGGAGACGGGATACTAATCTGGGACTGGAATCAGAACCCCGCCCGAGACCACCGTACAAGACAACATTATCCGTTGAAAAGAAATTTATGATCCTTTATCTGTTTACAACGATGTGATGAGGTTAGATTTAGATCCCGAACATTTTACTTCATGTATGAATGAATCAATTATATAATAGATCTAAATCGCCTCGTCACACATACCACTGGTATTATACACATCATATCACTATATATATATATATATATATATATATATATATATATATATGCATGCATACATACAATATATATATTTACATACATACATGGACTTTTATTTTTAATCTAAATTATTGTGGCATGTACATAGTAAAAATAAACGAAGTTTGGCAAACCTTGTAGAAAGTTACATATTTCGGATATAATGGGATCTTCTTAGGAATAAGCTGATATTTTAATTAGCTTAGGATGATAGTTATAAAAAAAGATAAAGATCTTGATAAGATATCTATATTTCTTATTGCACGCAAACACAAAACTGTAAATCAATGATTTATAATATATAAACCAATTCCTCCTGTAGGCCGAAATATAGCCGATTGGTTAGGGTGCTGGCCTTCGGTACCGGAGTTTGTATGTTCGAATCCCACAGTGGCATGGATGTTCGTAGCCGTTCAGAACCGGCTTTGAGATATAGGTCCCGTGCTCATTAGACCTTGTGTTGCAAAAATGTAGACCGTAGGACTCGAAACCAAACCAAAACAATTTGTCCTGTCTTTATATGGTGTATCTGATGCAGTAGTAAAATTTTTACTCAGTCTGATAAATTTATAAAATATCAATCCACATAAAGAAAAATTATAGCTTCTTAGAAGCAGTTGTTTTAAAAAATAATAGATTGTTGATAGGGCTGAAAATTGAATCTGGTTTTGATTAAAGCATAAAAATCATGTAAAATATCTTTTAATTGACCTTAGAAATAGAAAGAATGTTAATATTAGGTTAAAAGCTGCTAATTAATTAGATGTTACAGAGAATTTTTTCTACGTTTAAATGGATATTTTCAAATATCTGAAATATTTTTAGATAAAGTATTAGTTAAATAAGGAAACGCTTGTTAATAATAGGTTAAAAACTGCTAATTATTAACATGTTACAGAGAATATTTTCTACATTCAGTTGGATATTTTCAAATATCAGAAATAATTTTACATAAAGTATTAGTTTAATAAGGAAACGCAAGTTAATAATAAGTTAAAAACTGCTAATTAATTAGATGTTACAGAGATTTCTTTCTACATTTAGTTGGATATTTTCATATATCAGAAATATTTTTGATAAAGCATTAGTTAAATAAGGAAACGCAAGTTAATAATAGGTTAAAAACTGCTAATTAATTAGATGTTACAGAGATTTCTTTCTACATTTAGTTGGATATTTTCATATATCTGATATTATTAGTTTGATATTTTGATTAGTTCAGAGTTACTACATAAGGATAAAATTTGAATACATAATTATGTAATAATTTCCTATATTTGTATATTCATATCTGTAATATTCCTTTCGAATGATTTCCCGAGTGCGGCAAGGAATGCGAACGAAATTTAATCGTGATCTCTAAATGATTAGACCTAGATTTGAATCCAACTACGCGTTAAATGTACTATTCATACATACGAGGATTTCAGGGCAGCTCAGTCCTACTTTAATCAAGTACGGATTTCTACATCAATACTTAGTGTTTATTTTAAAGTTATTCTCTCTTATATATAAATCATGATAGCATATTAGACATCTAATTTCATATGTTACATTATTTCTCTAGTTACTACAGGAAAAATAATTTTGTTTAAATTTAGCCATAATTTATTATGTAATATCGGTCCGATTCTAATACGAAATTGGTATAAAGATGCTTCATATCACAGTGAAAACTACTATCGCCAATTATTAAAATTATGTAAAAAATAACAATTTTTCTAGCATTGACGTCATTCCTTTCCATTTAATCATTTCTTATTTTAATTATTAAAAATGTCTGCATTATTTTCATATTTTCATCACTGAATTTAGATATTACGTAAATAATTTTCTTTATATTTGCTTAAATAATATTAGGTACATATGGGATAATTTTAAATTTAATCGATTAATTTTGTAGAAATGAAAATTTTATCACCAGTATTAGCAACAAATTCTCTCTACCTCTAGGGTGTAGTGGAAATGATAGTT
>CM063505.1:133944130-133951630 GCA_032207245.1 Pardosa pseudoannulata
GTTGTAAAATATAGGACTTTAATAGATTTTAATGAAACTACTCGCTAATTACTTACAAGAATTTCAAGACATGTTCCCATCTGTACATTCCCCCAGTTTGTTTTTTTGTACATATAGATAAATATTATTTTAGAGTTATTATTTCTAACTCTAAAAATTGTGTTAGTAGATTAAATATTAAAGCTCATATATTACATAGACCTTAATCTTAAAGCTTTATTAGGAAAAAAACTAGATTATCACTGAGACATTATTAAGTCATTCGAAAATAGAATAATGAAAGTGTTATTTAAAATTGTTTTTCAAATTTTAAGATTTTGTAAATAATTTTTAATTTTTAATATAAATTACACATGAAACATTTATGAGAAAATATTAAATGATATTTTATTTCTATATAGTTATTAATTAGACATTTTTAGAATTTATATATCTACTCTATTGTAGAAGGTTTAGAAGTGATACAGTGAACGGGGACATAAAGTGGACGCATTCAAATTTATATTTTCATATATTCCTATGAAATGTTTAAAGCAATTGTTAGTAATATTTACACTGCATCTCTTGATATGCATTATATACGTTTATATATATAAGATATAAAATAAAACTTTTTGTTTATATTGCAATTTATTTTTATTATTACTTTAACTATATATTAATATAAAATTTTTAAACTATCAATATAAAATGATAATTACTTTAACATTTATGACTATTTCATAGTTTAAAAATTAGCCATAAAGAATTATCTCTGCACAATACGTAACAATAAAGAAAATATCAGTTTATCCCTACAGTAGGAAAATAAAAATTGTGAAGCTATTTTGTATTCCCATATGACATATATAAAAGAAATAAAAGGTTGCCACATAATATCTTTTAATTATATTAGTTTTAATAATTTAATCATTTGCTATAGAGTTGATAAACTTCATATTTTATTGATAAATAAATAAAAAGTTTGAATTTTAAATAATATATTCTTACATGTTAAACGGTTACAAGGCAACTGTGTAGAACAAAGATAAATATATTTTTATATAACTAAGATGTTTCAATAAAACCGTACTTAAAAGAAAGATAAAAGCAGAACCAATCACAGTTAAGCAAACAAGAATATAAAAGAAACATAACAAAATTCACAGAAAATCTGATACAATGTAATGCTGCGATTACAATATTCCAACATATATAACAAAGATATATCTTCGAGAAATACATAAAATATATTATTGGTAAAAATTGTATTATATATTTTAATAAGAATTGAATTTATTACTAGATGTAGGATATTAAAAGGCACTCTCTGTTTATTATCTTTATATAAAAGATTTAAGGAAATCGAAATATCGATTTTTCATCTAAATTTTTCCTAGCTAAAAGTTTACTTCTCCTATAAATGGTAAATTGTGCATCTAGAATTTTAAATATTTTCATTTAAAATAACGTGAATAAAATAATTGTTTCCATTCTAAATCCAAAATAACCGTTTCCTTTCTAAAACCAGTACATTCACAAATGACTCGTCCAATATCCTATAAAACTTTATGTCTCAAAGCACTCCTTAATTAAGTCTTTACAACAGCCAGTATTTGGCACCAGTAATAGGAACAAAGTTTTAATAAGATTACGCTGAATGGAAATATGTAAATCTACTCTTTAATTAATCATGTGTAATTTTCTCATGAAATGTCAATGTCAGATGATAATGAAAATCTTTTCCCACCGATTTGGACAGGCTAATGGCTCTTACAATGATAGATACTACTTAATATATTATTAACATTTGAATTGAACACCTAAAGACGTTATATTTATGCGTTTGACTTAACATATGAGATGTTAATCATAACTGTCAAAATTGGAATTATTCCCTAATTTCCTACTGTGTTTCTATTAAGAAAATATTCATAAGACATTTATTATGCATACATATACATTTACAAATATATTATATATATATATTATTTAAATATATATTATATTTATATTTTATATATGTATAGTATATATATTATTATATATATTTATATATGTAAATATTATATATATATATATATATTTTATATATGTATATATATGTATATATGTATATATATATATATATATGTATAATATATATGTATATATTTATGAATATAGTTTATATATATTTATATATGTACATATATATATATATATAGATATTATATGTATATATTATATGTATATATCTATATTTATATGTATGTATATAATATATATATAATATATATATATATTGTATGTATATTTATATTATTTTAATATATATTTATATATATATAATATATATTATTTATATATATATATATATATATATATATATATATATATATATATATATATATATATATATATATATATATATATATATATATATATTAATATATATATATATATATATATAAAGAGTGAGAGAGAGAGAGAGAGAGAGAGAGATACACACAAAATTAATTGCTTTTATTCGTGTATCTTGTATCTGTATCCATAGTGTTTGTATGTTCATCTATTAAAATTATGTACTCAAATATGGATTTTTATTGAAAGCCAAATCAAGTATAAAATGATGATTAAAATGTCTTTATACTGTTAAAATATTAACCATTCAACCACTGATAGTAACAATGTCCTGTTGGATTTATCTCATTGATAATTTAAACTTAAAAACCCTTACATAGTCTCGTGTTAAAATCATTGACATTTTCCATAAATTTGTTTGCACACACACACATATATGTATGTATGTATATATAAATATATATGTGTGATTGTGAATATATATACTATATATATATATACACATGAAATGTGGCTTTTTACCTCATCTCGAATTGAAGTTCCGAGCTGATAAGTCAGCCCTGCAGTCTTGGAATTTGAGACGAGAGGGAAGACGAAATTAAGATAAGATGAATCTCAAAATATCGTAGTTTCATGTTTCCTTTTACGAATGAAACTGCCAACTGTTAGCAAACATTGTAAATTATATTTTTACAGTTGTTTGTACTAGCTAATTAGCAATCACTACAAGTCATGTAGATGACTTAACTTAAGCGTCAAAAATCTACTTTCAGCTATGCAACCGAAAGAAGTGGAAATCAATTCCCCGCTGTTCCCTGCTGTTCTGTTCAGGTCAATGTTACCCGAAATAAAATCTCTAGAAGATGTAGCACAGGGGTATTTTCACGAGACTTTTGGACATCGTTGGTAAATTCTATAGATATGTACTTCTAGATGGATATATGTTTATTTGTATATTGAAGGACTATTTCTCAATTTATACTTAATGTATTGCTTAGTTCAATATGACTCAATGAAAAAAGAAGAAAAAACATTTAATTTTACTCATATAAATGTTCGTTTTTGTTTGGAGTAATTCAAATGAAAATAACAATAGTTTCTCTAATTTACCCATTTTCAAAACACGACTTTCAAGACAAGACAAGACATGTGTTTGGTCACATGAAAAAAAGTGAGTGCAAGGTGAAAATGTTGACCTTGCATAATTTGGGAGGGATCAAACTATTTACTTTTATTGCAACATTTCTTTTTTCCTGCTGTATTTCACTTTCTGATATACTGTAAAAGAGTTAAGGAGGGCTATGAATGTAAGAAAAAAAGACAAATCGCATAAATTCCAGTCACGTTAATATAGCTAAACTTATAGAAGCTTCTGACATCGAAGAAGACGTATTCGAATTTGAAAATTTTATTGTGTGTATAGATTGTGAAATGTATGAAATATATGAAAACCATACTAGATGTGAGGATTGAAGTGATGAATTTGAGAGTGAAAGATCTGACAAAGATTTTGATACAGATATTCAGCAAATGAACTCTAAAGACGGCATTCAGTCCAAAGGTTCTAGAAATTGTATCCGAGGCCATTTCGTAATCAACAGCTGCTAATATTATAAAAACTACTACTAATGATGTGAAAAGGGTATTTGAAGTGTAATTGAGTTTTGCATTTTAAAAAGAAATAATAAAAATTACTGTTATTAAAGAAGAAAAGTTTTATGGAAAAAAGTGGAAAAATATAGAAAATTAAATATTTCAAGAATATATTAGATTCTTAACCCTCTAAGCGGTTCGCACGTACAATTCCACCAAACCGATTATGTCTTCAAAGCGGTTGTCACGTACAATTTTCGACCTCCAAAACGTTCCGAAAATGGATGTAATGTACATTTCTGCCAGTGTTTTCCCCTATGGAGTTTTGAGGTAGGAGAGTCAGGTCGATTGTTTAGGAACTGCACACCTACTCTCTGAGGCACAAAGACGCTAATAGCTTTTCATGGCTTTGTAAATCTCTATTTTGAAGTATTTCGTTTGCGGTAACAGATGTATCTCTAATTGCACCACTTAAATAGCTTGGATAACTTTCGTAAAAAAGATAGAAATCATTCTCTTAAAGAATATTTTTATTTGTACTTTTAGAACCCATTATTTCTTATGGGATGATCTTCTAGGCTCGAAGAGCTTTATGTGTATTAAAAAATTAACAATCTATAATGTCTATTTATATGTCTATTTATAACCGGAAGTAAAGGGACAGTAACGAGGGTGGGTTTCCCGTATTCCAATCTATTCGACAAAGGGTGAAGTAAAAAATCATAGAACACTTTGGTCACTGACACAATGAAACTTCAGTGTATTTTTGGAGACTTTTTTCCTTGGTGTGTACCACTCGGAGGGTTAATGTTAGATGGTGCATATTAATCTTATGGAGAATAAATAAAAATATTATGGGATAAAGAAACTAGCAGAAATATATTTCTTGTGATAATGTCTTTCGAAAAGTTTTGCACTATATTGTGAGTAATTTGTTTTGTTTATAATTCCCCTCTTCAAGAAAGAAAACATTGGGATAATTAGCTGCAGTAAAAAACATCTGGTTAAAGTAGATAGAAATTCTACCAAAATTATATAATGCGAATGAAAAGATATTACTATAGTTGAACAATTAATAGGATTTCGTGGCCGTTTTATGTTCATTCAAACAGTATATGCCAAACAAGCCATCTAAATATGGAATCAAAATATGAACTTTATATGTGTTGAAATATATAATCGCACTCATACTTGACGATTTGGCCGATTATTGTTGTATATAAGTAATAGCTTTCTTTGACGGACGAGGTTTTCTTTAGTTGATCCTTTTGTGTTTTGATTGGCTGTGTTTAATTAGTTTTTACCTGTAATTTGATTGCCTGGACGCCGGATCTTAAAACTATAAAAGCCCAATGTACCTCGTATTTCTTGATTATTTTGGAGTTTTCAATAAAAGGTGTTTGCTTCAACAATATGAAAGGAAAGCTTCATATGGACTTACCATAAATTTACACTGGAAAAGTAAAATGACCAGAAAAAAAATCTGGGACTGCGAGTAATGTGTGAACTTACTGGATATTTGGTGCATAATATTACATATGATAATTCATTCACAACTTAGAGCAACTTTTTCTTAAACGGAAAACGACCCTGCTTGTCATCCTTACAGAAAAATAAATCAGAACTTCCTGAAGAAGTACAAAACATAGAAGTCCACAGATAATTTTATTTTACAGAAGAAGCAATAGTTGTAAATTACAGTCCAAAGGAGAACAATAGTGTTATTTTTATTAGGACTTATCGTCATGACAATAAAGTTAGCAACATACTTGACAAAAAAACATTAATGATTGTAGTTTATAATTCATCTAAAGTGGTTGTGGATACTCTTGATCAACTTTTAAACCCACACAGTTCTAAAAGAAATTGCTGATCTATGATAGCATTCTATAACATGTTTGATACTTCTGAGTGGAATGCATTTAATCTATGGGCTTTAATACATCGTTAAAAGAACAAAAACAAATTTACGTAACAAAGGATATTTTTGAAAGAATTGAGAAAAATCACTCTCTGTTTCACACATTGAAGTAAGGCCACACCTACCAAGAAGAAAGGAACTATTGTGAATACTTCATTGAGTATCAGACATGGAAAGTGCAAGCTCTGTCCATCAAGCAATGATAACAAAACTTATACGTTATGCTACAATTGTAAGAATCAAATTTGTAAATCTATTAAGACATTACTGTTCAAGTTGTAAAGAAAGTATGTATCAATTTCAAATATTTTTATGTTATTTTCATAAATGCTTTCTATTAATATAAGTTCCGATGTTAAAGATTTTTCTGTTATTTTTATAGGTGTTTTATATTCTTAAATCTATTCTTAAACTTACATTACTATTCTTTAAACTATTTTGTAAATGACACCTGTCATTTACTGCAAAAAAGGTTAGTTTTCTGAATCAGTTCATACTGATCCGACGCTACATACGTAGAGTAAATACGAACAGAATAGCAGGGTCAAATAACATATTAAATAACTAAATATATTTACTTATTAACCCGTTTCCACCCAGCGTCCTATTTATAGGACAGTTCATTTTCACCATTATAAATAAAGCTAATCAACGTTTTGCCTATTCTTTTTCTACCCCCTGAAGAGCAATAGTTTCATCCTAATTACTTAAACCACTTTGGACTGGATTGAAGCATTTTTCAGCCACCTGCAGATACGTAAATTTCTCCATTTTCATGATTTTTTTCTTGCTGAAATTCATAGTTATCGTACGAAAAGATTTTAAAGGTAAGTTTAAATATTTTTTCAGAATTTATATGTCAGATATATTATATATATGTCAGTATATTAAAAACTGTCTTATAACTTTTTAAAACTTTTTTTTTACTTTTATTAGTTTTAATTACAAATTTAAACTACTGTCCTAAAAATAGGACGCTGGGCGGATTTGTTAAATTTTCTGATATTTAGTTTATTTCAAAGGTGCTCAAGATGTCGCTGATAAAGTTGTTAAAACTGCCGAGAAAGCTGTAGAATATCTATTTTCAGAGGAATTGAAGTCGAAAATGATTGCTTTGCAACCTGAAGGAGAGGAATTAAGAGATGAAGAAGGTTTTGATGACACTGAAACTCTTGACACATCTGTAAGATATGTTGCAGGTATTATTGAAATTTTGAGTTGTAAAAAATGCTTCAGCCAGTTACTGATCCCAAGAGACATATAGCTTATTTTGATATTTTTTAAAATTGCTATAATTTGTTAGGTAACCTAAGAAAGAGTAGATTTTAAGCAACAGGAACTATAAGAAATGACAGAATACAACATTGTCCCTTGAAATTGATTCTAGTTTCAAAAAGACTAGCCATGGTTCACATGATTTCTACTTTGATGTGAAAAATAAAATTACTGCGGTAAAATGGAATGATAACAAACGCGTTATACTTGCTATCAATTTTGACATAATTGAGCCACTAACATCTGTTTCAAGGTCTGAAAAATGAAAATCTGTAAAAAATAAAATCGAACGGCCATGTCTCGTAAACAATTATAGCAAAAACTTGGTGTAGATTCTCATAATTTGCTTTTAGAGAATCATACCATAAAAATCCGTGGAAAAAATTGTA
>CM063505.1:133956630-133976630 GCA_032207245.1 Pardosa pseudoannulata
TAATAAGTATACTTTGAATGTTTATGAAGAAAAGTATACTTGCATCTTGTATAATCCATATACAAGATGCATTCGGAGATATAATCTAAAAATTGATTAAATTTCATGCAGAATAATAATAAGTATACTTTGTTTATGAAGAAAAGTGTACTAGTATCTTTTATAATCCATATACAAGATGCATTAAGAGATATAATCTTAAAATTGATTAAATTTCATGCAGAATAATAATAAGTAGGCTTTGAATGTTTATGCAGAAAAGTATACTTACATCTTGTATAATCCATATGCAAGATGCATTAAGAAATATAATCTTAAATTTGATTAAATTTCATGCAGAATAATAAGTATACTTTGAATGTTTATGAAGAAAAGTATATTTTCATCTTGTATAATCCATATATAAGATACATTAAGATATATAATCTTAAAACTAATTAAATTTCATGCAGAATAATAATAAGTATACTTTGCATGTTTATGAAGAAAAGTATACTTGTATCTTGTATAATTCATATACAAGATGCATTAAGAGATATAATCGTAAAATTGATTACATTTCATGCAAAGTATACTTTGTATCAATTACAATAAGTGAAACTTGTAAGATAAATAACATAAGAAATAGTGAGCAAATTCCGTTTATAAAAACTCAAATCTTTTGTTTAAATTACCTATCTTTTACTATATTTTTTCATTTAAATATATTTAATAATTTTGACAAACGATTAATCTCTCTGGCTAAATCGGGATCATAATTGAAAAAAAAATATTTGGTAAACGTTTATATATATATATAAGAAAAGTTAGCTAAAAACCGCTTAGTTTCAAGAAAAAGGGATTTCTTGACTCGGTATCTACGTTGAGTTCAAAGCTATGGAATTTCACCATGAAAAGTATTAATAAACCTTTGACTGAAAGTGCTGAATCGATGGCTTGATCGATGGATAAAATAATTCGGAATTCTTCAACTAATCATAAGTGGTGAAAAGCTATCTGTAGTTTCTAATGCAGTATTTAATTCATAGAAAAAAAACTTTAAACTTATCAAGCAAAATAATTTGTATGGATATTAATTATTTAATTCCGATGAAATAGGATTGAATTTTTGTACGCTACAACTGAAGACCTTGGATGCTAAAGAAAGTCATAAGTTCCGGGGTAAAAAGTATAAAAGGATTGACAATAAATGTTTTCAGTTGTTGTAATGCGCCCTGTCTTGAAATTATAAGACTATATAATCAGAAAGTCCAAGAACCATATCGGATTAAAAATTGAAGATCTAGAATGTCCCTCTAAATGTCATGAGCATGGAATGATGTTGAAATTCTTAAGGGGTGGTTTTATATGTAGTTACTTCCTATAGTACTTTATTTTAAATAAAGTAATATGGGAATAAAAGCAATATTTCTTTTGAACAATGCCTCATGCCTCCCGGATGAAGAGCAATTGATTATGGTAGAGATCAAAACGTAATATTTGTCACGAAATGTTACAGCACTCATACAACCATTCGATCATCGTTTTCTTAAATACTTCACGTGAAACTCAGGAAGAAAGTTAATAGTTAAAATGCTTTAAAAATAGGAAGAAAAATACAGAATACCTGAGATACAATTAGTTCTACTATCTCTGCATCATGTGCCACTCATTCATGGAACATATTGATATTGATTATGGATCAGTGTTTGCTTCGGAACGGTCTAAGGAGGAATATATAGGAGACTGTATCTGATTTACGTAATGCTAGATCGATTAAAAAACCAAATAAGGATGACTTATAGATAACTGCCATAAGACCCGCAAATTATAAGAATTTCAAACTTAACAGTCTTTGGGACTAGAACTAGATAAGATCTGTGGTTAAAGCTATAGTGGATAAACATGATCTCCTTTATAGTTTTGTATAGTGTGTTGGATTACCGAAAGATGGTGAAAAATTGAATCAACAACTATAAATGTGTATAGACAAGAAAGTGATGAGGAAACGTATATTATCCCCCCCAAAAAAAGAAACATACGCATTTTGGGGACTAAGTTTAACGGGAAAAAGGTATGATCAACATTACGCTGATATTTCACCCAACTCATATTCCGTCAACATTCTCTGAAAATGAAGTATATTGGACTCACAGAGCATCCTTAATCTTGGTTAACCCCCTAAAATGTCTGTGTAAATATTTTCTGAATTTTTAGCAAACTTTTTCACACACGCATGTATTCAAATTGATCTTTAAGCCCTTTTATAATCATATTGTTACTCTCCCAACGAACAGATTTTGAAAATGCTCATTTTAGCCATTATGAATTGTCGACAATTGTAATTACCTAAACCTAGCTAAATGCACTTTGTTGTGTAGATCTCCTTCAAGTAAGCTTGTTTGTAGGTCCTCAGTCTCAGAATTGGTTGGTGTGCTATTTTAATAATTCGGTCTTTTGTATCACCGCTTGTATTGCTTAATTTACAGAATAGTAGTGTAGATTAAAGTCGTGAAAGAAAATTGAATTTAAATTCAAAAGATATACACATATATGATTTAATATATACTGTATAGTTACAACATATACAGCTAATACATTTTTATTATATTTTACTAACTGTTATACTACACATTTTTATATTTAAATGTCCACATACTTTTTTTATTAAAGCAATAATCAGTTTCATTTGAATCATTATTCTCTCATTTCATTCTTCAGGGCAATATTTCATGATGAATCATTAGATGAATCATGACTGCTGTCATATTCATCCGCACCTGGTTATTCATCACATTTATATAACATTCCTTCATGCGAAGAAACAATATCCAGTAATTCTCTCAAAATATCCGTTTCCTCATAATACCTACGGTAATGCGAAATAACGATAATATAATATAAAAACGCACTTCCTGTCACAAAATTATAACACAAAATACCCAAGGGGTGTGAAATATTAAAGGGTTAAGTAACATTAGCAACATTACTCTCTAGCTGGTTAGCAACCTTACACATTAGCTTTATTGAAGTATCTATGAATATAATTTTCTACATACCCTTCCTCTCCATAACTTAAATTTTTCTTCATAACTTAAATTTTTATACCTATGATATATATAAAATTTATCTATCATATGACATTATGTGTGCATGTATTAACTTATAGAAAAAAAGTGAAAAACTTTTAAATTTTGTTCCACATATTATTTTAAATTAGTCTAATTCATCGGATATTTTATGCTACAAATTATTCACTTATAAAAATTAACAAATATTCATAAAATTTTATTTACGATAAATTGTTTCGATAGTAATAAATGAACATCGACTTTAGAGAGCTACATTTTATTGTTATCTTTCCGTTTTCAATAGAGCCCACACAATTTATTTTAAGTATGCGTATAAACGCATACACTCTCAATAAATCTCTTGTATAAATTTGGTTTGTTTTATATATTAATAAATAACTTTAATTGTTTTATAAAACAAGAGGTTATGTTGTTTTACTGTGCCAGGATTATTGATGTCAAAACATAAATAAATATTACATTTTTCCTTAATTTCCAAAAAGCAGCTTTCGTCTGATTTCAACTGTTCTTTTCTCTCTCTCTCCACACACACACACACACACATATACATATATATATATATATATATATATACATATATATATATATATATATATATATATATATATATATATATATATATATATATATATATATATATATATATATATATATATATATATATATATAAATGTATATACAGGTTTTTATTCTCAGTTCATATTAGTAGGTTAATGCTGATAAATTTAATAAACTATTGCTTATAACTTCATAAAATTTTGTGTAATGCTATTCAGACTATATAAATTAAAACAGAAAAGTACGTGTATAGTACGAAATATACAACAAATATTTTTATTGTAATTATATGGATAAAAAATGGATTCTAATGGATCTAATGTATATTTCGTACTAAGCACGGACTTTTCTGTTTTAATTTATATAGCCTGGATAGCAGTACGCAAAATTTTATGAAGTTATAAGCAATAGTGTATTAAATTTATGAGGATTAATCTACTAATATGAATTGTGCAATAAAAACATCTAAAGTTTAATTTGTATATGAGCAAGACAGATGATGAGAAAGTAATGTATCAAAATGTACAAAAATATTTTTCGTTTAATTATATATGAAAACTTTGAAGATTTAAATCCTAAGGCCTCATTCATTAAAAATTTAAAGCAGTTTGAAATATCAACGTACATCATTTTAATATGATAAATTATTTTCATTAATATATTTCCAAACAACACGATAAGCTTGAGATATTCAAATGCAAATTATAAGCTTACGAGTAAAAAAATATTTTATAAAGATAACAAATTATTTAAATGGTATGAAATCAGTATAATATTTACACCACGTTCTTTTCCTTTATCGCAGATTATTTGCTTAAACCCTTAAAAATAAAGCATGCAACATTAATTTCAAATGTAAGTGTTAATACATTCATTATATTTGTGGTCACGATATCATATATATATATATATATATATATATATATATATATATATATATATATATAATAATATTACATAATATAATATATATATATATATAAATATATATATATATATATAAATATATGTATATACATATATAGATATTATATATAATAATATAATATATATATATATATATAATATATATAGTATAATATATATATAATATATATATGTATATATATATATATATCATATATATGTAAATATATATATATATATAAATATATATATATATATATATATAAATATATTATATATATATATATATATATATATATATATGTATAATATATATATAATATATATATATATATATATATAATATATATATATATAATATATATATAAGTATATATATAAATATATATATATAAATATATATATATATATATATATTATATATATATATATACATATATATATATATAAATATATATATATATATATTTATATAGTAATATATATATATATATATATGTATGTATAAATATATATATATATATATATATATATATATACACATATATATATATATATATACATTTATATACATATATATATATATACTATATATATATATATAATATATATATCTATATATATATATTTATATGTATATATATATATGTATATGTATATATAATATATATATATATATATATATATATATATATATATATATATGTATGTATATATATAAATGTATATGTATATATATGTATGTATATATATATATGTTACGGCCAAAGCCCGAAGTTCGGCCAGTTCCCGAATTGGCCGGCCAAATCGCACATTGGCCGGGGCGTGTGGCCAATGTGCGATGTACTGGAAAGGAATAGCGTATATGCGACCTTGGCCGGCCACTTCCCGAAGTGCCCGAAACTCCCTGGCCAATGTTCGATGTGCTGAAGCAATACTGTTCGGCAGGGTAGATTCCGGTGTGATGACGGCATGCACATGGTAGCAAGGACAGTGTGTTATATTTTCAATGTATCTGGCATCCAAGTATCGAATCACGAATCTGGCAATGCGTTATTGTTTACGGGCCCGTCAACTGAATAGTTTCGATTGCCGGTTAGTGTGCTTTCCCCGGATAGGTAAGCCCTTTCAATATTCGTTTGTTTTTTATTATACTATGGATAAAACTCAGTTTCAAGAATTTGTACATGCTTGCAAATTTATATTTTAATACTATTATTACTATATTTATAGTATTAATACTTTATAGTTTCACCTAAAACTTATACATGTTCATTAACTGCTAAACCACGAAAGGGATCACCGCGTGATTTGAGAGAATCGTATTGTTTTTCTATAAATTTTTTTCCATGGCTTCTCCTGACGAAACTAGTATGCTGGGAGAAGATGATGCACATGCAAATGCAGAACCAACTTTTGATATGAGAACCGAGTTCTTAGGTAAATTGAATATATTGCTGCAAGGAAAAGCAGATAATAGCTGGATTCTCAGCAGAGACAAGTACTGTATTTTCATAGAGGACGTTAAAAAGGCTAAATCAAAGTAGAAAAAAGAAACTGTTGACTATCGTCGACTAAGAAAATATGATGTTATTGAGGTTGACGGAAAAGAAAAACTTATTGTACCAGTAACAGAAGAAAATAGCTTTATTTTGCATTATATGCACACAGAAGAGTTTTTCGACTTCCTACATAATACTCACTTGAAAATTGAACACGGATGGAGAAGGATCTGCAAACTAAGTACAAAAATGTCACCAAGGAATTCGATATATTTTATCTCCGCTTATGCAAACAGTGTCAGACCAAATTATCTAATCTTAAGAAAGGTCTAGTTTCTATACCTTTGATATTTAAATAATTTAACTCAAGATGCCAGGTAGATCTTATCGACATGCAAAGTAACCCAGACAGCGAATTCAAGTTTGTACTCAATCACCAGGATCATTTAACAAAGTTCAAATTATTGCGAGCTCTGAAAAGCTCTGAAAGATTTCCATTTTGCAAGAGAAACTAATTACATTGGCATCCGTATGCACAGTGGAAAAATCATTACGAACCTTTGCCTCTTCACAATCGCTGACCGGCGGCCGAGACTACACTCGATGCAGTTGCACTACTAAGTGCTAAATAAATCGCTGCAGATGTAAAAATAACAAACTGATGTGCAATTCGATATGTCATAAAAGTTTATCTTGTTGTAACAAGTGATGATACCAATAATTTTCTGTAATAAACTAATTCAGTAGATAATGTGATTATCTCTTTGTTTGTATGTTTTCTCCAAGGGAGAGGAAATTTTCATAAGACACCAGGAGGTTTCTGGTACTGTGAGATCCTTACTCACTAAAACTTCTAACTTCAGACTACAGCCCACATAAGGCCACCGTACCTCCTTGGCCTTTGTTCCGAAGGACGATCCTAGGCTCCTAAGAGAGGCGGATTCGTCGGAAATCTCCTCTGTGGCAGCTATAATGTGATTATCATTAGCATTACGGTATACAAACACCCCAAATTTGCTCATTACCTTGTTTTTCTGACTTTGGCCGATCGCCCCATGCCAGTTCCCGCATTGGCTGGCCAAACCCCGAAATCAAGGAAAGATCGGACATTGGCCAGCCATTGTGAGGCGATATTGGTTATTTCGCGATTTGGCCGGCCAATTCGGGAACTGGCCAACTTCGGGCTTTGGCCGTAACATATACATATATATATATATATAATATATATAATATATATTATATATTATATATATATATATATTTATATATATATATATATAATATTATAATATATATACTTTGTTAAACAATACATATATAATATATATAATATATATATATATATTATTAATATGTGTATAAACACAAAAGTGATTTTATGAATGTGCTTTATCATTTTTTTCTTCTTTAGAATGTACAAAATGAAACGTGGCAAATACATTATAAAATATTCTACACTCTCATTGGAAATTTACAAATATATTTAATTGTATTTTATTGTATATATACATAAAAACAGTGAGTAATTTGTACATTTGTTTAAATTTTACAAAATTATAAGAAAAATCTAAAATTAAAATAATAATAATATTATAATATAATAATAATATTATTAATATAAATAAAAATTAATATAAAAAAATTCTCAAGTTAGAATTTAATTTTTTACCCATGTAATGACAATAAAAAATATTTGATGTATCTTTCGTACTATACACGCACTTTCCTGTCTTAATTTATCTAGTCTGGATAGCAGTACACAAAATTTTATGAAGTTATAAGCAATAGTTTATTAAATTTATGAGCATTAATCTACTAATATGAATTTTGCTATAAGAACATCTAAAGAGGGATTTATATACGAGAAAGACAGATGATGAGAAAATAATTTATCAAAATGTAAAATATGTTTTCGTTTAATTATATAAGAATACTTTAAAGATTTAAACCCTAAGGCCTCTTTAACACATGCATTAAATATTTAAAGCAGTTTGAAATATCAACGTCCATCATGTTTGCATTCTTATATGATAAATTATTTTCTTTAATGTATTCCCAAACATTAAAACAACACGATAAGCTTCAGATTTTAAGATGGATATTATAAACTTGTTAATAAAAAAAAAATTCATAAAGATAACAAACTATTTAAATGGTGTGAAATCAGTATAACCTTTAGACCACGTTCCTTTTCCTTTATCGCAGATTATTTGCTTCCACCCTTAAAAATAAAGCATGCAACATTCATTCCAAATGTAAGTGTAAATACATTCATCATATTTCTGGTCACGATATCAAAAGAATTTGTTCTCCAAAATAACATATGCTTTTCACTTCTATATTTTTTCTCCTCTATTTTACCGGATATTTCAGTTCATAGACAAAAATCTGCTACACTCTTGGCAACACACGTTCGTCGTCAATCATTTTCCGGGATGCGTTGAAACAGATAACCGCATAAAGAAGCAAAAACATTTCCTCTGTATTTGTTTAAAAGATTATTTGGAGGGATTTGGGGTATTAGAGGTTATTTTATTTGTATTATGGTGACATCTCATGGAATGGAAGATAAAGTGTGAGTAATAAGGTTTAAACCGTTTTTCATGGAAATTTTGCTATGAATAATAATGGACATTTTTGCTGTTACATGTATAATATGCAGTATCTAGTTCAGAGTGTGACGGTATCGAAATAAAATCACTGAAGATTTTCAGACTAAGATGTGGATTTATTACTAATACAGTACATTAAATATATAGTATTAATATAATACATATTTCTAGCATAATGCAAGTAAAGAAACTAAAAAACTTTAAATGAATGTTTAAATGAACAGCCTCGAAATAAAATCCTTAAGGATTTTCAGATTGAGATGGGGAATTATCACTAATACAGTACAATAAAAATATAGTATTAATATAGTGCATGTGTCTAGTATAGTACAAGTAAAGAAACTAAAATTCTTTAAATGAATGTTTTTTTCCAATTTGCTTGCACTGTATATAAGAAATTATTGCACATATTGATTTTAAATTTTTACAGTAAATATATTATAGACCTACGATGAAACTATGCTGGCAACTGTGGAATGCTCAGGATCAGTTCTATGTGAATCTGGCATGTGGGGGTCTTTGGGATCTAGTATAGGCTTTCCCACACCAGGGGGAATAAGTAACAACAACATAAAATTTTATATTTTTAGGAAAGTAAATTCAGAAAAACTAATTAAATAAAAATAGAAAACAAATGTTTAAAACCTCATGTATTTACAATTAACAATTGTCATGTATTTTTCTGACTAAAATTGAAAGAGATATGGCAAGGCAAAATTAAGCAAAAAATAAGTAAGTCTTTCATTTAAAGTTGCTTAAAGCTGACCTGTCCCATTAAGAGATATTACACCCATAAGGCCAAAACGCCTAAATTTTTATTGGCTTAAATTTATGGTTTTAACCTTTTTACATGAAAACGTTAAGTTTATTATTCCATAAAGTAGTTAAGTATATGGTTTAACCCTCGAGGACGCACCCCGACCCTTTGAGGCCTGCGCGTTATATAAACATTTCACAGAAAATCACCCAATATAACTTCCAAGATTTTTCAGTAGCTGTCTGATAGGTATTGTAGACCCCAATTAGATTCATTACCATAATTTTCTATGACTATTTTTTTCCAGAAACAGAAATTTTTAATTTATTCAGGCTCCAAAGACCAGTGTACTCTTATATACTTTTTAATTTTTATTTGCTATTTAGGGACGAAGGAGAGAGGTTGTGGAAAATTCATCGCTATTTGATTAAACAATGAAATATACAGATGAAGCATAAAAATGTGTTTTAAATTTTTAACTTATGTGTGTATTATGTTTCTGCTTTCGAAACGCTAATTAAAAAATGTTCTATAGTTCTCTTTTAAAAATTAATATTTTAAATAATCTGAAATATATATTAAATATTTAGTGTATTTGTAATATAAATTTTTTGTTCACTGTCAAAAGCAATTTTACTGGTATTTGGCTGAGAAAAATTGCAAGGCTTTCGGCACGTTCTCGTGTAACTAACTGCGGGTAGCGATCTTCCTCACGGATAAATTATAGGATCCTCACTATAATTAAACCAACCGATGAATCATAAAGAACAATAAAGAAAGGACCAATTATAAATAGATATATTTTTATGTGAAATACGCAACGAATAAAAGTAATTTTTACAATAAGACCCCGAGAAAAATCCTTCAACTTATTTGAATAAAATTAAAGTTTGTTCTAGGTTTGAAAAATATTTTGTATTATTGTCTGCAGATTAAAATATTTTCTGCTTTAGTCAGTATGTAATAATAACTCAGTGAAGTATAAAGATATTAAATGATATACATTTGGGTGAATGACTAATCATTAGTCAAGATTGATGTTTAAAATGTCTATGTAAACTATACTATTCTTACACTGATATAAATATAGATACATTTGAAAGTTATCAAAGTAAGTGGACAGTAAATCCGGTGCTGATTATATAAGCAAGAAACACACAATGGAAATGAATCTCCCTTGCTTTTCATGAAAGATTGATTACCTTTAATTAGTTCTATTGCTACAATATCGCTCTGCTAATTTTATGATGTTGGTAGTTACAGCTTTTTTATGTTGCTGCAAGTAAAAATTACTGAGTGTATATAAACTTCTAAAACCCAAAAGAAAATGAGTGGGATGTAGACATTGTCGTAAATCAATGCACCGAGGAATGTTTGCACAATATTGAGATATGTAAATGTGGTCAAAGATTCACAAATTAAGTCTTTACACTTCGTCTGAAATTGGTTTTCAGTTATACCCTACACAAAAATCTATACAAATGTATTAAGCGTTTGTTTTATTCTTCTCAAGAAAACAATTTGAGGCGTCTCTTTTATTTTTTGAGATTTTAAGTATTTATATCGTATAAAGTATCTATGTCCTTTCAAGTATTTATATCCTATATCAAACTTTTAGATCGAGAAAAGCATAAAAGATAAAAATATTGTTCGGTTTAGTAAGTCTCAATGCCTTTCTTAGCTTGGGCACATTGAAAGGAGAGAGAATAATTATGGCTTGAAAAAGGTTATCAATTGAACACCTATGGAAACCGTGCCCAGGGACGTCAAAGGAAAAGGTGGTTGGAAGACGTTATTAACCCTCCGAGTGGAACACATCTAGAAAAAAATTCTCCAAAATACGCTAATGTCAGTGGACAAAGAGTTCTATGATTTTTACCTTCACCCTTTGTTGACCAGAATGGAATATGGAAAACCCGCCCTCGTTATTGCCCCTTTACTTCCGGTTGTATAGATATATAAATAGATATTATAGATTGTTAATTTTTAATACACATAAAGCTCGTCAAGTTTCGAATGTTATCCCAAAAGAAATAATGAATTCTAAAAGTACAAATAAAAATATTCTTTGAGAGACTTATTTATTTTGTTTTACGAAAGTCATCCAAGATATTTAAGGGGTGCAATGAGAGATACATCTGTTACCGCAAACGAAATACTTCGAAATAGAGATTTACAAAGCTTGAAAGCTATCAGCGTGTTTGTGTCTCAGGGAGTAGTGGTGCATCCCTCAATAAATGTCAGTGAAAGAAGGGTGCAGTTCCTAAACAATAGACCGGACCCACCTACCGAAAAACTCCATGAGGGAAAGTACTGGCAAAAATGTACATTACATCCATTTTCGGAGCTTTTTTGGAGGTCGAAAATTGTACGTTTTGAAGTCATCATCGGTTTAGCGAAATTGTACGTGCGAACCGCTTAGAGGGTTAATTACTTGGAATTAATGAGGATCCGTGGATAGAAGGACAAGTCAAAACAGAGGGCTGTTTGAGAACATAATTATGTACAAGCCAGGACCCATAAAGGGCTGTAGAGATATAGAAGAAGAAAATGTCATATAAAACAAAATTAAAACAACAACTGTGAGCCGTGGTAACTCAGACATCGAAGGCAGCGATCAAAGGAATCGAGCCTAAACCATACAATTCCGTGTTTAGTAATGATCGCTGCTGCACGTAAAACAGGTTAATGGTCACCATGTCCTTCAAGTTCTTAAACGATACCTCTGTAGGTGGTAGGGGATGTTTCCTGCTTGGTCCTAGAATCTAAATTATGAGGACACATTCTTAAAATTCCAACCTCTCAAAGCAACGGAAACCATTTTTCCATGAGAAGTCATATGATTTTCAAATGAATACACACAACCAACCAAATGAATAATTTATTTCGTTTTCGACATGTTCTCAATTACATACTAGATTTCCCAACCACATATATACATAAATAAATAAATAAATATTCATATATATATATATATATGAAAATCATATATGTTTATCATATTTTCCATATTATTCTTTATCTTCTGTTTATTACCAGTTTAGGATTTCACAGCCCGAAATAAGCTGGAATTACGTAGCTAAAAGTTGGACGAAGTAAAATAATTGCATTTTTTCTTCATGAAGTCCAAATGTCTTTGAATCTCTAACGGACCGAGAGGAAATAGCAATTTTTCTAACTCGACATTTGAATTTGATTTATCCTGTAATTCTATGCTTGGAAAGTTAGAAGTTTATTTCTGCGGAAAGAATTTTTCTCCACGGTTTTCCCCTAGCTGTACCATTTCGAACAGAAAACATTCCATTATACAACATTTATCAACATGAAAAAATTTGAACTGACAAGAAAGATCAGAAAAACAACGGGAAATGAAAGGGAAAATATTTTAGAATTCTGAAAATTGCTTTTTCTCTACTTTAAGTTTATATAGTAAACAATTTTTTTGTATAAATTAAGCCAAGTACACAAAAAGAGAAGATAACTTAAATATTATTTTTTTTTGTAACATTTATAATTAAATAATGATTATTAAATTTATGTTTAAGATTTTTTTAGTACTTATTTTGATTGATGTGGCTTTTTAATTAGATTTACTTTTGTCCTTTTCGTGGATAGATATGTAGTTTGGCTGAATTCTTTGCCGAGGAATTTATATCATAATTTAAGGTCTGCATTTGACTTAGAAACACAAGGGGGATATATAATGCCATATTAATTATTTTAACAGTTACTGTCTTTTATTTGTCTCTCAATATTTTCATAAAGCTCATTATTATTTCATTTCACAACGCATTAATGAATAGTTTTCGTCAGTAAAGAGAAAATACATTTACAAGCATATTCCCTAGGTCAGTGGTAAGCAAAGTGCGGCTCCAGAGCCGCATGTGGCTCTTTGGCTCCTTACTTGCGGCTCTGCCACAAATATCCATGGAAGGCGCAATAATATCTTCATTTAGAAAAAAAATTGGTAAAAAAAATTACATGTTATTTTGATAAATAAAAATTCTTCTATAAATCGAGAACATGTATAACTTTTTGTTGAAGTTAAAAGACAGATAGGTACTTAAAATTTTATATCGTTGTAAAAATACGTAACGAACATCGAGTTTAATTTTATTAGTTTTCGTAAACGTAAACACAAACCATTTACAAGCTACTGGCGGAAATTGTTCGTATGTTTTCTACGTACTCCGGTGTGATACAAAGGTACCAGAAGCATGCACGTACACACTTTTTCTAAAGTACTGGGGGAGGGAGGGGTACAAATTGGTATCACAGAGCAGCAGTTGCAGAGTGGACAGTTTTGTCTTATCTACCGTGTCTGCCGTTGTACTGTCTTATGAAAAAAGTTGTATTTTTCAATCTAGTTGTACATCTTACAGGTATTTCTATACTACTTTTTACACCTGCTATATATGTTTGTGGTTCCGGTACAAAATTTGTAATCGATTTTTCGATAACTTCTATTTGTTCAAATGTTGGAAGTTTTCTTCTATTTTTAGTCATATTAAAAGTTTTGTCATTTTGATGGTGGAAAAAATTATTTTTTTTTCTTTTTAGTGCAGTTACATATATTAATAAAATTGTATTTTTTAAAAAGAATTTTTTAAATTTTTATTTTCATCAATTTAATAAGGATAATAATTTTGTACTGGTGGCTTTAGAAAAAAATATATATTGAATATTTTTACTGCTATATAATTGTAAAAGTAATTATATTAATAATAACTTTACTAAACAAGCAGATTTGGCTCCCAATTATTTTTTAAATTGTTGTACTGTTCATATTTGGCTCTTTGGCTAATAAGTTTGCCAACCATTGGCTTAGGTCATAGGAAGAGAGATATTTTTTATTGAAAGTACCGAGTGGTCTAAAAGAAACTTTCCTTATATATAAGTCACTAATGGCAACCAAAAAAGTGGTGGTTGTTATTCGATAATTTTGAAATTTTGTCACTATAACCATAACTGTGGGAAGTGTTTTTTTTCTTTTTATTTTTTTTTAAATCATCACAATCTGGACCCCATACATTCAAACAACTATATCTAAAGTTTCATTTCGAGTGGTTGTATGGTTCGGCCATTAGGTACTTATTTATAGGGGAAGTTTCTTTTAGACCACCTGGTACATGTAAAAGTTCGAAATTTTCTACCAAGAGTTTCGATGCTCAGTATATTTTCAGAATAAAGAATTATATCAATAACTTTATACAGCAGGTGTTTTATATGGATTTTTATGTTCCTTGTACGACTGTAAATCTAATCCAGCAAACTTGATAATATGAAAGCAAAGTCTAAAATATCATCAGTAAGATAATGTACATGACACATTACACCCTCAAGAAAGATCTCTAGACAATCAGCATCCAGCATCATTCAACTGGTCCGGCCCAAATGCATCCAAAAAATAACAGCCAAATTTTTTTTAATTTCAAATTGTATAAAATGTCATGTAGTCCTCGTTTTTATTTGAGTATTAACCTGTAATCAAATGTATAGCGGGATTTTATTTTGATTGCGTTGTGTAAAAGTATTTTAGTACTAAATTTAACCACAGGTTCTGAGAAACTACAGACATAAGATATGAAAATAAACTAAAAACTAAATTAAAAGCATCTGAAACTAGCTTAATATAAAAGAGTAAATTTATTATAATATATAAACATCTGTGTACATACAAACTCATTCTAATTTTCATAAAATATGCTTTATCAACACCTTCTAAATTAGTTCTGACAATAATTTTTTAATACTTAAGCAATTATGTAAATATAAGAGAGAGGACCTAATCTCAATTTCAAAATGTATGAAAAAGGGGGTACCTTTGGGGAGTTAAGATGGTGTGACCAGATCACTGCTGGTTGATGGGTATCCATGGCTGATCAGGATTGGGTATCTATAGATCTTCCGTCGGTCTGGTCAGGGGCTTCCTCCTGAGTGTTTGGGGTGCGGCCGTGCTATTTGATCCAGGAACACTTCCCGTCGGACTTGACTGGACTCTCGAACACGTTCCGTCGGACTTCCGAACACCTTCCGTCGGACTTGTCTAGTCTACTCGACTCCCGAACCTCTTCTGTCGGACTTACGAACACCTTCTTTCTGAATTTCTCCTCGTCTCGACTATCGAACACCTTATAAATTTTAGATTTTTCTTATATTTATTAATTTCATCCTTGCCGCTCACCATCTTATCGTCCAATCGGGATAGTTGTAAGAATCTAATTGGTCTGCTTAAACCCCGCCTTGAGATCGCCAACGTGGAAAACCTTATCCCTTCTAATTGGGCACTGTCCATTAGGGACTCATAAATACTCCACAAAGATACATTCTTTTTTAATGTCAAGTACGGAGACGAGATTCTAATCTGAGACTGGGATCAGAACTCCACCCGAGACCACTGTACAAGACAACAATATCCGTAGAATATGATTTTATGGTCCTCTGTCTTTTTACAAATATATGATGAGGTCAGATTTAGATCCCGAGCATTTTACTTCTTCTATGAATGAATCAATTATATTACTGATCTAAATCGCCTTATCACATAAAATTATAAATAAAAAAGAAGCCAACAAATAATTCCCCCCGAGAAATTTAAAACACCTTAATATCCAGTGAAGATATAGCTTCACCTGTCTAAAGGACTATATAAAATATGTGAAAAATGCTCACATTAAAAGCGCAGGAAAACTAAATATGCTTGTGGAAAATGTGATATATAAATATAAATATAAAACTGAAAATATAAATTATATTTGCAATATATTTTAACAAGTGCATTTATTACCTAGCATCTTCTTTCTTTATTCTGTGTTGTTAGTTAAATTCTAATTAATAATGGTGTTTTCCTTAATTATACACCTTTTCTTTTAAATGCTATGTTATATAACTTCATTTCAGAATGCTAACTAAGAAATGAAAAACAACATACAATTTTAAAAAATACTTACAAAAATTAATAAAAAGCTCACATATTCTCGAGTAAAAGGTTACAATTTTAGAAACTAAACCTATATGACTTACAACATGTTCTTGTCTTATGTATATTGCATTATAATTAATGCTTTTTACAGTTATAATGAATACTCAACAGACTAAAAAAATGTTCTCCGTTATTAAAGAAAAACCTTTTTGAGTTTCATCTTCAGTAATAAGATTTTTGTTTTTTTTAAGCTCAAATTTAACTCCATTTATAAAAAGGGTAATGCAAATAAAAGGTATTGTTTTAGAAAAAAATTCTGCCTGGGAAAAAAAATATAAATCTTCAAAGCACCTTTTTCGGTTCCACGTAATTACGAAGTGCCATTCAAAAACTTTTAGAAAAAGGGAAAAAAAAAAGAACGTTATTCATTAAAAAGGAGGGAAATGATGAAAGTCTTTTCGTGAATGAATTAAGCTTTATTATTCCTGCGTATTTGTCGAGATATCAAGTTTTATTTGAACCATGGAAATTTGCGCTGGTTTTCAAACATAAGTGGAGATGATTCGTACGTATAAAAAGGTTAAATATATGGAAAGTAAAAATTTTCAGTTTATCTCTTCACCTGTGGCAAATTTTCTGTTATAATTATTCATTGTTCCGAGACTGATATTTAGTGAAAAAAAAGTGAAAGGAAACAATTATTTTTAATTAATTTCTATCACGCTGAATAATTAATGTAGGATACATTAAATGCCTTTTTTTGTAAAAACGAAAATGTGTTCTATTATATGTAGCCTAGACTGACAATCAAGGTTTTATTTTCGTTCATTGTAAATTCTAATTTTGTAGGAATAAATTAACTCATAAACAAAAAATATTAAATGAAAGAAGAATATTACTAATGCAGTATCTTCTCATCCTACCTAAGTAGATAATTTGTTACATTAATTAACACAGGAAATTTGAAGTGATTCAATTCATTTCTTTCAAATTTAATAAAAGGTCCTAAATTAAACACTTTCTAAGTGATTAACTTTTAAGGGTTTCTTATTTTTTACGATAATCATATGCTATATCACTATCATGAATGGACTAAGAGAAGTCAATTTCCTGGCTTGCTTTCCCTTTAACACTGCACTGGAGAAAATAATTAGAAGTGCAAATTTAATTTTTCGAAGAGCTATTTTCAATAAATCTGTGCAGGCACTTCCGTTTCCCGATGATATAGATTAGTAATCAGAACACGGTGTTAAGACGAGGCCGACAGTGTCTAGACCAGCCTCACGTAAAAGTGGAGTAAGGTGAGAAATTATTATGAATTCAAGTAAACTTAATTGCTCCTGCTGAATATTTTTTTTATTTTGATTATAAATAAAGGTATAGATAGAAAAATAAAGAGCTAATTAGGCCATAATGCCAGAGGAACCACGCTTGGTCAAAGATATGCCAAACATGGTGTCCTGAACTTAAAAAGAAATGGTACTCGAAGTGCCGCAGAAGATTCTAAGCTCCACACTCCTTGCTTTCTCTCCGAAGCGGTCTGCAGATCTTGAAAAAGTTCGTAGGGGAGCGTTACCTTGTCCGAAGAGGGCTACTCCACGGTTAGCAACCCCTCTTGACCAATGGGGTCAAAAGAGGGCCACTCACTTCGCTATCGCCTCTAGGTCAGTTTCGGGCTGGCGTTGTTGAACTGTAACTCTTTGTTACAAACGTGAAGCATCTATTTTTTAAACTGAATCTACTAAAATGGACCTCAACAATGACCAAAATAAAACCAAATATTTGTTTTGTTTAAAATCAAAATATAACCATTCTTTACTAGAAACAGGTAGTTATAGATTTGAAGTTGGGAAAAAAGTTGGATATCTAGAATTATCGACACAATAAACAAAATATATACTATATGAAATTCGTTGTATAATTAGTGTTGCTATCTGAAGTTTTTTTTTGGGGGGGGGGGGTTTAAAAGAAATGCTTAAAATCTAATTCCGCATAAATAAAAACCAAATAAAATATGTGTTTACTAAGAGCTTTTTTAACCTATTGATCAGAAATATGGACACGGACAGAACAAGATAAGTCAATACTTAAGCTGACCCATCCGAAGACATACAGAACCAACAAACTGAAGACCAGTATGCCACGACAGTAACCATAGCAACTACAAAGCTGCTGTTGCCTTACGAGTGTTCCGTCATGATATTAGTTTTCTCAAACTCGGTAAGATGCAAACTCTACAAAGGTAAGCTCGAGACTACCAGGAATAACTGAAGACCCAGACACTCAGGTGACCCCGGGGTGCGTGAAACACATATATACTTAAAGGAGGTATACCCCTGAGGTTGTCTATCATTTATCACTACCCAGAGGATACGTGGGGCCTTGAGCTCGTGGACGCGGACGCGAGAGACATTGTCCTCCACAAAACAAAATAAAGAATCTCTGGAAGCTTTTGAAAGAAAAAAAATAAGAAGTATTTTTAGAGGTATCCAAGCAGATAGTGTGTAGAGAAGAAGGACAAATATTGCATTAAACAGAATTTATAAAAAGTCCAGATTTTTTAAATTTTATCAGCATTCAAAGGTTAATATGGTTTAGGCACGTAATCAGATTGAATGACCACAGTTCTAAAAAAAAAGTTTTCATGGCTAAAGAAAAAAGCACCTAGAAAATAGTACGGCTAAAACTTGGTAAAAAAAGGTAGCACTCTATTGAGAATTACACATTTTCTTCTTTCAAGGCACTACTATCTGCTACAGGAAAGAGACGTCCAAGATAGTTGTTTCCTTCTGTTCCTATCCATAACGAGGCTCCTTCAGTTTCCACTATTAACAAGTCTAAAATTCATCTTCACTTATTCAAGCACCCTAATTGGTGACTTTTCCCGTCTTCTGTGACCCATAGGTTTAATAAAAGTTTTTTTACTGGTTTTCCATTGTCAAATCTGAATAAATGTCTCAGCCAGACACTCAGGTGAAGCTCGTATATATCTAAAGGAGCTATAACCCTGAGGTTGTCTATCATTTATCAGTACACAGAGGTTACGTACAGTGTTTTGCTCGTTGCCACGGACGCGAGAGACGTTGTCCTCCACAGAACAAGATAAAGAATAACTGGAAGCTTTTGAAAGAAAAAAAAATAAGGAGTATTTTTATAGGTATCCAAGCAAATTGTGTATAGAGAAGAAGGACAAATATTGCATTAAACAGAATTTATAAAAAGTCCAGATTTTGTAAATTTTATCAGCATTCAAAGGTTAATATGGATTGGGCACGTAATCAGATTGAATGACCACAGTTCTACAAAAAAATGTTTTCATGTCTAAAGAAAAAAGCACCTTGAAAATAGTACGGCTAAAACTTGGTAAATAAAGGTAGCACTCTATTGAGAATTGCACATTTTCTTCTTTCAAGGCAGTACAATGTTCTACAGGCCATTGAGTCCGTGGTAGTTGTTTCCATCTGTTCCTGTCCATAACGAGGTTCATTCAGTTTCCACTATTAATAAGTCTAAAATTCTTCTTCACTTATTCAAGCACGTGGCTTTCCCCGTCTTCTGTTACCCATAGGTTTAATAAAAGTTTTTTTTACTGGGTTTCCATTGTCAAATCTGAATAAATGTGTGAGCCAGACACTAAGGTGAAGCCCGTATATATCTAAAGGAGGTATACCC
>CM063505.1:133981630-134036630 GCA_032207245.1 Pardosa pseudoannulata
AAGATAAATAGAAATGAAAATTAAGTAAAATATTAGAATGAAGTTCCATTACTTTTAAAAGAGTGGTAACATCAAGACGAGTGGTAACATCAAGATATAATAATATCCTCAATGTCAGTGGAATTGAACTGTCGGAGGTGATTGTTTTTGAAGTGACTACATGTAATAACAACACGTCTGTCTTTCCAGCATTACATATGTGTATTTAGAAAAAGGGCCATCATGTGAAAATTGACGATGGGTGAGTCACATGTTTCCTATATAGAGCCGTGTCAGCACAACATATTGTTTTCTGGACGAAACATTGCGATGCATCTTGGTGTTAGGAATAATAATTTATTTTCAGAAAGTTAATACCAGGAGTACTATTTTGACGAATGATCAATCTTATGTAAAAACAACGCTATTTTGCTTCACATATATATTTATACAGGTCAATACCTGGGTATATCAGTTTCTAAATAAACAGGGGGCTGTGATTTTCCGTTCCAACTCATCCTTTATTTTTATCCAGACATGAGGCAGATATTAAGTTAATTTGTACGAAGCACTGTGATTGCAGATACGGCTGGGGAGAGAGATGTGTAACTAGCTATCTGACATGCTGCCATAAATAGAGATAATGTGTACCAAATGCTGCCAGAATAGCAAGTGTATGAACTCCTTACTTAAAAATATAAGATCTTACCTAAGTTTGTTATTTTTTGAAGGGGGAGGGGGCCTGACCATTTAGACTTTTCGAGGGCGTGTTTTGGGCGTTCTTGAATCTCTTCATTGGTTGTTGTACTTTTTGATAGCGAACAGATAGCGGGGGGGGACGCCGTTTTGTGGCTGCAGGTGCTTCGCGTTAAGTGTTAATGTGTAAGTCAAACTACACATGTTATGGGACTAAAAGTTATGTAATTGTCTAATGTCAAAAGGGGATTAACTGGTTTAAATGACGACTTATGTAACGTCAAAGGGGAATTAAAATTTCGTCTTCATGACCCACAGGTGGTTGACATCTGTCTTTTTTAGATCTTATTTGTTTGCTGGAGTTATTTACTTCCCACACTTCGGGTCCTTTTAGGGTTTTTCTTTATTACTTTTTATTTTCGGGGATCTGATTCCTCGATCTCTTTTTCCTATATTACATACATCATCAATAGAACTCATAACTCCCAGAATCAAAAAATCGTTAAAAGAACCACGCGCTGTTGTATGTATGTGATTTTTAAAACAACTGTAAAAAAATAATGAAATTTTGAATTTGTATTTCGGTAGATTCTTCACAGGTTTCTCACTGCGTCACCAATTCCTAGTGAATATGTTTATATGAGACTTTGATACCCTAAAAATGCATTTTATATATGCTAATTAAATTACTAATGTGAAAAATCCTTTATCGAAAGTCTAAATATGGAATTTTACTAAATTAAAGAAAAAATGTTATTAGTATTTTGTTAAATTTTTAACTATATTTTTAAGTATATTTTAAAAACCTTTTATTCTTACTTTCTAGCTTAGAGTTATCAAGCTTCATATTGTTCATGAGCAATATCTACAAGAAATTTTAAGTATTAAATTTTAATAAAATTCAAGCTTTATACGGTAGAATAAACTTATCTACTTTAATAACAAAGTTCATGATTTGTTAAAATTCAGTTTGTCCTAGGGTGGTATCTACAGTAAATTTCGAATATTAAATGTTGATAACATTTAAACTTCCTATCGTAGGATTAACTAATGTATAAATTAAAAAAAAACTAGCATAGAGAAATATGTTTCATTCATGCTAGATAAATTACTAGTGAAAAAAATTCTTCAACGAAAGTCTAAATAAGAATGTTTACTAAGTTACAAAAAAATAATAATTGGTATTTTGTTAAATGATGAAATATCTTTTTAAATATGCTTTAAAAACTTTTTAATTCTCACTTCCTAGCTTATTTTAGAATTGTTAAGCTTCCTGTTAAGGCTATTATATATAATAAATTTTAAATATTAAATGTCAATAAAGCTTTATATGGTAGAACAAACCTATCTACTCTAATAACAAAATTCATGGTTTTATCTTACTATCTCATTAATGATCTGTATTGAAATCAACTGAAATATAAATTCTAAAAGTTATAGTTTAAGATCTCAAAACCAGCCAGTTTCTCTAACGCATTTCTCACTGGATTTTCCTACTCTAAGACCACACACTATGTATCTTTAAACCCTTCCAAGTTCTCGATGAATTTCAAAGCAGATGTGAATAATTCAGGTGTAAATCCTTAGGTTACTCCTACAAATGTGTTTGTGCTTGATGATTACATATCTTAATAAGAAAGGACACAGAAGTAAAAGATATTCCAAATACACAATATAATATATCTCAAAATCAATAAAAACTGATAAATATTTTCCTTCTCTTATATGAAAAGTGTTGGCTCTGATAATACTTTTTTTACTGTTTCAAATTGATGGTTTTCAAAGTCTAATACACTATTGGAAATATATTTATTAACAGATAGTTACAATTAAAAATTAAAACGAAATATCTTTGGAGTTTTCCATTATTAATTGCTCCAATGTAATTGCTATAACTATTTTGATAATGTTATATTTGAATTTCTTTTACATAAAATATAATAATTATTATTTAAACAATAACTTTTAGATATTGCAACTGAAGTTTTAACCCGTAAAAATTTTGTGAAGATATAAAAAAATTAATGTAAAAACATGCATTATATGTTATAAAATATCTATATAATGTTTAAGTGCATAATGTTTGGATTATTTAATTTTTACTATATTAATTTTAAAGAACATTTAACGTATAAACTACCAGGTAAGTGTTTGCAAAGTATTCAATGTGATATGGCAACTAGAGATATTTATATAGGTAAAAACAAACAAGAAATATAGGAAGAGGTATTTATTAAGAAGAAACAAAATTGTATACTATTCGTAATAATTATATTAATAACGGAATAGAATACATTAAAGGACCATTTTTGAATCTCAATTACAGTACATAGTCGTATTATTAATAATAACAGAAAAAAGTGTTGAGAAGAGCAATTTAAGAGATTATATACTGCCTCCTGGGCAGGTCACAGCATGTGTGAATATTTTCTCCTATGAAATGTGATGTGGCAGCACCGTGAAAATAGATAAACACATAGGCAAATAAATCGGTTGATCAACTTGCGCGTGCAAAAGGAATATCCACTTCTTTCCTGTTGCTTTTTTGATATAGGGTACTCTACCTCTTTTTCACAGTGGATGAAATTATTTTCTTTTACAATATTTTATCTCTTTAGAATTGGTTCAAATCTTTTGAAATATAGATATAAATAAATATAAGAGAGTAAAAATTGGTTGATCTTTTATTTCGTTTTATTTATAAAGAAGATTCTGAAAAGCTACTGAGCTCTGTGTAAGTGTGTCTTAAGAAGATGTTTTGAAATGTAAAATTCAGAGCTTATCTGTACAAACGTGTTTCGAGTTTTATGTTTACTATCCTAAAAAGAAATGACCTATTACTAAAAAATATTTGAATGACTTAAATAAACATTCTTGACAATATCGCTAAAATTTATAAATTGATTTCTTTCATTTTAACAAAATTAGCATATAAAAACTGTTTATTCTGAAGCAATACAAAATAACTATTGATCGTTCCATGTTTAAGATTGATATACACGTTTAAAAATGTATTAAATGATCGTTTTAACACTTTAACGGACAGTGGTTTCGTAGCAAAACCACCTATTAAACATCTTTTTTTTTAAACTTTACTTTCTGGATTACTTTACTTTATCTTTTTATAATTATTTACGGCTCCAATCTCATACATCTGTGATATATGGAATCCAATGATGTAGAATCAAGATCTTTTGCAATTAAAAAAAAACTTTTTGAAGACACGGATGAGTTTTCGATTGTATATATATATATATATATATATATATATATATATATATATATATATATATATATATATATATATATATATATATATATATATATATATATATATATATATATATATATATATATATATATATATATATATATATATATATAAATATATATATATATATATACATATATATATATATATATATATATATATATATATATATATATATACATATAGATATATATATATATATACATATAGATATATAGATATATATACATATATATATATATACATATATATATATGTATATGTATATGTATATATGTTATAATATACATATACATATAATGTTTGCAAACCTTTTGAGATATAGATATAAATAAATAGAAGAGAGTAAAAAATTGGTTGATCTTTTCTTTCGTGATATTTATAAGGAAGATTAAAAAAAGCTATAGAGCTGTGCAAAAATGTGTTTTAAGAAGATGTTTTCAAATGTAAAATTCAGAGCTTATCTGTACAAACATGTTTAGAGATTTATCTTTACTAACCTAAGAGGAAATGACCTAGCTCTAAAAGATATTTCAACGACTTAAATAAACGTACTTGACAATATCGCTAAAATTTGTAAAATAATTTTTTCACAGTAATAAAATTGACATATAAAAAACTGTGTTTTCTAAAGAAATACAAAAAAACTATTAATCGTTCCATGTTCAAGATTGATATACACATTTAAAAATATATTAAAAGATCGTTTTAACGATATTGACAAAACATCTATATAAACTTGCATAACTTTTACAGTCATATTGTATAAATATTCCTTTTTAATCGAATGCAAGGTTACACAGTGCATGAATATCACCCATACAGATCCGTGAATTTTTTCACATTTCATAATGATGTGAGAAGAACACCAGATTAGTTTTCTATATCTTCCTTATAATGTTCGCAAATCTTTTGAATATAGATATAAATAAATATAAGCGAGTAAAAATTGGCTGATCTTTTCTTTCATTATATTTTTAAGGAAGATTCAGAAAAGATACAGAGCTCTGCGCAAATATGTTTTAAGGTGATGTTTTCAGATGTAAAATTCAGAGCTTATCTGTTGAAAAGTGTTTAGAATTTTATGTTTACTATCCTAAGAGGAAATGACCTATTACTAATATATATATAAACGACTTAAATAAACAAACTGGAAAATATCGCTAAAATTTATAAATTGATTTCTTTCGCTTTAATAAAATTAGCATATAAAAAACTGTTTATTCTGAAGCAATACAAAATAACTATTGATTATTCCATGTTCAAGATTGATATACAAGTTTAAAAATGAATTAAGCGATCGTTTTAACGATATTGACAAAACATCTATATAAACTTGCATAGCTCTTTCAAAAATATTGTATAAATGTTTCTTTTTAACTCGAATGCAAGGTGATACAGTGCTTGAACATCATACATACATATTCATGGATTTTTTCACATTTCATAATGATGTGAGATCCCCACATTGGTTTTGTATATCTTCCTTATAATATTTGCAAATGTTTTGAGATATAGATATAAATAAATATAGGAGAGTAAAAAATTGGTTGATCTTTTCTTTCTTGATAGTTATAAAGAAGATTCAGAAAAGGTACAGAGCTCTGCGCAAATGTGTTTTAATTTCATGTTTTCAAATGTAAAATTCAGAGCTTATCTCTACAAATGTGTTTAGAGTTTTATGTTTAATATTCTAAGAGGAAATGAGCTAGTGCTAAAAGACATTTGAATGACTTAAATAAACATACTTGACAATATGGCTAAAATTCGTAAATTAATTTCTTTCACTGTAATAAAATTAGCATATAAAAATTGTTTATTCTGAAGGAATACAAAAAAAACTATTGATCGTTCCATGTTCAAGATTGATATACAAGTTTAAAAATGATTTAAATGATCATTTTAACGATATTGACAAAACATCTATATAAACTTGCACAGCTTTTTCAAACATATTGTATAAATTTTTCTTTCTAACTGGAATGTAATGTTATACAGTGCATGAATATCACTCATACAAATCCATTATTTTTTAACATTTCATAATGATATGAGATCACCACATTGATTTTGCATATCTTCCTTATAAAGTTTTCAAGTGTATAAATGTGTTTGGAACTTGACGATTACTTATCATAAAAACGAATAGCATAGTAATAAAATGCAGTTGAAAGAGTTTAATAAACACGGTTCTATTTTGAAAACCATGTTTATTAAATTGCAAATTATTTTTTTTTATTTATAAAAGTGATACTGAAAAAACAAATCTAAATGGGAGTGAAAAAATATTTTTTATATATTTCCCTGTTCGAGGGAAAAATAAAAGTTAAAAAAAAATAGATAATTTAAATATTGTAATGTTTTGAGAATTAATTAGGAAAGCTGTTTAAAAACGTATTTTATGCAAGTGTTTGTACTATCTTGTTACTTCTATTCCTTAATCGAGGTTTAAGTAAAATAATTTAAATTTAAAAAAAATTAAACATACTTATTCTAATTAAAATTTTATGTGTATTGAGTGGTAAGAATAATTATTTTTATTCTAAATTACCTTTAAAATTGCCGAGAGTTTAAGAGACTGTTTTATTTCAAGTAAAATTGCAGATATAACCATTTTATTTCCTTTAATTAATTTACTAAAAATGGAATTTCAATGACTTTTTTTCTAGTTATATCTTTTTCATATTTTAAAAAAGGAATAAAAAAATTGCTTAACACAGTCAAGTAAACAAAATCCTAAAAATTATTGGCCATGACATGTAAGTATTATTTTTTTATTTGGTAATGTTTCAGAAAAAAGTTGAAAATATGTAATTAAAAACTTTAATGTTTCATTTACATGCAAAACATTATTGACTCTATGCATTAAAAGTATATAAATATTAATTTTTAATTTATCAGCATGAAGTTAGATATTTATAAGATATTTTATCACGTGCGAAAAATAAAAATATATTTGAATTATAGTTTTATAGGAGCTTATTAAATTGTTATTATACAATAATAGCTTATTAAATTGTTTTATTAGATTATTTACTTCTTTAACCAAACAAAGATATGTACTTAAGACTTTGTAATTTTTTGATGCAACTTGCTCAGTGTCATGAGTTTTCATTTGGACTAGTCATGCATTTTAAGCAGTAAAACAACTTTAATTACAGAATATTTTAATACTGAATATTAGCTGTGTTTAATCTGAGAAACACGGATTAAAAAAATAAATAAGGCTTTCAGCTAACAAATACCATGATATAGAATAAATAAATGAGTTGTGTCCTCTAGTAAGAACTAAATCAGTTAAAATTAAACTGAGTCAAGCTGAAAGTAAATTCATTTTACTAGTTTCTGCGTTATGTTTATAGCTTTTAAGTGTTTTTAGTAAGCATACTTTTGTCGTTAGTGTTATACATTTTGAAAATGACGAATAATTGGTCATGGTATTTATAATACAGTCAAACATTTAGGATTTCCAGAAGAAACCCCAATATCTGTGTAAAGATACAAAGAATAAAAATCAATATGTCTCATAAAAATTTTTACTTACTTTTCACATCATATCAGTATTAATTTATTTCAAGTGCTCTTCCCTTAAGGACTTTAAATATATTGAGCCTTTATGCGTGATAATTGTATGCTTACTTTCTATTCAATCCAATATGCTATATAGAGTATAATTTTTAAGACTTGTATACTTGCAGGAATTATAAAGCACCAAACTGGCAGAAAAGTTTACTTGTGTAATTTTTTGAAGTAATGTTAAAATTAAAACTGGAGAATAACTTACAAATCTGTTTTAAGAAATTTTTGCGAAGAAAAAGTAGCTTTAAGAAATCATTCTTTTGGTTTTAGAATTGTACAAATACATGATAAAATCTAAATGTACAATTATTACAGTAAAATCATTACGATATAGAGAAATGTGAGGCACTGTTGTAGACATTAGTTGCTAAGCCTATCGATTATGTATATAAATTACAGTTGTATAAAGTGATTAGAGTTTACATAACATTTCTGACTGTCATCCCTTTGATACTTATTGAAGGCCCCCAGTAAATAATATTTTAAGGAAAATTATTTTCCAAGAGTTAGACATTTTGATTGAAGTTCTCTGAATTTAGTATTAGCTCATCATGTTTTAAGTTATAATTAATTCAGTAATATTAAGCAAAATAACATTCGGTTTATTTAATTACTATAGAAAAAAACGGGATTACTAAATGTGTGGAGTAAAAAGAAATTAAAATATTTTTTCCTTAATTTTAAATATTAAATGTTAATAACATTAAAACTTTATATGGTAGAACAAACTTATCTACTTTAATAACAAAATTCATGGTTTGATCTTAATATCTCATAAATGATCTATACTGAAATGGACTGAAATATACCTTCTAAAAGTTTAAGACCTGAAAACCTGCTCTTTTCTCCAACGCATTTCTCACTGGAATTTCCTACTCTAATACCAAGCACCATGTATCTTTAAACCCTTCCAAGTTCTCGATGAATTTCAAAGCAAATTATAAATCACCAAACTCACAGAAAAGTTAAATTGTGTAATTTTTTGACATAATGTTAAAATTGAAACTGCACAATAACTAACAAATCTGCTTTAAGAAATTGTTGCGAGGAAAATGCAGCTTTAAGAAATCATTCCTTTGGTTTTAGAATCATACAAATATATGGTAAAATCTAAATGTCGCCGTTATTGCGAGATAGAGAAATGTGAAGCACTGTTGCAGACATTAGTTGCTACACACATCGATTATGTATATGAAGCATAGTTGTATAAAGTGATTAGAGTTTACTTAACATTTCTGACTCTCCTCTCTTTGATACTTATTGAAGGTCCTCAGTAAATAATATTTTAAGGAAAACTATTATCCAAGAGTTAGACATTTTGATTAAAGTACTCTGAATTTAGTGTAAACTCCTCATGTTTTAAGTTATGATTAGTTCAGTAATATTAAGCAAAATAACGTTCGGTTTATTTAATTACTATAGAAAAAACCTGGATTACTAAATGTATGGAGTAAAAAGAAATTAAAATATTTTTTATTTAATTTTAAATATTAAATGTTTATAGCATTAAACCTTTATATGGTAGAACAAACTTATCTAATTTAATAACAAAATTCATGGTTTGATCTTAATATCTCATTCATGCTCTATACTGAAATCGACTGAAATATAACTTCTAAAAGTTAGAGTTTAAGACCTGAAAACCTGCTTTTTCCTGTAACGCATTTCTCAATGGAATTTCCTATTCTAAGACCAAGCACCACGTATCTTTAAAACCTTCCAAGTTCTCGATGAATTTCAAATCAAATTATAAAGCACCAAACTCACAGAAAAATTAAATTGTGTAATTTTTTGGCATAATGTTAAAATTGAGATTGCTGAATAACTAGCAAATCTGTTTTAAGAAATTGTTATGAGGAAATAGTAACTTTAAGAAATCATTCTTTTGGTTTTAGAATTGTACAAATACATGGTAAAATCTAAATATTGTCATTATTGCAGGATAGAGAAATGTGAGGCACTGTTCCAGGCATTAGTTGCTAAACACATCGATTATGTGTATGGAGTATAGTTGTATAAAGTGATTAGAGTTTACTTGAGTGCTGCTAGTTATATGGACTTAGCAGTAAACGAGGAAAAAACTAAGTTTTTCGTGGTGAGTCCTAGAATACACGATGTACAATCGCTTAATATTGGAAACTATATTTTTGAGGGAGTCACCCAGTTTAAATACTTGAGCACAGTTATTACCAGTAGAAATGGGTTAAACGATGAAATTAAAAACCGAATTTTGATAGCAAAAAGGTGCTATTTTGGTTTAAAGAGCCAAATAAAATCTAAACTCCTCTGCATCAATACAAAAATAAACCTATACAAAACCCTTATAAGACCGATTATTTTATATGGCAGGATACATGGGCAATTAAAAAAACAGAAGAAAATAGGCTACTCATTTTTGAAAGAAAAATCCTTCGGTCAATATTTGGAGCATTAAAGGAAAATAATACATGGATAGGTTTATATAACCATGAATTATATACTAAATACAGACAACCTAACATCTTGAGAGTTATTAAATCCAACAGAATTAGACGGCTGGGACATGTTTTCAGACGAGCGGATTTGGACCCAGTTAAAAAATGAACTTTTCAAAGATTGAGGGTACAAGAAGAAGAGGTAGACCAGCAACAAGTTGGTTGGATTGTGTGGAGAAAGATTTGGAGATCTTGGGTATTAAGAGATGGAGAAACCTTGCAAAAAGCCGTGCCATTTGGAGGAAGCAGAGAGAAAGTCTTGGCCTGTACTAGGTTGTAGCGCTGCTGAAGAAGAAGAAGAAGAAGTCTTTACTTAATATTTCTGACTATCCTCTCTATGATACTTATTGAAGATTCTCAGTAAATAATATTTTAAGGAATAAGGAAAATAATTATCCAAGAGTTAGACATTTTGATTGAAGTACTCTGAATTTAGTGTTAACTCCTCATGTTTTAAGTTATATTTAGTTCAGTAATATTAAGCAAAATAACATTCGGTTTATTTAATTACTTGGATTACTGAATGTGCGGAGTAAAAAGAAATTAAAACATTTTTTTCCTTAATTGATTTAAGCCGAAAAATGCTTGAAAGTTCAGGGTGTTGTTTTTTGGTATCACAATTCATGGATTCGCATCCCGCGTCTGAGGTGTTTGTTCGTAGTTATTTGAAATCGTTTTTAAACAGTAGGTAACAATCTTGAATAAAAAAGAAAAACCACAGTGTTACAAACCAAATAACACTAAAACTTATTTTAACGTTTACAGTAATAAATACCTTTTATAAATAAAGTTTAAATTCTTTGATAACTATGATAACTTGCTCTTGCAAGAAGATTTACGTTTTTCCATTTTAACCGATTATTAGTATTTTTGAAAATGAATAGTTTACTTTTATAATAAATAATTTTAAGAATTTAGTAAATTTTCATCAGTTTTTCTGAGGTATTTTGCATAATTGTAATATTTTGCAAAATGCTTGACAAAATATTTTATCCAAATATACTTCATCATTAATTAATATTCCATTAAATAGCAGTAAATTAGATTTTCGTTAAAATAAATTATGCTGTGACATCATAAACAATATTCTCTTTTACTTTGTTCAATTTGATTAAATATGAGAATAATGCATATTTTATTAAGAACAACTAAAAAAATTTGTCTCTTTCCGGAGATATTCTACACAGCTCAATAAAAAAAGGGTAATTTCTGTCATTAAGTATTCATGTGGAGGTCATTAAAAGAAATTAAGTATTTAATTCAGAGCGCTCTAATTTGAGTAATGTAATATAAAAATTTACAGTATAATTAATATGATGACATCAGTAATGGCATTTCTTGATATGAAGAGAAATATATTGTAGCAATAAATTTGTAGATAACATTTCGCTTTTAAAGCTATCATAAAATAAATTCCATTACTAAAATTTGTATTTAAATTATTTTATAACAGTTTTGTTAAATGAAATTTCACCATTTTAGACTTTTCTAGAAGAACAGTACTACATATATTGAAAAAATTTAATTTCTTTACAAAACTGTTTGAAAAACAAAAAGTCTTTTTTTAAATAGGTGTTTTGATTTCTAGTAATTATTTTAAGTTAGGAAAAAAAATTATGTAAAAAAACTGGATTATTTGAAACTATAAATAATTATGAAAATCTATGACTGATAGTTAATAAATACTAAAATTATCCTACTCTAAATGAAAAAAATACTTCCATGTTAAAGTCGAAACTAAATAATCTACTAAATCTGTACTGACTTCAAGTTATAGGTATTTCAATTTTTATAATTCTTGATTTTAAAAGCTTGTTTCCAGAGGGCGAGACAAGAAAGTAAGAGTTTTTTCACCCAATTCCATCTTGGAAACGTACCTATCTCAGTTAAGGGGATCATAGACATGTTCATCTACCATGGGGTGGAGATCACTCCGTTTGGGAGGAAAAGGTTCTGCTATCAGAGTTAATATGCGACAATTTGGAGGTCTTGACCAAGGCACCGTTTAAGTCACAACATGGACTGCCTGCCATTCATTGCCATCTCCTCCCATGTATCTATCATCAACTGCTACTAGATCTGGTTACGTTTAGCCACATCGAGAGGGCAGATTTTCTGATAAAGAGACTTCTAGAATTGGATTGATCTCCCACGTGATGTGCATGTCACTTACTTACCGGGTAATCAGAAAATGAGTATACATTTGAAAGAGTAATAATTCAATAATATAGGTAGAGATGTAAAAATTGACACGCATGCTTGGAATGACATACAGTTTTATTCTAACCGCAAGAAAACAAAGTTTAAAAAATGTAACAGCCATAGCCTTTTGTTTCTTCAGACTAAAAGATTACATGAAATTTGACAACGTGGTCCATGATTCACAGATAAGTAAGAAACAGCTCTGGGCCAGAAGACTCTATGTCAAAGTTGATGGCAAATCTCTAGCATATCTTAATCTGGTCGCTAAGGCACTGGGTTAGCGATGACATATCCTTATTGACAGGGCGGAATTTCTTGATCTTAGCTTATAGCTTGATGTCCCACATAAATGAGTTGCCGGCGAAGTCAAGTAAGTTTCGGTGTCGCCTTAAGTGCGAGAGAAATTGTCGGAAGGGATACGACGCCACCGAGGTACCGAACCATTGTATACAGCAATGTTTTCGAGCTCACGGCTGAGGATAAGACGCAGACTCAGGCACAGTGGGTATGAAGTGACTACAGAGTCCATTTTTTGGCTCAACTCTAGAGAGCACAAACCAGATCTGTTAGACTCCAAAGAAGGCGTAACCAGTATAATCGACTCACAAGTAATTGGTGGCACAAGCAATCTTCAGGATACACATATACAAAAAATAATTAATTATTGAATGAAAATTTTTAAGTCTAGCATCATCACATCTACTGATGCTACTGGGGTTCAGATGACCTGCTGAACCCTAAATTCGAGACTTGTCACAGAACATTTCCAGTGAGCTCACCAGGTTCGGTAGACCTTAAAATAATTAGTCGGTGTTCATTGATGGAGTGTACGTTCAGAGAGCTCATGCTTTTGACGACCACCGTAGAGTGTCCAAGGGTGCTTGAACCACATGTCCATACAACATGCAAAGCTCTGGGGTTGTCGTATTTGTTCTGACTTTTGTGTTATTATTCTAACCACTAACCTTTTTAGATTAAAATAAATAAGTGGGGTATAATAATTATGACATATTATACACAAAGATTCTTTAACTGTAATAAATTTGTTGACAAAGACTTAACATTTGCCACCATACATGTATAAACGTGCACATTATGGCAATCATGTTCCAATCTAATCTTTAGTTGAAATTTGGCTTTTTTTTTCAAGGTAGTGCATTTGACCTCCCAAATCGGAAAGTGCATTCTATCAGGTATTTAATCTTCCCCAAATGTTAATTTAAAATGTATTAAAAATACTCAATTTAATAAATAATGAATGTAATTTTTATTCAAGCATGCATTTCCGACCGTGAATGCTTTTACACTTGCTTAAATGAAAAAATGTAAAAAATTAGTCATTTTTTTCAGTTTAGTATTACGTAAGTTACAGCCTATAGGATAAAATTTAGTAGGTATTAAACTATATTATTAAAAAAAGAAATATTGTTATTTTCATTTTCCATTGCGTAAATATATCTTCTTTCTGTATTCATGTGTTGGATACAAGAGGAGTTCAAGACCAAATTGAACCAACTATAGCTAGAAAAACGTAGAAGAATTGAGACGTAAGTGCATATCTCAAAATTAAAATGGGAATTTAAATTGATTTTAAAAAATGCTTAATATTATTGGTGATATATACCTACATATGTACAGATAAAATAACGTGATATTCAACTTGGTAATAACTTGTTATCATAAAGAAAAAATGGAGATGGAACTTTCTGGACGTAGATCCCCTGAATAAAAAATTTATATCATATCCAACAGTGCATTTATTTCATACTCTAATTTTCTCCTATTTCTGGAATTTGAAAAAAAACTCTAATGCATTAGGCATTATCAGCTTCCTGTTAATAAGAATGAAATCAATCACAAATAATCATATTAAATGTTGTAATAACACTTAAATAGATGGTTTTTATATTCGATAATTACAGTTAATTCTAACTTATAACACACAAGTAGAATACGATTACTGATTTTTAAACCATTTAACTTTTCTTTCACTTACTGTGAATATTAATGTCCGATTTCTGGTTAAGAATTCATTTTGTAATATATTATATTTAAATAAATGCTTTTTTAGTATCTTTCCCAACGAAATAGTGCTGTATAATTAATATTGTTTTATTTTTCCAAAGATCATTTATTTAAGTAGAAGGTGTATAAATTATAAAACTCCGTGAACTATATTTTGAACATCTTTGTGTTTAGATATATAAGGAAATAAATATATAAAGATAAATATATGAGGAAGTTTATCTATTGTCAGTATTCAATGTATAGTAATTCTGTCTACATCCTTAAATATCCTTTTAGTGACATTTTTTTTTACTCAGCTTCTCTTAGCTTTTGAACATACCAGACGCAATGTAAGAACAATTTTTTTTTTTAAATTATTATCAACTCTTAGGATCTTCGGAACTTAGTTATTTTGAAAAGCATAATAAATATTTTGTACGCTCACATGTGTATCAGAAATAAACATTTCTTTAGCATCTTGCGGCGCTAGTTATACGCTAGAACAGAGTTGCTCAACCCAAATCGGTTGCTGGGCCAAAACACAAATTACTGAACTGAGGTGGGCCGCACATATAAAAATAAAACAACAAATTATTCAAAACATTTTATTCAAAAATTGCATTTTCACAGTTCCAGCTGCGACTGTATATAAAAGTTTTGTTATATATATTTCTTAACTACAACGGCAATAAGCATTAACTATACTGTATTTATAATCACCCCCAATACCTTACCTTCCTCCTTATTCATGAGGGTTAAAGTATTATTATTATATTTATACTATAAATATATATTGTAGTTTATTCACAAGCACTACCGCATGTATTATGTTAAAATTAATGTGAGATTTGTTTTTGTATTTTACTAGAGGTTTTGTTAATATTAACGAATAATGTAGTCGACGAGCATAGTAGCTGATTGGTCATGTTTTTATCAAGCAACCTGCTGGGACCCTTTGTTTTTACCAGGTTTAATTTGGAAAAAAATGATTCGCAGAGATAAGTAGTTCCAAATGATGACATAATAATATACTGTTTTATACATCAAGTTAAACATTTTGGAGGTTAGAATTTCAAACGCATCGTTATCTAGCATTTTCTATATAAACAATACCTTAATTATTCCTTTATGATTAAGGATAACTTGACAATATCCATAATATAATTTATAACTTTCTTTCCATAGAACTTCCACTGACTGGTCTGACAGAGCACTTGCATGTAACGCTTGTCAGCTTGTTGTATAAGTAATGGCCGATAGACAGAATATTCTAGAACCCTTAAATTTCAACGTAACCTGTCCAACCCTACTCAAAGACCAAGTTTACGTTGATTACTATCAAGTCTTAACGTACATAATGTGTGATATTTATTATTACAAACATTAACAAATACAATTCTATTTTTCAACTGTATACAGTTAAAATGACTAAAACTATATAGACAGTTGAGAACTTTAATTGGGCCGCATGAGGCCCATAGGCTGCGAGTTGGGCATGCATGCGCCAGATCATTTTTTTGGACTACTTAATACTAGTTAATTGTTTCAAATTTAAAACCCTAAAAAAATAAATAAATAAATAAATAAAAACAGTAAACCTTACTTGAATTTAGGCAAGCCTGTAGGAACGTTCTTACGTTTGTAAATCTTTGTAACGTTCTTACGTTTTTGCAAATTTTTTGTGCATTAAAAAAGAAAACCAAACATAGTCTCTATGTTCTATTTATTCTCTACGTATAATTTGTTTTTGTAAGATTAATCATCTTGTTATAGTTTAAAAATCATATAACAGTTTATAATATGTTTGAAATTGAATGTCATACTATTATGATGCTAATACTAGTTTTAAAGTAACTGTTTTCTATTGTGCTTTCTATTGTAATTACTACCAATTTTAGACACAGCTTGTTTATACAGTTTCTCTGGACAGGCACTTTTAGTTAATGAAACACTTCATTATTAGGCATAAAATAATGATTAGTAAGAAACATATTCTCCCATCCAACCTATTTTCCTATTTAATGACAAGAACTATTGAGGATTCGTTTAGAGAAATACAATACTTTTCCACTTAAATAGAGCATTTTATAAAACATTGTATATGTTTAAACGTTGTTAAAACACTCTATTTTTGTGTGAATTTCTTTTAGACACAGCTTGTTTATGCAGTTTTTCTGGACAGACACTTTTAGTTAATGAATCTTTTCATTATTGGGCATAAAAATGATTAGTAAAAAATATATTCTCCCAGGCAACCCCTTTTCCTATTTAATCGCAAAAACTATTGAGGATTTATTTAGAGAAATAAAATAATTTTTCACTTAAATAGAACATTTCATAAGACATTGTATATATTTTAAAAATACTATAGTTTTGTGTGAATTTCTATTAGACATAGTTTGTTTATACGGTTTCTCTGGAGAGACACTTTTAGTTAATGAAACCTTTCATAAATGGCATAAAATAATGATTGGTAATAAATATATTCTCCCATTCAACCTCTTTTCATATTTAATCACAAGAACTACTGCCGATTTGATTAGAGAAATAAAACAATTTTTCACGTAAATAGAGCATTTTATAAAACATTGTATATATTTTAAAAATACTATATTTTGGTGTGAATTTCTATTAGACACAGTTTGTTTAGCCAGTTTCTCTGGGGAGACGCTTTTAGTTAATGAAACTTTTAATACATGGGCATAAAATAATGATAAGTAATAAATATATTCTCCCATTCAACCTCTTTTCCTATTTAATCACAAGAACTAGTGAGGATTTTTTTAAATAAATACAAAACTGTTTCACTTAAATAGAGCATTTTATAAAACATTGTATATGTGTTAAAAACACTATTTTTGTCGGAATTTCTTTTAGACACAGCTTGGTTATGCAGTTTTTCTGGGCAGACACTTTTAGTTAATGAAATTTTTCATTATTGGGCATAAAATAATGATTAGTAAGAAATATATTCTCCCATCCAACCTCTTTTCCTATTTAATCACAAGAACTATTGCGGATTTGTTTAGAGAAATAAAACAATTTTTCACTTAAATAGAGCATTTTATAAAACATTGTATATGTTTTAAAAATACTATATTTTTGTGTGAATTTCTATTAGACACAGGTTGTTTATGCAGTTTTTCTGGACAGACACTTTTAGTTAAAGAAACTTTTCATTATTAGGCATAAAATAATGATTAGTAAAAATATATTCTCCCATCCAACCTCTTTTCCTATTTAATCACAAGAACTATTGAGGATTTTCTTAACAGAAATACAATAAATTTTCACTTAAATAGAGCATTTTATAAAACATTGAATATGTGCTAAAGCAAGTCTATTTTTGTGTGAATTTCTTTTAGATACAGCTTGTTTATGCAGCTTTTCTGGACAGACACTTTTAGTTAATGAAACTTTTCATTATTAAGCATAAAATAATGATTAGTAAAAAATATATTCTCCCATCCAACCTCCTTATTCTTTTTAGTCAAGAACTATTGAGGATTTGTTTAGAGAAATACAATAATTTTTCACTTAAATTCACATTTTTATAAAACTTTGTATATGTTTTAAAAATACTCTGTTTTTGTGTGAATTTCTCTAAAAATTGTAAGAATTATGTGTGCTTTCTGTGTCGCACACGTGCTGCTGAAGAAAATCCGCCTCAGAACTTTATTCCATTTTAATCGATGGGGAGGATAGCAACCAATTATTGGATGAAGTTAAAACCGATGCCGCTGGAGGTGTGGTAAAATGTAGGGTGAACGTTTGAGAGAAAGAAGTTTGAAACTTTGACTTTATAAATTACATTTTGTAGATTTTGTTGTGCCTTTTAGAAATGAATTTCGAAATATGAAAAGCTTATTCATACTCTTCTTATATAATGGAAATAAGATCGACTTTTCAACAAAATAAAATAATTTTAAACTGTTAAGAAATCTTCTTTTAACGAATATTTTAAAATACACACCATAAGCATTTTACTCACCTGTTGCCGTAATAAAGTTAGTAATAAAATGATAAAGTTAATAATTAATGATAATATTTCTGTTTAAAATGTTTGAAAATATTTGTTATTTGTTTCACTTCTAATAATTTTTACAGTGGCATACACTCCTAATGATATATGCTTCTAGTCATATATATTTTCAACAAGCTTTAATGAAATAAATTTATTTTTGTATTTCCACTGTAACAAAAGTTATGTTACTTACTATTTATCCAAAATTCTTTTTAAACATTTTTGACCAGTATTAAATAAATATATGGAAAAAAAGCTCTTAAATATATTCATTTTACAAACGTGGAACAATTAGCTCATAAGCCATTAGTTCACTGGCTTTCCAATACATTTTAACAAGTCACTCATACTGAGAAGGTACGAAACAATTATTTAAATGTTCAAAAATAATTGAATGGTTAGATTCACACAAAATGTTTAAATAAGTATAAGATTAAGAAAATGTATAACCCTAAATATAAATAAACCAAAACTTTTTTATAATGTAAGAGAATATTCTAAATTTACAAATTCCAAAATTAAACATCTGAACGACTGCCAAATAGGTAGGGCTGTTTATAGTAGCAGAATTCATGGGTTCGATTCTCACTTCCAACATGGATGTTTGTTGCCATTTAGAATATACTTTAATTAGTTTGTCCCGGTCTCATTAGTTCTCAAGGAGATGAATGTACACCGTACCGTTTCAAGCAAACCAATATCAATTAACCAAAAGAACCTGTACAGTTTTCTATATGTTTATTTACAGTGGTAATGAAAGATGGCCGAATGGTTAGAACACTGACTTTACCAGGAAGTCCTGGTTTTATTAGCCATCCTGTTGTAAAATGAAGAACGTAGTGCTCCAAATCAAAGACAACTCAAGATCACAGTGAACTTAATATTCTTTTAAATAAAAATTACTATACTTCGATTATAAAATGATTGTTCTTTATGAAGAAGGATCAATAACAGATGAGTTGTAAAACTAGAAGGTAGCTAAAATAAAGTTCGGTAATAAGTTTAAAAATTCTTTATGGATAACTAATAAGCTTTTTTATGAATTGTAAACTTAATAATAAAGTCATAAAAATTTTCAATAGGATATTTTGCACCTGGATGTCAAATTGTATAAAACAAATTTTACTGTAAGCTTAAAAAAATAACGGTTAATTAGACATTACATTTGTTATATCTTTATTCATATTTAGTAATTTTCCCTTGTATAACCCATTTAAAACATTTAGAAGAGGATTTCCTTAAATTTATGTTGCATAAGTTCGTAGAAGAGATAAAATATATATAACTATTACGGATAATTTTATTTTAAAACCTACTATAGCGGTATAGTAAAATATAGATATTTAAAATCAATGCAATTATAATTATCTGACACTTATTCAAAAAACTTTTTATTACTAAATATGTATAAGATCATATAGTAGTTAAACATTACTCTTTAGACAATGGTAATGTTGATTTGATAATTTTTACAACATATATTTCTCTCTCTCTCTCTCTCTCTCTCTCTCTCTCTCTCTATATATATATATATATATATATATATATATATATATATATATATATATATATATATGTGTGTGTGTGTGTGTGTGTGTGTGTGCATAAAATGCTGTATATTTATTTCGCTCCATTCTGATGCATCTACTCATATATAATCCTATTGAAGATGTTCTAACAATATATCGTTTTGCCCCTATTTGGGGAATATCTTACCTCTGGTTAAAAAAAAGCAATATTCTCTATAAAGTAAAAGTGAACTGAAGTATGAGATGTAGTATTTAAGTGTGAATTATGCTTACTAAACCAAAACACTGTTAAATTATTAATCATAAAACGTTCCTGAAATAATGTAATAATTCCATACATTTTTTATGAAAATGTAAGCTAATTTCTTTCTATATTACTATTTCTGTTGCAAGAAAAATAGCAAATAGATTAATAATTAAGTTTATTTAAGAGAAATTAAACTTTTGAAGCTTATATAAATTCTTTTAAATCTACATAATCTTTTAAATTATGTAGATTTAAAAGAATTTAAATATTATTATTTTTTCTGTTTTGATATTTATTAATTCATAAAGCTATATATAAATTAACCGTTTTTAAAATTTTTAATAACTTTCTAGATGTGTGTATTTTATATTTTACAAGAGAAATAATCACGTTTACTGTTACAACAAAGAAATTACACATCATTTTTGAATACATTTCAATATAAAAAAATAAATTTGTTGTTAATTATATACACACATTTTTATAAATTTTATAAAAAAACCGGTAAACAAATTGAATATTTTGTATTGAAATTAAAAAATTCTTAACAGTTTTAATACAGTGATTTTGTAAACAAAAGAGATAGGACATAAATCAATTAATATTTCTCATTTGTTTAAAACTATGTCACCCTATGTAATATCGTATACGTAAATAACTTTTGTATTTTGAAGATACATGTTTTAATAACATTTGTAGTACTCACACAAGCATTCCTCGTGTTTTTAGTAATTGCATGAAAATTAAAACTTTTGTGTTAAGTACAGCATGTTTCATATCAATTATTGTATCGTCATAATTTTCGAGTTAACACTAGATTTACGGACGGAGCCAATTTGACTCATTAAAAATTTGATCACTATATATATATATATATATATATATATATATATATATATATATATACACACATATATACATATATATACATATATATATACATATATATATATATATATATATATATATATATATATATATGTGTGTGTGTGTGTGTGTGTGTGTGTGTGTGTGAAAATTTAAAATCACTTTTCAAAAACATACCTTGGTTTTTAGTTAATAATGAAATATATGTAAACTTTCATTCTTCTTCCACGCAGACCCCTTCATTTCGAATTATCAAATGTGGTATATCTATTTTCACGGTTGTGAGCCAATTTGACTCACAGAATGGTTTAACATTTCTGTGTTAAAAGACGACTGAAGTAAATATTTCACGAAAAGATTTTATTTTCCAATTGGCTGAAGAGCTAAGAAGTAAATATAGAGAAGAATTCGAGAACACTCCCATTCCAATGACAGAAATTCATGCTACTGACGCATGAAAGAATTGTCAAGTTAAACAATCATGCAAAAGAAACAGATGTAGAAACTATAGTGCTAAATATAATAGAAATGTTTGCCGAAAATGTGTATAAAAACTGATTTTATATGTAAAAATGTTTTCCATGAATGTTTTTGATAATAAACATTTCATTTAAATTAATTTGGAACTATATTCTTTGAAAAACACTACAATTTTCTTGTATGAGTCAAATTGTCTCACTTCAGTAAACATAGGTATATGATCAACATCCGTAAATTTAGTATTAATTTTAAAGTTTTTGGAAAACAAAAACGATAATAGTACAATTTTGTACGAATTTGAAATAAAGTAGATGAGTAGAAAATCTGTTTTGGTTGTGTTTCATTTTTACAGAGAATATTTAGAAATACGTTTATGACTGGAAAAAATGGTGAACATTGGCTGCTGTCGTACCTAACAGTCTGAGAAATACAGAATTTAAGTCCATTACTCTGTTAACACGGTATAAAAATGAATATATTCATAATTGCTAATACTACTTCTGTGCAAAACCTAATTGATCATTCAGGGGTCTGTATCATTCATATCATTTAACAGGAATTTGCAGTAATTCTTATTGGCTGCCGTATTTCGATTCGACGTCATCAACAGCCCCCTTTAACCTCCCCACACAACAGTGTCAGCGATATCTTTCCTCAACACAATTGATAAATTCTCTTTTTATCGATTAAACAGGGTGAGAAAACTATATTAACGATTTTTACTTGAGAATTTCTTCTTCCGCTAAAAATATATTAACGAGTTAGTAAGGTTGAATGAGTTTTATTTTAGTGGCGAGGGGATATTCGAAATAAAATCCGAATACTCAGTATCGGTCAGCAGATAATTGCTTTATCTTTGATATTTAATAAAACTTTACATTTGGGAGAAATAAAAGGCTGGTCTTTTTTTTAGAATCGGATTTTTCTTGATTTCCCTGTTTTGTAGAGAGTGAAAATCATAAATAAAATTTATTTTGATTTTGTTCAGAGCATAACGTTTTTCCCTTTATGTTATATGAGATGTAATGAGACCCATATATTTTCTTAAAACCAATAACCTATGGCTATATAATTCAATAAATATATTCATGCCCATAGACTCGGATTCCTAAAGAGCAATTTATCATCCTTTGGTATGAATAAAAATCTCTGAATTTTTAACTCACGTTGACAGTTTAGTTGAAAATCACAAAATCCATTAAGTGTAGTAAAACCATGTCCCGTAACAAATAAGCAATTTTTCGTTACAAAATCTGTATATAACTACAAGTTATATGAATTTCAGTTTGTAACAGTTTTTGTCTACTCTATATGTTATAATACAATCACCATAATAATATCAGTTAAACTGGATATACTTCACAAATAAATAATACGCTAATTTTTCTTCCAACAATTTCTTTAGTTTAAAGTACTAACAATGTGTTAATGTACGGTAATTTCGTACTACGGATTGAGTACTAGATTGGAGTGTACGTAATCGACCAAATGGAAGTTTCTGGGGATGAATCTTAGGTCATATGATGGAGGTTTTATAGTAGTTTCTATATGCAATACATAACGAGTGAGTACCCGAAAAAGAAACTTACAGAAAAGACAATAAAAAAAGTATATTTGATGAGTGGTGATGTATAGTGAAAGTACGCGCTATGTTCCTAACCCGATATTTAATATTTAAATTAAATATGGCTTTTCACCTACATAAGTTTAAGTCTTAAAGTGAAAAAAAACACAGTAAGCATTAAAAAAAGGAGAAGTTATTATGGAATTAATTGCATTTATTAAAACAAGTCGTTAAATTGAAATTATGAACATTTAAAATTATAAAAATTAAATTTAAATACAAAAGAAAAGGAGAAAATAAATAAATAAATGTCAAGGAGGATGCAATTCAAGGTTCCTTTTCTTTTTCACGTCTTCGAAAGTTCTCCTCTTCTCCATTCTGGTTGCTAGCATGTCAACCGCAAGTCTGCCAGTGAAGTGTATATATTTTTGTCTGCTGGGCTGATAATGGAAACTGTCTTTCTTGATAACATTCCATTGACCTGGTTATACGGTGAAACACAGCCAAGCGTAACACTAAAAACAACCCAATGTGTGAAGTAGGGATATGTCATATCATAAAAAGGGCGGATATATATATATATATATATATATATATATATATATATATATATATATATATATATATATATATATATGTATATATATATATATATATTATATATATATATATATATATATATATATATATATATATATATGTATATATATATATATATATATATATATATATATATATATATATATATATATATATATATATATATATATATATATTATATATATATATATATATATATATATATATATTATATATATATATATATACATATATATATACATATATATATATATATTATATATATATACATATACATATATATATATATATATATATATATATATATATATATATATATATATATATATATATATATATACATATATATATACATATACATATATATATACATATATATATATATATATATATATACATATATATATATATATATATATATACATATATATATATATATATATATATATATATATATATATATATATATATATACATATATATATATATATATATATATATATATATATATATATATATATATATATATATATATATATATATATATATATATATATATATATATATATATATAATTTATTTTTAAACATTTGAGTTAAGGTGTTTATTTATTCTTCAAAAATTTATTAAAAAGCTGTTTGTATCCTTAATAAATTGAAGTTAAACTTTATTTTAATCCTGTTCACATTTATTACACTTACAGGTTAATTCAAAGAAGCCTTTTATGTATTAATTAAATTAGGGTAAGTAATAAAAGTGAAGGTTTAGTACTTGCTTACTCAGTTATTTGCTTATTTAATTAGGGCTTGTCTTTTAGCATTTTTAGACTTGTAGGCAAATCTAAGAATGTCATTAAACATGCTAAGTCATGTTTGTAAACCGTGTTTCCCGAGGCACCGTTATTATAAGTTTTTACAGAATATGTGAGTAACCCAGGACGACTATATCGCAGTGCAGCAACTTTTGATTCCAATTTATCTTAAGAGTAAAACAAATTGTTTTTTAATCTAAATTAAATCCGTAATTGTTCAAAATGAAATAAGGAAATCTTTTGTACTAATTAATGCAAGCTAGGTCATAAGAAGCTTAAAGTATTTTAAAATATCACTTTACCTTTACTAAATAACTCAGTTAGTAAATAGAATAGAATAGGATTTTTCTAATAGCTGAAAAATTAAAAAATTCTTAAGCACGTTAGTCTTTATTTTTCCATTATCTGTACATTATACTGCATTAGAAATTACTTGAAATTTAAAACATTTAAAATTTACACCTAATATATGTAAGATTGTATGGTATTTCATTTGAATTCTAGTCTGCAATAGGAAGGAAAAACATACAAATTAATAAAATAAATAATGATAGCTATATACACACACACATACATACTCACATGTATATATATATATGTATATATATATATATATATATATATATATATATATATATATATATATATATATATATATATATATATATATATATATATATATATATATATATATATATATATATATATATATATATATATATATATATATATATATATATATATATATATATATATATATATATGGGAAAATATTCCATGTATTGTGTCTTCAAGTATTATACCTACAAAATACAAAGAACCTGTAATATCAGGTAGACAAGCCTCCTTTGTATATATCCTGCACAAATCATTGACTAAATGAAAATAAAATTTATTGGAAGATCATCCCACCTAAATATGTTTAATGTCTATCTGTTGAACAAATAATTCTACTTAAAGGCTATATCTCACTATTGATTCTGATATTGATGAAATTTTCTCGGTTTTCTTTTGTCACTTTCAATAAATTATGCTCCAAAATAGGATAGAATATGATGCTAGTCGAATCAGGTTTTTTTTAATCGCTTTCTATATTTATTTTCTTAGATAAACATTATTGGAATTATTTCTGATGGAATTGAAATTCTCTGTCCCCAACTTTATTTCTAGTTTTTATTGTTTTCTTCACTGATGAAATAATAACATTGGATGCAGAAATAATAATAATAATAATAACATAAAATATTAATATTAATACTAATTCAAGAAGAAAAAAGAATAACATAAGCAATTACACATGTAAATAATAAGTTACTGTAATAGTAAAATCTACTATTGTCTTTAAAATGGTGCAAGCAATTGAACAACAAAGAAAAACACAATTTTTTAGCCGAAAATTATATGGTTTATGGTTTATTTTCTCTGAGCTCAACCTGTTATATTTGAGTTGCATGTTTAAACCTGTTGCACTGCTCTTGCACAACCTCAGCGTTCATAGTCGCCAACCTATTGTAATGAATTCTACATAAACCATTTAAATTTGAGCAGAAATGTCATCTCATTTAGGGAAGTAAAATTCCTTTTACATTGTAAAGGGTGAATTTTACTTATTTAAACACGTATTAGCTACAGTTAATTTACCACAAATTACTGTAATACACTTTATAAAGAATTTTGTTAACGAACAAAATATTTGATTTACGTACTGCATTAATTAGTATTTTTATTACTATAAATCTAGTTTTGTTGCTAAGTGCGTAATTGTCATTAATTTATTTTACGTTATGTTACACTTATAAATTATTCATTCTAAATTTCATAACTATCGAGTTAAGTTAAAATATGTAGTATCTATGCATAGAGATTGAATAAAATTGAACCAGGATGATTTAAAGAAAGAAATAAATCATTGTTATAAATGATAAAAGCCGCTATAATTTAAAAGTAAAATAAAAACGGAAGTTTTTAAAGTTCAAGTATAAACCTGAAATTTTCAAACATTATTTAAGATAAACAGAGTATAACTCGTTTTAGAGTGAGTACTACATTAAATCATAAAGATTCATCATTTAGACCCAATTTATGTAAAATTCCCTATTTTACTTTACGTCATGATTATAAATTATTCATTCTACAGTTCATAACTATCGAGTAAAGTTAAAATCCGTAACATATATGAATAGGGATTGAATAAAATTAAACCAGTATGTTTAAAAGAAAACCATAATGCATTGCTATAAATGATAAAAGCCATTATAATTTAAAAGTAAAATAAAAACGAAATTTTTTAAAGTTCAAATATGAACCTGAAAATTTCAAACATTATTTAAGCTATACAGAGTATAGCTAGTTTTAGAGTGAGTACTAGATTAAATCATAAAGATTCATCTTTTAAACCCAATTTAAGTAAAATTCCCTATTTTACTTTACGTCATTCTTATAAATTATTCATTGCACTATCGAGTTAAGTTAAAATCTGTAGTATCTATGCATAGGGATTGAAAAAATTAAACCAGGATGATTTAAAGAAAACCATAAGTAATTGGTATAAATGATAAAAGCCATTATAATTTAAAAGTAAAATAAAAAAGGAATGTTTTAAAATTCAAGTATAAACTTGAAAATTTCAAATATTATTTAAGATACACAGAGTATAACTCGTTTTAGAGTGAGTCCTACATTAAATCATAAAGATTCATCATTTAGACCCAACTTAAGTGAAATTCCCTATTTTACTTAAATTCCTTATTTTACTTTACGTTACACTTATAAATTATTCATTCTACAGTTAATAACTATCGAGTTAAATTAAAATATGCAGTATCTATGCATAGGGACTGAATAAAATTAAACCAGGATGATTTAAAGAAAGCCATAAGTCATTGGTATAAATGATAAAAGTCATTATAATTTAAAAATAAAATAAAAACGGCATTTTTTAAAGTTTAAGTATAAACCTGAAAATTTCAAACATTATTTAAAATATACAGAGTATAATTCGTTTGAAAGTGAGTACTACATTAAATTGCAAAGATTAATCATTTAGATCCAATTTAAGTAAAATTCCCTATTTTGCTTTACGTCACGATTATAAATTATTCATTCTACACTTCAAAACTATCGACTTAAGTTAAAATATGTAGTATCTATGCATAGAGATTGAATAAAACTAAATCAGGATGTTTTAAAGAAAACCATAAGCCACTGGTGTAAATGATAAAAGCCATTTTAATTTAAAAGTAATTTTTTTAAAGTTCAAGTATAAACCAGAAAATTTCAAATATTATTTAAGCTGTACAGAGTATAACTCGTTTTACAGTGAGTACTACATTGAATCATAAAGATACATTATTTAGATCAAATTTAAGTAAAATTCCCTATTCTGAACGATTTCATCCCTCAGCAACCTTTAGTTTTATTGATGTTCACCATAAAATCAACCTGGCAGCATATTATAATTTACTTTTTCATCTCAAATGTTCTTTATTTAGATAATTTAAAAAATAGAAATAACGTATCGTATTACTTTAACTTTATTTGTATATGCATCGAAAATTCTTCAATATTTACTTTATTTTACAATTATATGCATATTCTACACTATTAACTCTACCAAATACTTCTTTGGTTGGATAACATTTAAAATACATATTCAATTTATTTATAATACGCAGATCAAAAATTTTATTCTTCAGGAATCTTTGATATCATTGCTCTCGGTAAAATGATAATCTAAGTTGTTTTCACCTAAATGCTTTTTATTCAGATAATTTCAAAAATAGAAATGATTTCGTGCATTATATATATATATATATATATATATATATATATATATATATATATATATATATATATATATATATATATATACATATCTAAAATATATTCTATATTTTCTTTGTTATCGTCGATCTTTTCAAAAATGCAGACAGAATACATTTTATGAATAAATTTGTTAGCGAGCAAAATATTTCGATCGTGTTGGCAAATGATAGAAATCTTCTCTTTCTGCACATGCTGATTATTTTCAGAAAAAAAATCATTTTTATTTCACGTCGAAAAATAAGAAGGCACCATCAAGTGCAGGAACTGAAAAATATCTGCCGTAGTCTCTCTCTTATCAAAACAAATTTCTCATTTCTCTGTGAAAAGAAGCGAAATCAAACGGTAATGAGGAAATGCTTTCACAGAAATATATTGATGTTTGTTTTAGAGGTTGGATTCGATTTAAATCTTGAAAATGCTTTCTTCTCTGCTTTTTTTTATATCAGTTGCCCATTATATATTTCGCCTCTTTTATCTCTCAGCAAATCACGTGTGCTTTAAATAATATGAAAGATGGAGTAAAAACGTCATATTATTATAAATCAGCGATCTAGCGAACACAGATTCTGAATAACAATTCATTTCTGGATCGTAAATTTTTTGTCGATATGTAAATGGAAATGCTCCCTTCTCTCTTTTCCGAATTTTGAATGAGATACATGTTTGCATAAAGGGGAGAGGTGAATTTTAGAATTATTCTTTTGATTTCAATTAGGATCGTTTATTCGGAATTAATAAGAATTACTTCGGAATATTGAGCATTATACAAGGATTTTTATTTAAGCTACAAATGCATTCAAAATAACAGAATTAATACTAAGCATACCACATAACGTGTCAAATGACCCATAAGGTATATGTAAAAAATGCGATGGGAAATGTATTAAAAATTCTTATTATTTGTGTTTATAATACATAAAAGTCAACTTTTATGTAATATAAACACAAAGAATAAGAATTTTTAATTCATTTCCCATCGCATTTTTTACATATACCTTATGGGTCATTTGACCCGTTATATGGTATGCTTAATGTTAAAACAGAAAGGCAGCTTTATTATTATGCACGCTCAAAATTCATTATTTAGGAGAACACTTTTAAAACAAAATTAAATATTTGCAATTAAATAAATTTTATTTCAATAGACAGCAATTTTTGTTGCTCTTAAATATTTACTTAACAAAATACTTGAGAAAAATTCTTTATGGAGTTTGGTATAATTATCGCTGTTGGTGAATTTTTTTCCAAGTACATATTTTCTGTAAATTTCTTTTACAAAGTTTAGAGGGAAAAAAAGCATTGTCTCTTTGGGTCAGTCTCACCAAAGTCGTTTAACAGCTAACTGCGATTAATCTCTGTTTAATTGGAGATTTGCGTCCCACCATTGGTTGGAGCCATATGAAGGAATTGGCTTAATCGCTGTTAGCCATTAAACGACTCTGTTAAGGCCGGCCCTAAGTTCGGCGTTTGATCCATAATTCAGTAGATATGTGAATTGAACAGTTAAACGTAATACACTATATGTAAAAAATAGTTTACAATACAAAATAATATCTAAGCAAGTGTGAGCACGACCTGCGAAGTTAGAAAAAAGTAATTCCAGCAAATGCTGGGTTCTTCACTTTCATAGGGTAATCCAACCACAACGTCAGCTTAGCAAATTAGCATTCGACGAGTCTTCTGTGTGCTAACGATAATGGATCCGCATTAACCCCCCCTATCAGTTCTAACGAAATCGGAATCTTACAGGAGGTTTGCTCTTACGTTCAGATGATGTAGTGGTTGTCTTTGAAGCTTCGATGTCAACTGCGTTATCTTCCTTAGGAACAAGTTGAATGTCCTCTTGTGGAATGTATTAAGCAGGCTTCACATAGTGAATGGCGACCACGATTTCTTTACGTTTAACGAGAACATCGAGCCTTTCGTATTTTATTCACCAAAATTGAAAAAGACTAAGCCAAAAGGTCGACTTTTGACCAAGAATTATATGATTTCTTTGCCTAGATTAAATACTTAAAACACATATTGGAGGGTCGTGTGTTTCAATTTTTTTCATCCCCGACCTCTCATGTCTTCGTTTAATCAGCGAGTTAACAAATGTTGTTCTAGATAATTAAGACATCTTGATTAAACAGATCAATTTTTTACCGATATTCTCTATATACTTGACTTAAAAGATCCCTTTTTGAGAGTAAATCTTATTAATTTGGAATTAGAAATGAACTTAACAATAAAATGTTATAATACGAAGAACATTTCATTAGGAATTCGTTGAATACATTCATTCTTTGAGTGTAATTCCAATTAGCTTGCAACTGGCGATAAGAGTTGAAATAAAATATGGTATTACAACTAACGTTTCATTAAGAAATGAAAAGTATAAAGTATTGGTGGGAATAGGCATAAAGTAATAAGTAAGTTAGGGGATAAAATACCAAATATTATGCCAACATCAAAGAAACTAATCTAATATACATATAAAACATATAGGTAAAATAGCAGCTTTTACATACTTGAATATATATTTTTGCACATAAAAAATGATTTAAATAGATTAAAAATTATTATTACTTATACAAAATAAAAATTGCAGGTTTATACATATTTAGATTTATTTAATATACATACATATAGTGCATATGATTAGAGAGTAAATATTTATGTAATATACAGTATAATAAAATAGTAGTAAATTTGAAAATGGCACCGTTAGCCCTGGCCCCCCACGTTCATGTTATTCTTTATTTTAAAAAAATACAAGAAAAGTTACTCTATATTTAATTTAAACAAAACTTTGATAAGTAATTCATAAACTTACATACATACATATCAACGGAAGATTCATTACGTTATTACCATCTTCCATTTATAACAATTGATGAACAAAACCACTGCGCGTGAGCTGCTGATTTTCGAGCATATAAAGCGGTTTTGCATTATCTTAATGACATAATGGAAGAAGCAGCTGAATTATCAGAATTTGATAAAGGTCAAATCTTTATGGCACGGCTACTGAGAACATCGATGTCAGAAACGGCAGGTTAAGTGGGCTGTTTATGTGTAGTTGTTGTCAGCACATATCAAAAGTTGTGTATGGATGGTGAAAAGACGATTCACCGGTTTGAGGTGTGTCGTCGATAGCTCAATGATTCCACAGGAGAACAGAGATTGCGACTTATTGCTCGTCGTGACCGAACAACTGCAACAGCCAAAATCACCATAAACAGCAGCTAAAAGAGTGGCGACCCAGACAGTATTTTGCAACACAATGTGCAGTTTACCTTGCTGCGAATGGACCTACACAGCCGGAAGCCGAAGCATGTTCCTGCACTGATGTTTTCGGCAACTGTGTCTTCAATGAGCAAGAAACATTGGAATTGGACATTAGAAGAATGGAAGAAAGTTGCATGGCCGACGAATCAGGTTTGCTGGTCCATCAAATTGATAGTTGTGTGTGACCAGGCCCATTTCCTAAGGAAACCCTGGCTCCCGGATGCACAATTGGACAAAGAGAAATTGGTGGTGGGGTATTATGGTGTATGCAATAATTTTAGGGAGCACGTTAGGACCCATAATCCTCATAGAATTTTCTCTGATGTCTGTGATTTACGTGAGCATAGTTGCAGACCAGGTTCACTCATTCATGATAATAGTATTTTCGGCAGAGGATGATGTTTAACAGTAGGATAAATATCTATGTGATAAGGATTGAATCGTCAGAGAGAAATCTGGGCCTCTAAATTCCCTTTATATTAATCAAATGGAGCCTTTGTGGTCCCACATGGCAAACCAAATTCTTGCAGTCACGCTACGCCCTTTCTGAAAATAGAAAAATATTACTTAAAACAATGATTTGTTTGCTTAGTTAAATAATTCGTAACCTTTATATAACGTAGGTACGTGTGCAACAGCACTACTCAATAGTATTATACCAGGAAAGTAATTAGGTAAAGATAGTGGTATTTTTAATTAAATTTTTTATATGCCTAATTATAAGCATCGTCTTAGCTTTACATAATAAAATTATGCTGTAGCTAATGATTTATTTTCTTCCCATTACCGTATGACATGAGATAGACAAAATGCAGTTGCTAGGAAATTAATTTCTACGTAGAATTGAATGCCACTAAAAATGAAGAATGACTTTGCATCTTGGGAATTCGTTTTCAGGCGTAGCTAATCACAAACACTGGATTCTTCAGACGAATTGTTAGACTTATTGCCCCGTGCTTTAATTACAATATTAGCTACTTTATTTTTCAAATATAATCAGGAAAAGCTTCCCTACCGTATTAAACAATTTATTAGCTGGATATTTATAAAAATATTTCCCCCTCTCTGCCTTTCTAGAAAATTATTATATATTTTGAAATTAGTATAAAAAGTTATTCAGGCATAAGCAATTTAGCTGAAATATATTGACAGTTAATATAGTATTTAAATTTTTATTACATTAAACATTAAAAAAATTATGAAGGAAGGTTTATTTTGAATATTTTTTAACTGAGAAGTATAATTTAATAAATATGAAGATTTTAGAATGAAAAATATTACTATATATTTCTTCAACTTCTACCCAACAGCTATAATAGTGTACACTTCTGTTCTCATACAAAGAAGGTTGAACCGCGGTAGATCAGTTTGCAAACTGCACAATTTTGTAACTGAAATGTAGCGCGTCCGGTGTTCGAGCCTGTCTAAGAACCGCCGTGTTCGATAAAGATGACTGGGGCACGTAAAATAAGTTCATGGTCACTATGTCGCCCAAGTTCTCAAATAGAGAAATTTATCGCAACGTCACGGACTACTATAATGCCCTTCCTATTCATTTTCATGTTTACAACAGTCAATACACAAACAATAAACTGCTTTTCCGTTTGAAACTAGAGCCAGAATTGCCATAAATTGAGATTTGCCCTACACCGTGAAATCGCCTTATACTTCTGAAGGTGACTTGGAGTCGTTCTATCACACTAACGTTTCAACTTCATAACGCACGAAGGCGCACCTTTGCCTTAACTCGATCAACGTATGGCTCAACGTCTTTGGCTTGTCCAAGGAGTGTAAGTAACAACAAAGAGGTTTTTATTCACGATTTTGAATGAATTCATGACTCGATTTCAAAGGAGATATACAGAAAACTCTAAACTGTGTGGTGTGGATGAGATTCATCAGGAATAGATTAATTCGATTTTTACATATTTATCCAGTTTTTATTATTCTAACTAAATTAACCCTTAATATGACAATCGAAAAAGTGACACATAAATGAAGGCAATATTCGGTAGACAGATTACTATTGAAAAATCAAGGAAAAGTATTTTATACAGTAATAAAGTGTTTATGATAGTAATTTCAGCTGGTAGCTTCGGTTGACCAAATTTGGAATCTATAATGTTCTGAACAACCTGCTGTGTAAACCCAAGTTAAACACGAGTTTCCGTTTTCTTGAAGTGAACAATGCCCGATTGTCTCTCGATCTCAACATTGTAACTCTCTCAACTATAAAAATCGATTATTTGCATTCAAATTATGCTTAATTAGTCTATGAATATTCTAGTCTAAATTACAATAATACAGAAAAATCACAAGAAAATAGCGAAAAATAAGTAGAAATTAGAAAAATTCTGAGAAACTTTGCAATGTTTTATCATTGTGTAAACTCGTCATTTAAAATATAACATGCTAAAAAAATTAATAAATGTTTACGTGTACTTATGTTTGCTTTTGGTTGTGAAATATTTAGTTTTACGGAACTTGTTTTTTAGTTAAAAGTTGCTTTATTAATAACTTCTCGTTAGATGTATAATATAATAATATGTAGTAAAATTAAAAACTTTTACATTATGAAGAAAATCAGATAGAAATGTTTTACATAAAATTAATTTTTTAGGATTTATATTACCAGCGTGTTTATTTAAAAATAACAAATATAACCCCAAATCATCTCTCCACAGGTAGACAAATCGCTTAGATTTCTTGAGAGGAGAGATGTAAAAAAGGTACTTCTTCTGATTAAAGTGTTTACCGATTCAACCAAAACAATATCTCTAACTTTAGAATAGAAAAGAAATTGAGCAGTATTAGTAAATTTATAGCATGCAAAAAAGTTTTAAAAATTTACACAAAAATTTGTAGGAGAAACATAAAAAACTGTTAAGTTGGTAGAGATAAATTTCTTAACAGTCAAGGATAATTTGAATTTTTTTAGCAAATTTGAAGTCATTGTGCTGTAAGGCGTGGAGGAATTTCTGTTATATATCTTCAAAATAGAATATATTTTCTTTAATTTAGTGTTTGCTTTCTGTTAAATAGTTAAAAACAAAGTAGAATTAGCTACCGTCTGATAATAAAACTAAACAATTGTCTTTTCATCAAATTAATATAAAAAAAAAGTTTGCGTATAGAGACGTGAAGTGAATTAAATTTATGAAATGAGGTATAACAGCAATAAAAAGTTTCATTTTTTATATGGTGTAACTCTAAGATGCAGAGCAATTTAATTAGAGATATGTAGAAATAGTAACAGATTTTGATCTGTACGGAATTCCGTGATTTGTAAATGACGTGAGCAGTAGTTTGGCAAAATAAGTAATTATGTACTCTGTATCAGTAACAGTCAAAAGAACAACAGGGAAGAGTATGGATCTAAGGACATTTGGTAGTTGCCTAATAGTCGGGGCCCAGAGAAGGGGGTCACTCCATTTTCGGAAGCAGTCAGATACTCTGATTTCAAGCACTGTATGTACCCTTATTGGATACCTAGGTATTGCAAATAACAAAAAGTGAAACGATAAAGTTACTTGAATTTGATTTCTACTTAATAACGTTTATAAAGCTAGGGATATTTCTAGAGTATTAAAAGTATTAAATATTAATTCTTATTTATATTTTTTTATAAATATATATAAATGGTTGAGTTTAAATCATTAAACCTTTCATATTGGTTTATATATAAATACTTTATATTAGATTAAACATACCTTTTTTTTTAATTACTTTACTGTTATTAGGAATCAAATTCTATCCATGTTACAAAATGTGTAATTTTACAATAAATTAAATATAAACTATAAATATATAACTTTTAACTATATAACTGTATAACAATAACTATATAACTATAACTATATTGCATTCTTTGATAGCATAAACGATAAGAGAAAATCTTGAATATATTACTACACACAATTTGAACTAGAATAAAATATTTATTTAAAAAATAAGGCTAGTTATTTAGCACTTTTTGATTCATACTTGAAAAGAGCTACATTGAAATAAAATGAATAATATTCCACTGTTTCACTGAGTTACATAGTCGCAAATAGAGATCCAGATTGAAATTTATTTTCACTAAATGCTAAAATTGTTTTGTAACATGATGTTTTGATCACTTTTCTTTTAAAGTTATGTATTCTCAGTGGAAATTGCTACTAATGCGTAAACGTATTTAAAGTAAAAGAAAACCCCGAATTATTTAATTAATGACTAAATTCCACTACTTTCCCATACCAATCAATAGAATACTAACAATAGTCGACAAAAAATTACACTGATGCATATTTTTGAGCATCATTTGAAAGTGTTGCTGACATTTCATTAGAAATTGATTGTATTTCATTAATTGAAGTATAAAAGAAGAATCATCATTTTTATTAACTATGTAATTTTCATTATTCTTCAGTTACTAGATATAAGTTCTTCTAAACTTTTCACTAAGATGATGATGTTTATAAGTTTTGAAATACATTAAAAGTATCCCAAGAGTAGCTGCAAGCCTCGATTAAAAGGAGAATTTAATATTTTATCATTATTTAGTTAAATGGGCACGATATTAGACAGTCACATTGAAACTCTTTTGTTAATTAGTTGGGATTGGAAGTATTTCCGAATCATTATTTATAGTCTCGGTGGAAATATTAACTTGAATAGAAATGTGTTCATCTTAATTATAGGCAATGAGAAGAGTGAAATAATGAATGTTGAATTGAGTGACATTACTGGAGTTATAGACTCTTCTGAAATATAGTTGCTGCAGAAGATATTGTCAATCAGAACTAAATTTTTGTCGCAAATGACTGAAGATGTTTCAAACACAATAAGCAACATATTCATATGCTTGAACTGCATTTTTCATGCTATTTGTAAGTATTATTTATTCATAAATTAGTAAAAAAGTCTTAAAGGTGACTACAAAAGTGGAAAAAAACCAAAGAGAGTAAATAAAACAATAAATTAGCTCGTGGGTATTTCTTTCTAACAGAAACAATATCTGTAGAGTAGTAAATAATATGTCTTTTGGATGTCTTGGTGTTTATGTGCCTCCTAAACGGTACAAGTTAGATGCACGAAAATTGGTACAGGAATTTTATGTGACATCGTTAAAATATAAAATTTGATTTAAATTTTTATTATCTTTTTTAATCATTTGAAACTTGAATTTACATTTGATTTCAAACATTACATTAAAACAAACGTCTTAAAGTTGGCTACAAATGTGGAAAAAAACCAAAGAGATAAATAAAACAATAAATTAGCTTGTGGGTATTTCTTTCTAACAGAAACAATATATGTAGTGTAGTAATGAATCTGTCTTTTCTATGTCTTGGTATTTATATGCCTCCTTGTCTGTCTGTAAATACGGTTGTGCTTAAACGGTGCACGAGTTAGATGCACGAAAATTGGTACAGGGATTCTATGTGACTCCATGAAAGTATAAAATTTGAATTAGTTTTTTGTTATCTTTTTTAATCATTTGAAACTGGAATTTACATTTGTTGAATATCTTCTACAAATTGTCACATATTATTAATTATCACAAACTTTTAAAGGTGGTTACAAAAGTGGAAAAAAACCAAAGAGAGTAAATAAAACTATAAATTAGCTTGTGGGTATTTCTTTCTAACAGAAACAATATATGTAGTGTAGTAATGAATCTGTCTTTTCTATGTCTTGGTATTTATATGCCGCCTTGTCTGTCTGTAAATACGATGTGCTTAAACGATTTATATAATTATTTTAATTACATTTGAAACTGGAATTTACATTTGATTTCAAACATTACATTAAAAAATTGTCTTAAAGGTGGCTACAAAAGTGGAGAAAAACAAAGAGAGTAAATAAAACAATAAATTATCTTGTGGGTATTTCTTTCTAACGAAACAATATTTGTAGGGTAGTAAACAATCTGTCTTTTGTATGTCTTGGAGTTTATATGCCTCCTTGTCTGTCTGTAAATACGATGTGCTTAAACGGTGTGAGTTAGATGCACGAAAATTGGTACAGGGATTCTTTGCCTAGCAAGCAAATTTTTGTGATCCATCTAAATTTTTTTATGACATTTGAAACTGGAATTTTCATTTGATTTCAAACCAAAGAGAGTAAATAAAACAATAAATTAGCTTGTGGGTATTTCTTTCTAAAAGAAACAATACCTGTAGTGTAGTAAACAATCTGTCTTTTGTATGTCTTGGTGTTTATATGCCTCCTTGTCTGTCTGTAAATACGATTGTGCTTAAACGATGGGAGTTAGATGCATGAAAATTGGTACAGGGATTCTTTGTGACACCGTAAAAGTATAAGATTTGAATTAAATTTTTACTATCTTTTTAATCATTTGAAACTGGAATTTTCATTTGATTTCAAACCAAAGAGAGTAAATAAAACAATAAATTAGCTTGTGGGTATTTCTTTCTAAAAGAAACAATACCTGTAGTGTAGTAAACAATCTGTCTTTTGTATGTCTTGGTGTTTATATGCCTCCTTGTCTGTCTGTAAATACGATGTGCTTAAACGATGGGAGTTAGATGCATGAAAAGAGAAATGGTAGATAATGATATCTAAAAGAATATTATAAATATTTTAAGAAAGAGAGTAAATAAAACAATAAATTAGCTTGTGGGTATTTCTTTCTAAAAGAAACAATACCTGTAGTGTAGTAAACAATCTGTCTTTTGTATATCTTGGTGTTTATATGCCTCCTTGTCTGTCTGTAAATACGATGTGCTTAAACGGTGTGAGTTAGATGCACGAAAATTGGTACAGGGATTCTTTGTGACACCGTAAAAGTATAATATTTGAATTAAATTTTTACTATCTTTTTAATCATTTGAAACTGGAATTTTCATTTGATTTCAAACCAAAGAGAGTAAATAAAACAATAAATTAGCTTGTGGGTATTTCTTTCTAACAGAAACAATATATGTAGTGCAGTAAACAATCTGCCTTTTGTATGTCTTGGTATCTATATGCCTCCTTGTCTGTCGGTAAATACGATTGTGCTTAAACGATGGGAGTTAGATGCATGAAAATTGGTACAGGGATTCTATGTGGCAGCATGAAAATATAAAATTTAAAATAATTTTTTATTATCTTTTTTAATCATTTGAAACAGGAATTTGCATTTGATTTCAAACATTACTTTAAATCATAAGACGGTTAATTTCATAATTAAATAATTTATTCATTACATTTTAATTCGAAGCTTTAGATATTCTTAAATATAAATTGCCTGCCGCGTATCATTCAAATACAATATAATCTTATTTAAAAATGTATTTCTTTTCAATTTTAAAAATGTACTTCGATTAATATTCGCACATAAATAGTCTATGATTAACATACTAAAATTCCTTTTACAGTTAAATAAATAAATACTAATAATTTTGTTTCATAAATCTTAGTTTAATTAAAATAGTAATATCTAAAATCACATAAATCCTCTTTAAAGCTATTATTGAAATTTTTAACTATTATTTAAAACACCTTTAATTAAAATATAATAGAATATGAGATTATATAAAAATAATAAAATAAAATACTGGATAAAGAATTTAAAAAGTGTTCATGCTATTCCTTTTAGTCATTTGCTAAAATATACAATAAGAACTATTAACATTTATTTCAAAAATTAAAAAATAAGTTTGACTCTTTAAAAAATAAATTTATTTTATTGTTGTATTTTGTATCTTTATATAGACAGTTTTCAAGTAGAATTTATTTAAGAACATGATTGTTATGTGCTACATTACCAACATTTTGTATTAGCAACATTTTAGTGCCTGCAGTAAATTTCTTTGATAGCATATAAGAGAAATGGTAGATAATGGTATCTAAAAGAATGTTTATAAATATTTTTAAGATAATATAACTTAGTCAGATAAGTATAATTTTCTTCCTATCCTAGCAAGCAAATTTTTGTGATCCATCTAAATTTTTTATGACTTGAATATCTTCTACAAATTGTCACATATTATTAATTATCACAAACTTATCGATTTATATAATAATTTTAATTAAATGATCTTAAAGAGGTTTTCAGTAATTTCTTTGATAGCATATAAGAGAAATGGTAGATAATGGTATCTAAAAGAATATTATAAATATTTTAAATATTATTAATTATCACAAACTTATCGATTTATATAATAAGAAATTGGAATTTTGAAATAAATTTTTTTATTATCTTTTTAATCATTATGATCTTAAAGAGGTTTTCAGTAAATTCTTTGATAGCATATAAGAGAAATGATAGATAATGATATCTAAAAGAATATTATAAATATTTTAAGATAATATAACTTAGTCAGATAAGTATAATTTTCTTCCAAATAAAACAACAAATTAGCTTGTGGGTATTCCTTTCTAACAGAAACAATATCTGTAGTGTAGTAAACATCTTAAAGAGGTTTTCAGTAAATTCTTTGATAGAACGGTGCGTCATTCAAATAAGAAATGGTAGATAATTGTATCTAAAAGAATATTATAAATATTTTAAGATAATATAACTTAGTCAGATAAGTATAATTTTCTTCCTATCCTAGCAAGCAAATTTTTGTGATCCATCTAAATTTTTTATGACTTGAATATCTTCTACAAATTGTCACATATTATTAATTATCACAAACTTATCGATTTATATAATAATTTTAATTAAATGATCTTAAAGAGATTTTCAGTAAATTGTTAGGTTACATATAATGGAAATGGTAGAGGTATATAAATTTGTTTAGGATTGAAGACTGAATATTTCTTTTGTACAAATCTAAATATAAAAGTCAACATGCTTGTGGGTACGTGATGCAATAGGTTGTAGGAAAAAAATTCAAATAAAAATACTCAAAAAACTGACAACATTTTGTTTGTTTTTTCTACTTTTTTGAATCTATCTCGTGACTCGAAGAAAGATAGTACATTTCATATCAATAATATAGTAAGAAAATACAGAAGATAAATTCTTCCCTTTCAACTGTTTATAAAACTCATATTTTATAGGAAAAAATGAGTTACATTGAAGTCATAAATCAAAAACTTTATACTTGGCATTCATTTCCTTTGAGTGTAATATCCTCTTTCACGGATATTCATTACCTGTTTCAAAACAGCGTTGCATCGGTTTTCCACTTTTCACAACTCTCTTTAATTTTAAAAATGTACCTCTATTAATATTTCTTGCACTATAAATGATCTATGATTAACATACTAATGAATTACTCATTTACAGTTAAATTAATAAATAATAATAATTTCTGTTTCATAAAATCTTAATTAGAATAGTAATATCTAATATCGTATAAATATTCTTTAAAAATTATCTAATATCGTATAAATATTAATGAAAAATTTGAAACTATTATTTTAAATAAACTATTATTTTATATATAAATACTTTATATTAGATTAAACATACCTTTTTTTAATTACTTTACTGTTATTAGGAATCAAATTCTATCCATGTTACAAAATGTGTAATTTTACAATAAATTAAATATAAACTATAAATATATAACTTTTAACTATATAACTATATAACAATAACTATATAACTATAACTATATTGCTATAACTATACCACTATTTTAATTTATCTTGAATATATTACTACACACAATTTGAACTAGAATAAAATATTTATTTAAAAAATAAAGCTAGTTATTTAGCACTTTTTGATTCATACTTGAAAAGAGCTACATTGAAATAAAATGAATAATATTCCACTATTTCACTGAGTTACATAGTCGCAAATAGAGATCCAGATTGAAATTTATTTTCACTAAATGCTAAAATTGTTTTATAACATGATGTTTTGATCACTTTTCTTTTAAAGTTATGTATTAAAAATATAATAGAATATGCGATTACAGTAAAAATAAGAAAATAAAATAGTTGTTAAAAATTTAAAAGGTCTCCATACTATTCATTTTAGTCATTTGCTACAGTATATAATAAGAAATACAAATATTTATTTCAGAAATTAAACAATAAGTTTGACTTTTTAAAAAAATAATTATTTTTATTTTGTATTTTGTATCTTAATATGGAATTTATTATCTGTACAGTTTTCAAGTACAATATATTTTAAACACATCATTGTTATGTGCCACATTACCAACATTTTGTATTAGCAACTTTTTTTTCACCTGTTTTGTTGCGTAGCGAAACGTTGTTAATATCGTATATATCGCATAAAAATTTAATTTGTAAATTATAAATTATAAAGTATACCGAAAAAATATAGATACATTTGCACGGAATATTTGTTTTGTCTAATTTACATCTCTTATAATGTCTAGAAATAAAGTCGGAACACTCTAAATGCAAAACACCAACGAAATCCTGAAAGAATACTAAAAAGTGAACTTAAAAGCTTTTTATTTCTTAATGGGTTAAAAATGTCATTTTAATTTTTAATTACATGAAACTAACATTTAATAAAACAATTTCAGTTAGCTATGGTCCGCAAATGTAAATTTTAGACAAAGTTTAGAAACCTTTGTTGAATTTAAGATACATATTTATTTCTTCTGATAGAATGATAACTACTTCTTAATTGGTGACAAACAAGTCAAGCAATAAATCAAGTAATTAATTAATGTAATAATACCTGAAAACAAATTGGAATTTTGAAATTAAAGTATATATATTGTATATACATATATATATATGTGAAGTGACTTGTAATTAATGAAATTGTTCTATACAACAAAGAATATGTAAATTTCTACTACGAACTTGGAAGAACTACATAAAAATATCAGGGTACCCCTGGGTGACTAATCTAAAGTTTCTAAGGTATAGGATTTACATTTGTAGTAATAGGTTTTACGTAGATCTATGGAGAAAAGAAAATAAAAAAAGAGGAAACTTTAAAAAAATAAATAAACAAAAAATTCCCATGTAGCAGCAAATAAATACATTTACTAAAAATTGAAAACAGAAATGTTTATGCTTTTAAAAAGATAATACTTGTAATTAATGAAATTGTTGTATACAAAGAATCTATAAATCATTGCCATTTTACTCCGCCCCATAGAATGTTCTCGATGATACGAACTGCATGGCAGAGAAAAATCTTACAGCAGTAAACATATGACAAGCATTTTAATCATACATTTTTGTTAGTGTAATAATACCGAAAACAAATTGGAATTTTGAAATAAAAATAGCCTTAATTAACCATATATATGGTTTTCTGTGAAGTGACTTCTAATTAATGAAATTGTTGTATACAAATAAACTTGCTACTATGAATACCTGAACAAATGTCACAAGCCACAAGCTTATTTTGTACTACAAAATCAGCTGGATTTGTCATGATGGCAGTTGACAAGTAAATCGTCTATTCCAAGTATTTTAATCATACTTTTTTGTTAGTGTAATAATACCTGAAAACAAATTAGAATTTTGAAAGAAAAATAGCTTTATATAATATAAAAATGTTTAAATAAATGTCTTAATTTAAAAAAAATTGACTTCTAATTAATGAAATTGTTGTATACAAAGAATCTATAAATTTCTGTAATAAAAATGTTGTACACACAAAAAAAGTTTCTCAGGAGATAGTATATGTAGTAATGAAGACATGGTGCTTATATTATAATGTTCATATAATCATACTTTTTTGTTAGTGTAATAACACCGAAAACAAATTGGAATTTTGAAATAAAAATATTTATTTTTAAATTGAAAGTGTTAGAAAATCCATTGAAACAAAGAAAATTTAGATTTTAAAAATAAAGGGTGCATTCATTTTATGAAATTGTTCTATACAAAGAATATGTAAATTTCTGTAAGAAAAATGTTGTACACAGAAAACAAAGTTTCTCAGAAGATAGTATACGTAGTACATGGTAATAAAGAGAAAAATCTTACAGCAGTAAACATATGCCAAGCATTTTAATCATACGTTTTTGTTAGTGTAATAATACCTGAAAACAAATTAGAATTTTGAAAGAAAAATAGCTTTAATTAACCATGTATATGGCTGGCCGTGAAGTGACTTGTATTTATTGAAATTGTTGTATACAAAGTATCTATAAATTTCTGTAAGAAAGATGTTGTACACATAAAAAAAAAGTTTCTTAGGAGATAGTATACGTAGTAAAGAAGAGAAAAATCTTACAGCAGTAAACATATGCCAAGCATTTTAATCATACTTTTTTGTTAGTGTAATAACACCGAAAACAAATTGGAATTTTGAAATAAAAATATCCTTAATTAAACTATGGCTGGCCGTGAAGAGATTTGTAATTAATGAAATTGTTCTATACAAAGAATATGTAAATTTCTGTAAGAAAAATGTTGTACACAGAAAACAAAGTTTCTCAGAAGATAGTATACGTAGTACATGGTAATAAAGAGAAAAATTTACAACAGTAAACATATTCCAAGCATTTTAATCATACATTTTTGTTAGTGTAATAATACCTCAAAACAAATTAGAATTTTGAAAGAAAAATAGCTTTAATTAACCATGTATATGGCTGGCCGTGAAGTGACTTGTAATTAATGAAATTGTCGTATACAAAGAATCTATAAATTTCTGTAAGAAAGATGTTATCGATTCAACTGAAATCCACAAAAATTCCATACAAACATCCACGCCATTCAGATGAAAATATCTGCTTGCAAGAGTTTTATTAACTAAGAACAGCTTTCAAATATATGTATAATGTTCCACAACTGATTATGTCTGTTTATATTCCATTACCTTCATTAAAAAGAGTTTAAGTCTTAATTCCTATAAATACCACACATATTTTTGGTACTGGAAAAACATTTGTTTTCATTTTGTAATCAAAAATTGAAATATAAAGTTTTGTGAAGATTAAGAAAGTCTAGGTACTTTAATGGTTATTTTAAGACTTCTAATTAATGAAATTGTTGTATACAAAGAATTATCTATGGAATTATATTATATTAAATCGTTAGGGATTTTAATGTGTGTAACGTAGTAATGAAGAGAAAAATCTTACAGCAGTAAACATATTCCAAGCATTTTAATCGTACTTTTTTGTTAGTGTAATAATACCGAAAACAAATTGAATTTTGAAATAAAAATATCCTTAATTAACCATATATATGGCTGGCCGTGAAGTGACTTGTAATTAATGAAATTGTTTATACAAAGAATCTATAAATTTCTGTAAGAAAAATGTTGTACACACAAATAAAAATTTTCTCAGGAGATAGTATATGTAGTACATGGTAATGAAGAGAAAAATCTTACAGCAGTAAACATATGTCAAGCATTTTAATCATACATTTACATATGATTTTATGGTGTACAGTTAAAAATGGCTTTATTAAATAAATTAAATATTAAATATAAATTTTCGTGAATAATTATTTTTTGTAAAAAAATCTAGCATCTTATTAATGGGAATTATTTTTTAATATTTTACTGTATCACACAATTTGCTTTGAAGTGGTGTAGTTATTTTTTTAAAAAACAAATCCTGAAAATTTTCTGTTTTAATATGATATCCAGCATTTGCAAGAATTTATGGAAACAATGGAATAAGGGAAGCTACTAATTCTATCGAAAAGTTTCAAATTCTGTGTCCAGTAAGCATGATTTTTTAAATATTAAGCTATTCGGCCTTTGTAAAGGTTCCTCTGTTACATATTTCTTTAGTAATTCATTAATGATAATTTAAAAATTGAAATTAAGGTGAGGAAAATATTAAGTTATATATTCATAAAAATTAAGAGAATAGGTAAAAATAAGTTATGTATGAAAATATATTTTTCAGGTGGCACATGATGTGTTCATCAAACACCACCCAAAATGTTACTTTCTTATACAAATTAACCCTCCGACTGCTCATCCCGCGATTTCCACGGGCGTGTGCTTTTCTTCTTTTTTTTAAGAAGAACATTCGGCCTTTTTACGGTTTAACCAGTCGAATAAAGTATATACAGTATTAGACATTTAATTTGGTAATAAATAGAATTATATGACTAGAACTATAGTTATATTAGATAATAGGATTATAGATAGTATATTATAAATAGAAATTAAGTGTATTTCAATTGAAATTTATCAAAAAATAAATTTTTTATGTTATAACATCTGACATTAGCTTTTCGGAAAGCTTAGTTTCTCATGATAAAAGTCAATATAAAAAATCTTTTCTAGAAAAGAATTAGTATTTCAATTCTCCAATATATATATTTATATATAATATATATTATATATATATATATATATATATATATATATATTATATTACATATATATATTTATATGTATATATACATATATTTATGTATATTATATATATAATATATATAATATATATATATCTATATATATATATATATATATTTTTAAAAAAAATATAAATATATATATATATATAATATATATATATATATATATATATAGATATATATATAAATATATATATATATATATATATATATTATATATATATATATATATATATATAAATATATATAATATATATATATATATATATATATATAATATATATTATATTGAACTATGCAACAAAAAAAAATACGCAATTTTAAAAGAGATCTCGGTTTGCAAATTGAGCAGTCAGAGGGTTAAATAACCAAATATTGTGTTTTATCATGTATATATTATACTTAGTTCTTACAGGTACAAGCGTGTAAATAGGTACAAAATATGTTTAGCATGATATATTTTTAAAAATGTTGGAAATATAAATAAATTTCAATGTACAAAATAATATTTGCATTCTAAATGCTTTGTTTTATAATGTTTGTTAAATATACCGTCAGAGATCATCTAGGTAAATTTATTGGTTCTATATAAAAAAGTGATTAAATAAAATTGCATATTTTTCAAATGGTATTAATTAAAAACGAAAACAAATCATTTATTTACTTTCTAATTCTAAAAATATTCAGAATTTATATAGCATTATACATTTATAGTTATTGCCTTAGTACTAAATTATCCGTTATTACCAACTAAAGCAGAATGATGATATTTTAAATTATTTCGAATTCGAATCTTAAAACAATATTATTTTAATCACATAAATTTTATTTTCAAAAATATAGTGATTAACTGTTTAAAATTTTGCAAATGATATTTTCATACATTATTTAAATAAAAATGCATTTCGAAGTATATATTTGTTTAGTTTTTTTGCCTTAAATTTTATTCCACTTTATATGTTTTAAAATATCATGTTAAAAACATAAATGAATCTAGATATAAATTGCTGGTTTTCCTTTATTAAATTAGAAATTTTATAAATCTAAAATTTATAGCCTAAATAACATTGTACACGATATTATTTATCTTTCCCACATGTTGAAGCCCGTAATCTAAATTAATATATATATATATATATATATATATATATATATATATATATTTATATATATATATATATAAATATATAATATATACATGTGAACATGTGTATTAGAGGGTAATATATTGAAACATATATGCGTATATGTGTGTTGTGTTATGCATATCTGTATATATATACCTTTTCTCTCTCTCTCTCTTTATATATATATATATATATATATATATATATATATATATATATATATATGTGGTTGGTTGTTTTACTGGCGCAAGATCCAAGTTTATAATGCGCCATATATATATAAATATATATTATATATATATATTATATATATATACAAACACACACACACATATATATCTATACATATAGGTATGGTACATCTTTAGTATTAAAGCTTAATCATTTAAATATTGAAAAATTTAAAATATATTTTCCTATTAATTTATTGTATATTAAATGACATAAATATAAGAAATAAAAGGGAAATATAATGTACATATATTAATGTGGACGAGTTTAAATATTTTGAAATATTATAGTGTTACCATATTCATTATTTTCAAATTTAACGGAAATTCGAGAACCAAATAAATACTTATAATGAACATTAGTACAGTTGGTGATTCTTAGGTGCCCTTAAAAATTACTAGTTGCTTTTAAATCAATAAATTACAATTTATAAAAATGTACATCCATTAATGTGAACGAGTTTTCCTTTCATTATTTTTAGTTGAATGTTTTATAAAACCCATTGAAACAACGAATATTTAGATTTTAAAATAAATTGTGCATTCTTTATACAAATGTCATTAATAAAATTATTATTTATAAAATAAGCTATTTTTATTCACTGTTTCAGTAGAAATCATACAAATATCCATACAAATATCCTAGCCATTCAGATGAAAGGGTGTGCTTACAAGCGTTTGTTAACTACGGAATAATTAAAACAATTTATAGAATAGCTTTCAAATATCTTTATAATGTTCCATAAATGACTATGTTTGTTTACATTGCATTACCTCCATGAACCAGACTTTGTCTTTACTCCTATAGATACTACAATTTTTTGGTACTGGTAAAACACATGTTATCATTTTGTAATGAAAAACTGAAATATAAAGTTTGTTGGAGATTGGGAACGTCCTAGCTACTTTAATGGTCCTACCAAAACAAAATTGTATTGTCCCATTGTAAAAACAACGTGTTTAACGTGCTAAACACTCGGTTTTGAGGCTAATGTTGTTGAATTTTTCAATAGATTCTTGTTTGTTGAACAAAATATCAATCTATCTTAGGTCGTATTTGGTCATGTGCGCTTAACTATTATTAGTTGCTTTTCCAAAGCTCATACAATAGTTTATAGAAATGTATATATATTAATTTGAGCAAGTTTACCTTTGATTATTTGTAGTCGAAAGTTTTATTATTCAATTATTCTATGCTATTATATTACAGATATTCGGGCAACATGTTCCACTAATCTTTGTTTCATAAAACTGACAGGTCGCATACATTACAATTTTCAAATTTTGCATTTGAGTGATGTACAGAAAGTAATAAAGTGTTAATTGCATACGTTTATTAAATATGAATTAATAATACATTTAAATTATGCAAACTCAAGATAAATTCTAATGCAAATCACATAATGCGTATATGGAAGTTTTAAAAGTTATCTTTGCCTAAAATTAATTATGCGATAAAGTAGTCTTTAGCAAATGCGTTTAAATAAGATTTACATAACATTTTGGAAAAGATAATTTCTAACTACTGAGAATTTCCTAGGTACTTTAATGTTTATTTTAAAGAGTATTTTGTAAAAAAGAAAATGTGAATATAACAAATAAAAGAGAAACAGAAATTTCTTTTAAATCCATAAATTACAATTTATACATACATTAATGTAAACATACATTATGTACATACATTATACATGTACATACATTAATGCTATGGAAATAATTTATATCTTAAAATAAAAGGGTACATTCTTTTTACAATACTGTACTGTATATTGTGTTACTTCAAAGATTTTGTGCGCATTCATACTAAAAAATAATTTTTAAACACCCAGCTTTTTGAAGAAAAATATTCAAAATATATTCATGAATACTGATATTATCAGAAACTTTTATTTTATTAATCTTTATAATATTCCATAAATGACTATTTCTTTCAGTATTTAGTTTTGTTTACATCCCATTACCCCCAAGAAGCACAGTTTAAGTCTTTTTTCCTATAAATACTACAAGCGTAATTTGTATGATCTATGGAATTATGTCAATTTGTTTTATAAAAATACTGTACATACATTAATGTGAACGAATTTTTCCTTTCATTATTTTATAGTTGAATATTTTATAAAACTCACTGAAACAAAGAAAATTTAGAATTTAAAATATAAAGGTGCATTATTTTTACAAATGTGATTAATAACATAATTCCTTAAAAAAATAAAATTATTTTTATTCAGTTTTTCAACTGAAATCTGATATGGGGGATGAAAGGATTTGCTTACAAGCGTTTATTAACTGCGGAATAATTAAAACATTTTTAGAACAGATTTCTAATATCTTTATAATTGTTCCATAAATGAATATGTTTGTTTACATTCCATACCCCCAATAAGCAAAGTTTAAATCTTTATTCCTCTAAATACTACAATTTTTTGGTACACTTGTTATAATTTTGTAATCCAAAATTGAAATATAAAGTTTTTTTGAAGATTGAGAACGTCCTAGGTACTTTAAATGGTTGTTTAAAAGATATTCATAAGCGTATTTGAAGTATGTATTCAATTATGTATATATTAAATCCTAAGGGATTTTATATGTGTTTAAATGACTAAAGATAGTTGGGGAGTGTTACTAACGGATATTTCTCTGCAAGTCAATTAGTTAGAAATACCTTACAGTATATTAGCTAGTAATAAATATTTGGTAATTGTGATCAAAGATAAAAATAACAAATAAAAGGGAAACATAAATTAGTACAGTTGGTTATTCTTATCTGCGCTTAACTGTTATCAGTTGCTTTTAAATCCATAAATTACAGTTTATAAAAATGTACATAATTTAATATGAACGTGTTTTCCTTTCATTATTATTCTTCTACAAGAAAATTAATGCGAATGATTTAGTTGAATGTTTTATAAAATTCATTAAAACAAAGACAATTTAGATTTTAAAATAAACGGTGCATACTTTTTACAAATGTGATTAATATTATTTACAAAATAAGTAATTTTTATTCACTGTTTCAACTGAAATCATAGAAATATCCTTACAAAAATCCACGCCATTCAGATGAAAATATCTGCTTATAAGCGTTTATTAACTACAGAATAATTAAAACAATTTACAGAACAGCTTTCAAATATATTTATAATATTCCATAACTGACTATGTTTGTTTATATTCCATTACCTTCATTAATCAGAGTTTAAGTCTTTATTCCTATAAATACTATATATATTTGGTACTGGCAAAACACTTGTTAGCCATTAATTATTAAAAGAACGTGTAAGTATTTAAAATAAAATACTTGAAAGCGTTTGCAAATTCTTGGTACATGTTAAATACTTAAAATTTACTTCCCCGAATTCTTTAAAGCTTTGGTCATCTTGTATTCATCTTGTATAATTCATCTTGTATTGAAAAATTGAAATATAAAGTCTTTTGGCTATTGGACCGTCTAGTTACTTCATTGGTTATTTTAAAGATATTCATAAGCGTATTTGAATTATCTATGGAATTATGTTATATTAAATCCTAAGTTATCATTTTATAATCAAAAATTGAAATATAAAGTGTTTTGGAGATTCAGAAGTCCTAGGTTCTTTAATGGTTATTTTAAAGATATTCATAAGTGTATTTGAATTAGCTATAGAATTACGTTATATTAAATCCTAAGTGATTTTATGTATGTAAATGATTAAAGTTAGTTTTGGAGTGTTACCAAACGATTTTTCTCTGCATTAGAGGAAACCAATTACAATAATTTCATCGTTAGTGAAAGATTCATCTAATGATGAATAGCAATTAGTTAGAAATACTTTGCAGTATATTAGCTATTAATATATATTTGGTAATTGTGAACAAATAAAAATAATAATAAGAGAAAGGATCTAGTAGAATATAACAGGTGGTTTTAATTTCGAAAGCATATAGAAACAGAAAAAAAAGAGAAGGGTGGTGAAAATAGAGTTTTCAATCACAAATAAGCAAGAGAAAAATCACTGTCCAGCAAAACTATCATATTCATCTGAAAAGATAGTGGGTTGTGTTTTTTATAATTCTAAATTTAATTATTTGTTTTTCCAGTATATTTTTTATTTACTGTAATAAAAATTTATAATACACAAATATATTTTGAGATTTTGCAAAATTTAAGTTGACAAATAAGCGATATGTATTTATTATTAGAGGAAACCAATTACAATAATTTCATAGTTGAGGAAAGATTTGCTTAATGATGAAGAGCCTTAATTAATAAAAATGAAATCTTTTTTCTAACTATTAGAATATAACAGGTGGTTTTAATTTCGAAGGCATATATATGTTCTTAATCATAAATATAATATAATTTTATTAAATTCTTTAATTCTTTAATTTTACGAATAAGCAATATGTATTTATTATTAGAGGAAACCTATTACAATGATTGTTAGTTAAAGCTTCACCTTAATGATAAAGAGCCTTAATTAATAAAAATGAAATCTTTTTTCTAAAGACTTAGTAGAATATAACAGGTGGTTTTAATTTCGAAGGCATATATAAATTCAGAAGAATCTTTACATAGCTTAATAATTAATATGTTTAAAATATATAATTTCCTTTATACAACCTTCCAAAATTGCTTTTTGCTGAAATATTCAATAAGTAACTCAAGGCTTTTCTTTAATTCTTTAATTTTACAAATAAGCGATATGTATTTATTATTAGAGGAAACCAATTACAATAATTTCATCGAATGAAACATTACCCTGTAATTTGTGTCTAAGGATTATACACAGTAAAATACAAGATTCATTACATTAATTATTAAAAGAACGTGTAAGTATTTAAAATAAAATACTTGAAAGCGTTTGAGAATTCTTGGTACATGTTAAATACTTAAAATTTACTTCCCCGAATTCTTTAAAGCTTTGTCTAAAGTTCCAATTACTATTCATTCACCTTATTCAATTCCCATAAATTATACTTAACATAATATTCATATTTCTCCATGCTTTTAATTGGAATCTTTCCTTTCTTTTGGTGTTGTTGATGGCCATACTACTAATTCTTTAATTCTTTGATTTTACAAGAAAGCGATATGTATTTATTATTAGAGGAAACCAATTACAATAATTTCATCGTTAGTGAAAGCTTCACTTATTGATGAAAAGCCTTAATTAATAAAAATGAAAACTTTTTTCTAAAGATCTAGTAGAATATAACAGGTGGTTTTAATTTCGAAAACATATATATGTTTTTAATCATAAAGATAATATAATTTTATTAAAATCTTTAATTCTTTAATTTTACAAATAAAGAATGAAGAAAATTTTCGATATTATTATTTACATTTTTTCAAAATAGTTTGTGATTTTCCACGAAAGAATGTTTTAGTGGTTTGGTTTGGAGGTCTACTGTCTACTTTTTGCAACACGAGGGATAATGAGACAGGGACCTACTGCTTAAAGCCGACTCCGAATCGCTACGAACATCCATGCCACAGAATATAACAGGTGGTTTCGAAGGCATATATATGCTCTTAATCATAAAGATAATATAATTTTATTAAATTCTTTAATTCTTTAATTTTACAAATAAGCGATATGTATTTACATTGTTTACTTCGAACTCCGGTTCCGAAAGCCAGCACCTAAACCATCCGGCCATCGAACGGCAATGCTTTAGTGATAACTAGAGTTTGTAAAATTTACTGATTTTATACGTTTTAAAATAATTCCAAGAATATTTTCCTTTATCATTTAAAATGTCATTTAATATTTAGATAGGAATACTCAAAGCAAACTCTAGGGTATAATTAACTAATTATTCTCTTGAGTATTATCTGGTTAGGAAATCTTCATATCTACTGAATATATAAAGGTTTTTTTAGATTAAAAGGAACTAATGTAAAATTAAATGTAAATAATTAAAATTAGCAGTACCATTGACTTTTCCTCCTCTTTCCAATTTGTATGAGTTAGTACTTAATAATAAAAAAATGCAAGGCATCATAAAAACCACTAAGATTAATAAATAAGTTACTTCTAAAATTCAAAACACCTACATCAAAACACCTTCTGTTGTTGTCAAATGAAACACCTTGGTTTGTTCACTCATACACAAAATACTATTAAGCTTATTGAACTTTTATCGGTCTTTACGATAAAGCCTCGAAAATAGCCTTTTTTAAACTATTTTTTTAATTGGTTTGTTTCGTATCTATCTTGTTCACGCAGCTTCCCGATTACTTCTCATTACAATATCCTATCAGTATTCTCTCCCCTGTATTATGCATTTACTTATTTCATTACATTGGGCCAGCAAATTTGGAATTTTACGATCCTTTATCGCTTTTATTCTTTTTTTTTTGTTAATGGATGAAATGTAATGTTTTTTCTTTTACTAGTAGTATAAATTGTTTAACAGTTTAAGTTACCAGTTTAAAGGATTCTATACTAACTATGACTGTAACTCTTTGCCAAAGCAGATGATTGTAAAAATTCGTATACAGAGATCCATTATGCAAATCTGAGTTGACTAGAATAAAAAAAATTCATGACCGTTAATTTAATTCCAAGGATTTTAAGTTTATAGGTTTTTTACGCATTGTGGTTTTTAATATATCTGTATTTTTAGAGTTTGGGTTATTTTTAGAAGATTTATTTGCCTTAAACCTTTTCTTTGTATGTTTTAAGTAAATTAAACGTTAGTTTTAGTTTTAAAAGTTTGTTTATCATTTATATTTATCATTTATGATATAACGCTGGGAAATAAAGAATCTTTTTTTCTCTGTATTATATCATAAAATCCTTCATCCCAAAATTTTAATAATTCCATTCATAATCTACAATTTATATATTCTGTTAGGATTAATGCTAAAAAAGTTTAGTTCAATGGTTCGCAAAACTTTTGCCTTCTTCTCATCACCCTTTATGAACCACGATATTATAAATTGATACTCGCATTTTGATGTTTACTAACAAAATATTCCTTCTAAAATTATAGAGAATAAATAAACTGCATTTGATTAGAAGAATATGCAAACGTTAGTTAAAGAGGCTATCAAATTTAGACAAATTAAAAAAAAGGATGAGTTATGGAATTTAGTTTCTACTTATATTAGAACAAAAATTTTGATGCATGTATCGAAGCTCAAGCAGATAACTAAATTATTATTTCTCATAACATCATAAGATGCTGACGTAACGTTTAAAACTGAATTCAGAATTTAACGAACCTATGAAAACCATAAAATATTGTTGCCAACAATGCTAATTATATATTGATGAATATATTAAATATTTCTTGTTACTGTATTAATTGTACAAATTCTGTTAAATGGACTCTAGGCAATGATCAATTTGCAGGTCTCTATTCTACTATTGAGGGTAGAGAGTTAAGAATATTCGAATGTTAGTTACAAAGGCTCTCAATTATCGACAAATGTCTTTTTAAAAAAATGAACGAATGGTGGAATTTAGTGTCTACTTTTATTCGAACACAAATTTTGATGCATATAACGAAGGTCATGTAGACGATTGAATTATTATTTCTCATAACATCATATGACACAGACGCAATGTTTGAAACTGAATTAAAAATTTAATGAATCTATGAAAACCATAAAATATCTTTCTGCCTACAAGGATAATTATGCATTGATGAATATACTAAATCCTTGTTGTTACTGTATTAATTGTACAAATTTTTTTAATTGGACTCTAGGCAATAATCAATTTGAATGTCCCTATTCTACTCTTGGTGATAGAGAGTTAAGATTATATGAATGTTAGTCTTAAAACACATTGCTGATATCTGCACGATAACTATTACAATTCCATTTTTTTTTTTTACAATTTAAGACTGTTTCAGAAGTCTGTTTAATTTTTAGTTTGACTAAATTAGATTGACTATCATCTGTTACACTTAATGGATGAATGATTGAATTTAGTTTCTACTTATATTCGAACAAAACTTTTGATGCATCTAGCGAAGCTCAAGCAGACGGCTAAAATGTTATTT
>CM063505.1:134044130-134046630 GCA_032207245.1 Pardosa pseudoannulata
TTGTTACCCGTCGTGGGTTAATAATTATATTAAATATTAGGGGGGAATATAAAGATATCACCTTTGATTCTTATTGTTGTAATGTACTTACAACACTAACACCAGTGTTTGTTTACAAACGGTAAACACAGTAAAAATATGATACATTATATTTGGATTAGGACATTTATTCTGTACACTATTTACAAATTACTACACTACTTAATCACTATGTTGACGGGTAGGCAATCATAATAGAAAGCATAATCTTTATAACAAATTTATTTTTAAATTATAATAAATAAAATATATAAGCAAAAATAAGTCGACCGTTCCACACACTTCGGTACGACATACACACGTATATATAGAGAAAACTTAACGAAGCAGCAGTTTAAATTGGTTAATCGAAAGTAGTAATTTGCATATCGATAATGTTTCTGCTAACCTAAATTAGCTAACAATAAAAATTTAGAAAGTTTATTTCTATTGTGCCACTAAAAATTTTATTAATATAATTTTATAATATTTTATTCATTTTAATCAAATAACGATGCATTTTTAACTGGACCTCTCCTCTAACCACAAAATACAAAATAAAAATGCAAAAGTGCAGAGGGTGTGTGGAGCCCGAAAACTGTAAAAGTATCTCTTGAAGAGAAAATGCATATTATTGTGGTCTAGGAGATCTATAAGATAGTCACTAAAAATATAGAAAGTTTATTTCTATTGTGTTATCTTGTATGGAATATTTTTAACGTTAGGAACCAGCGGTAATGATAATAACACTGGTGGGTATTATCATTGTCACTTGTTACCCCTCGTGGGTTAATAATTATATTAAATATTAGGTGGGGAATATTAAGATATCACCTTTGATTCTTATTGTTGTGATGTACTTACAACACTAACACCAGTGTTTGATTACAAAGGGGAAACACAGTGAAAATATGATACCTTTGGATTAAGACATTTATTCCGTACACTATTTACAAATTGATACACTTCTTGATTACCATATAACATAACCAGCAATTATTTAGATTTTATATTCATCATTACACAATAATTAATACAATTCTCTTTTGTTATACGTTATTCCTTAATCAAAATATTGAACTGCTAACTCAGGCCTAAATAACCGTCATAAATATGTTAAATCTTTTTACCTCTGGACATTATAGGGAAGTTTTCATCAGGATGTAAAGGGCGTAAAAGGTTCTGGACTTGATTGCTGGTCCGGACTCTCTGGATGTCCAGCAAATCTTCAATCCCGACTTTGACCCCTTTTTCTTAACTCTCTTTCCCAGCTCATCATCTCGGTTTTAACGCCCCTTTTTCTTCTTTGCTAATCGCTTGTTTGGTGAAATTTTCCCACATCTGCACCCTCTGCGGTAATGCAGGTGGGTTCATTAAAATAGCCTCTTTTGTGAAAGCTGACATTATTTTTACCCTCTGCCCCCATAACTCACGGTTCCATCTCTGTGCGAGATTGACCGTTACATTTGTGCCATTCCGTGATCTATAACTTCTCCGAAGTCAACAGTTACACCTAAATTCTTCTTGGAAATTTCTTCCACAGCTGTGCATGCGCTTGCTGACCGTCGTGGGAAAGTACCTCAGTACACTTATTATAGGTTGTATCTATCAATTCACATAGAGAAAACAATCAAATTATAAGAAAAAATCTGACAAGTCGAACCTCTACTCTAGATTCCGGTGTCGTGTATTAAAAATGTAGATCATAGTAGTTTGGACTGATCAAACTATTTAGTTTAAAAGAATTTACAGACAAGCCTTTTTAAAAAGAAATTTAAAGTTTTGATAACCAAATAAACAATACATTTACGACGAAATTTATTTATAATTTAAAATCTAAATTAATATTATAAATACATTAAGATAATATAGCTGAGTAATAAGTAAAATTCTTTTCCTATCCCAGCAAGCAAATTTTGGTGATCCATCTAAAACTTTTATTACTTGATTATCTTGTACACCTTGTCACATATTAATTATCACAAACTTATCGATTTATATAATAATTTTAATTAAATGATCTTAAAGAGGTTTTCAGTAAATTCTTTGATAGTATATAGAGAAATGGTAGATAATGGTATCTAAAAGAATATTATAAATATTTTAAGATAATATAACTTAGTCAGATAAGTATAATTTTCTTCCTATCCTAGAAAGCAAATTTTTGTGATATATCTAAATTTTTTATGACTTGAATATCTTCTACAAATTGTCACATATTATTAATTATCACAAACTTATCGATTTATATAATAATTTTAATTAAATGATCTTAAAGAGGTTTTCAGTAAATTCTTTGATAGCATATAAGAGAAATGATAGATAATGATATCTAAAAGAATATTATAAATATTTTAAGATAATATAACTTAGTCAGATAAGTATAATTTTCTTCCTATCCTAGCAAGCAAATTTTTGTGATCCATCTAAATTTTTTATGACTTGAATATTTTCTACAAATTGTCACATATTATTAATTATC
>CM063505.1:134051630-134061630 GCA_032207245.1 Pardosa pseudoannulata
CACAAAAAAAAATATATATATAAATATAAAATTTAAACTAAATATGTAGAAACTTTAAATCCTAAATAAACAAATAATCCCCATATAGCAACAAATAAACAAATCTACGAACTTGGAAGAGCTACATACAAATATATGGGTACCCCTGGATGACTGATATAAAGTTTCCAGGTTATAGGATATATATTTGAAGTAAAAGGTTTTACGTAGATGTATGGGGAAAAGAAAATGAAAAAGGAAAAACTTTAAAAACCTAAATAAACAAATAATCCCCATAGATCAACAAGTAAACGAATCTACGAACATGGAAAAGCTACCTACAAATATCTGGGTACCCCTGGATGACTAATCTAAAGTTTCTAAGGTACAGGATTTACATTTGTAATAATAGGTTTTACGTAGATGTATGAAGAAAATGAAAAATTAGAAACTTTAATAAAACTAAACGAATCTACGAACTTGGAAGAACTACATAAAAATATCAGGGTACCCCTGGGTGACTAATCTAAAGTTTCTAAGGTATAGGATTTACATTTGTAGTAATAGGTTTTACGTAGATCTATGGAGAAAAGAAAATAAAAAAAGAGGAAACTTTAAAAAAATAAATAAACAAAAAATTCCCATGTAGCAGCAAATAAATACATTTACTAAAAATTGAAAACAGAAATGTTTATGCTTTTAAAAAGATAATTATCACTGTCTAAAAAAGAGTGTAATGCAATGAAGTCTAAATACTGGGTTATTTATGTCGTATTTGAAATCTAACATTCTCTTTAATAAACTCTATCTATGTTTAATAATATTCCTCATGTAAAAAAATTTCATTCATTTTACTAAAATTCTAGAATGATAAATGCATTGCAATATTTCCTTTTCTCTAAATATGTTCATATATTGTGGCTCTAAATAATAATGGGGTATATTTAAACTTACTACTATGAATACCTGATGAACAAATGCCACAAGCTTATTTTGTACAACAACATCAGCTAGATTTGTCATGATGTCGGTTTACAGGTAAATCGTCCTTAATGATAGCATTACTTATATAACCTTATTTAATGCTTTATAACGCAGAAGTAGTTTTCTTTATTTCTACATTTCAATTAACTGTAGACATTTCGGACTTTATAGAATATAAAAATGTTTAAATAAATGTCTTAATTAAAAAAATTAAGACATTGTTTCAATTGATTTAATATCTTAATTAAATAAACTTAAATGTTTAACAAATTCATCATTTTTAACTGAACAAAATTTCTCAACTAAAAAAATATATCAATGTAAAATGCATGTTACTGATATTATAATGTCACCATATTCATTAATTTTAACTTCGAGAACCAAATAAATACTTATCATAGACATTAGTACAGTTGGTGATTCATAGGTGAGCTTAAAAATTACCAATTGCTTTTAAATCCATAAATTACAGTTTATAAAAATGTACATACATAATGTGAACGAGTTTTCCTTTCATTATTTTTAATTGAAAGTTTTATAAAATTCATTAAACAAAGAGAATTTAGATTTTAAAATAAAGGTGAATTCATTTTACAAATGTGATTAATAAAAATGTTATTTTTATTCATCGATTCAACTGAAATCTACAAAATTCCATACAAAAATCCACGCCATTCAGATGAAAATATGTGCTTGCAAGCGTTTATTAACTACGGAATAATTAAAACAATTTATAGAACAGCTTTCAAATATATGTATAATGTTCCACGACTGATTATGTCTGTTTATATTCCATTACCTTCATTAAAAAGAGTTTAAGTCTTAATTCCTATAAATACCACATATATTTGGTACTGGAAAAACACTTGTTATCATTTTGTAATCAAAAATTGAAATATAAAGTTTTGTGGAGATTGAGAACGTCCTAGGTACTTTAATGGTTATTTTAAAGATATTCATAAGTGTATTTGAATTATCTATAGAATTATGTTATATTAAATCCTAAGGGATTTTATGTGTGTAAATGACTAAAGATAGTTCGGGAGTGTTACGAAAGGATATTTCTCTGCAAGACAATTACTTAGAAATAAATTGCAGTATATTAGCTAGTAATATATATATGGTAATTGTGATGAAAGATAAATATAAGAAATAAAACGGAAACAGAAATTAGTGCAGTTGGTTATTCTTAGCTGCGCTTAACAATTATCAGTTGGTTTTATATCCAAAAATTACAGTTTATAAAAATGTACATACATTAATGTGAACAAATTTTCCTTTCATTATTTTTAGTTGAATGTTTTATAAAATTCACTGAAACAAAGAAAATTTTGATTTTAAAATAAAAGGTGCATTATTTTTACAAATGTGATTAATAACATTATTCCTTACAAAATAATTTATTTTTATTCAGTTTTTCAACTGAAATCATACAAATATCCATACAACCCAAGCTATTCAGATGAAAGGATTTGCTTACAAACATTTATTAACTGCGGAATAATTAAAATATTTTTAGAACACATTTCTAATATCTTTATAATGTTCCATAAATTAACATGTTTGTTTACATTCAATACCCCCAATAAGCAAAGTTTAAATCGTTATTCCTCTAAATACTACAATATTTTGGTACACTTGTTATAATTTTGTAATCAAAAATTGAAATATAAAGTTTTTTTGAAGATTGAGAACGTCCTAGGTACTTTAATGGTTGTTTAAAAGATATTCATAAGCGTATTTGAATTATATATTGAATTATGTTATATTAAATCCTAAGGGATTTTATGTGTGTAAATGACTAAAGATAGTTCGGGAGTGTTACTAAAGGATATTTCTCTACAAGTCAATTAGTTAGAAATAAATTGCAGTATATTAGCTAGTAATAAATATTTGGTAATTGTAATCAAAGATAAAAATAACAAATAAAAGGGAAACATAAATTAGTACAGTTGGTTATTCTTATCTGCGCTTAACTGTTATCAGTTGCTTTTAAATCCATAAATTACAGTTTATAAAAATGTACATAATTTAATATGAACGTGTTTTCCTTTCATTATTTTTAGTTGAATGTTTTATAAAATTCATTAAAACAAAGACAATTTAGATTTTAAAATAAACGGTGCATACTTTTTACAAATGTGATTAATATTATTTACGAAAAAAGTTATTTTTATTCACTGTTTTAACTGAAATCATAGAAATATCCTTACAAAAATCCACGCCATTCAGATGAAAATATCTGCTTACAAACGTTTATTAACTACGGAATAATTAAAACAATTTACAGAACAGCTTTCAAATATATTTATAATGTTCCATAACTGACTATGTTTGTTTATATTCCTTTACCTTCATTAATCAGAGTTTAAGTCTTTATTCCTATAAATACTACATATTTTTGGTACTGGCAAAACACTTGTTAGCCATTAATTATTAAAAGAACGTGTAAGTATTTAAAATAAAATACTTGAAAGCGTTTGCAAATTCTTGGTACATGTTAAATACTTAAAATTTACTTCCCCGAATTCTTTAAAGCTTTGGTCATCTTGTATTCATCTTGTATTCATCTTGTAATGAAAAATTGAAATATAAAGTCTTTTGGGGATTGGAACGTTCTAGGTACTTCAGTGGTTATTTTAAAGATATTCATAAGCGTATTTGAATTATCTATGGAATTATGTTATATTAAATCCTAAGTTATCATTTTATAATCAAAAATTGAAATATAAAGTGTTTTGGAGATTCAGAAGTCCTAGGTACTTTAATCGTTATTTTAAAGATATTCATAAGTGTATTTGAATTAGCTATAGAATTACGTTATATTAAATCCTAAGGGATTTTATGTATGTAAATGAATAAAGATAGTTCTGGAGTGTTACCAAACGATATTTCTCTGCAAGTCAATTAGTTAGAAATACTTTGCAGTATATTAGCTAGTAATATGTATTTGGTAATTGTGAACAAATAAAAATATAACAAGTGAAAGGGAAACAGAAAAAAAGAGAAGGGTGGTGAAAATAGAGTTTCAGTCACAAATAAGCAAGAGAAAAATCACTGTCCAGCAAAACTATCATATTCATTGGAAAAGATAGTGGGTTGTGTTTTTTATAATTCTAAATTTAATTATTTGTTGTGTCAGTATATTTTTTATTTACTGTAATAAACTTTATAATACACAAATATATTCTGAGAGTTTGCAAAATATAGCAATATCTTTAAAAGCTTCACTGGAATATAAATCATCTTTACCAATGTATATTGTAAAAGGAAATGCAAAGGCGCAAGCGAATTTCAAAAAGGAACTGTTCCTTAACCATTAAAAATATTTCTAAGAACTGATTTATTGATAAAAGAACAATATTCTTCAAGTAAAATAAAAGCTGAAAACCTTAATTAAATCTGCGTCTCAGTAAATAAAAGTCGGAGACGTCAGACAAATAAAGTTTTTCCATCGGATACTTGTTTTAACAGTTGTAACATGCGGAATAAAGACGCATTTTTGTAGTCCTGAGAAAGCAGTCATGCATTTCATTAAACTGATTTAATTTTTTTGATTGATGTGACACGGTCTAATTTCTGCTACACAATAGCTTGTGAAACCAGCTCACACTTATGTGGAATCAGTGGAAAAACTTCACCGCAGTTCCAAACAGAAGCACCAGGCCCATTACGTCATTTATTAACAAAACATCAACGAAAGAACCATAGAGACAGTGATAATCTATGATACGCGTCTTCTCCACTTGAAAATTGATAAAATTGTTTCTATTAGTGGAAACTATCACCTGTTAAACTTTTCTCATTCATTTTAATTCACCCTTTAAATTAAATTATAAAAAAAAGCAAAATTAAAATAATATGCAAAATGATCATCAGATTTTTAACAAACAATGCTTTGAAATTGAAAAATTAAATTTCATTTGAATTTCACGCGCTTTAGTAGTAAAATCATTAATCGATTTAATAATGAAAAATTAGTCTTTATGTATTTATTTAATTGTTTATTTTACAATTCTTACATATTCTTAAATAAAATGCTTTTTCATTTAAATCAGAAACGGTAAAATTGATAATAGTCTTCAACATTCTTTCACAAATAAAAACAATTGTTTCCATCTAAATTGTAAAACAAGCATTTCAGTATTTCTTTTATCTGATATCAATTTTGCAGTGACTTGTTAAGAAATTAAATAAACAACATGTAATAGTCATTTAAAGTAACAAAAGTGTTGCTAAATTCATACAATATTTTAAACTTAATTATCATATTTTTAGTAACTTTACAGATATCTATTAAATGAAAAAAACATGACGAGCTAGACTAGTCATTTTACATATTAATATAAAAATTAGTCCTTTATGTATGTGTGTCTAAAGGTATTTATTATTACTTATTTGAGTCTTATGCTTCTTGTCTTTAAATCCAAAATGTATGTATTCATTTCTTTCTACATTCCTTGAATTCTCCATAATATTTTCCCTTGCATCAACTAAAACAAGCTAAGTTTCAAAATTGCATATTTTTTCTTTTAGAGTTTCGTTTACTAATTAAAAATTTGAACACATAATTTCATTAAAGATTAAAACAATCAAAAGTGTACAAGAATAATTACATAATTTTAACTTCTGATCATTATTTATTTACAGACATATCTATTATAAAAATTCAGAAGAATCTTTACATAGCTTAATAATTAATATGTTTAAAATTCATAATTTCCTTTATACAACTTTCCAAAATTGATTTTTGCTGAAATAGTCAATAAGTAACTCAAGGCTTTACTCTAAATATAATTTGACACATTCGTTTAATTGGTTCAAAAAGCTTTAATTCTGTGTAGGAAATGAAACATTACGTATTGTCTAAGGATATACACAGTGAATACATTACATTAATTATTTGAACGTGTAAGTATTTAAAATTACTTGAAAGCTTGCAAATTCTTGGTAATGTAATACTTAAAATTACTTAATTTTAAAGCTTTTTAAATAATTACTATTCATTACCTTATTCAATTCCCATAAATTATACTTAACATAATATTCATATTTCTCCATGCTTTTAATTGGAATCTTTCCTTTCTTTTGGTGTTGTTGATGGCCATACTACTATCAGAATGAAGAAAATTTTCGATATTATTATTTACATTTTTTCAAAATAGTTTGTGATTTTCCACGAAAGAATGTTTTAGTGGTTTGGTTTGGAGGTCTACTGTCTACTTTTTGCAACACGAGGGATAATGAGACAGGGACCTACTGCTTAAAGCCGACTCCGAATCGCTACGAACATCCATGCCACAGTGGGATTCGAGTCCACGAACTCCGGTTCCGAAAGCCAGCACCTAAACCATTCGGCCATCTAACGGTAATGTTTAAGTGATAACTAGAGTTCGTAAAATTTACTAATATTAATGACTCAGAAGTTTTGTTTGATTTTATACGTTTTAAAATAATTCCAAGAATATTTTCCTTTATCATTTAAAATGTCATTTAATATTTAGATAGAAATACTCAAAGCAAACTCTAGGGTATAATTAACTAATTATTCTCTTGAGTATTATCTGGTTAGGAAATCTTCATATCTACTGAATATATAAAGGTTTTTTAGATTAAAAGGAACTAATGTAAAATTAAATGTAAATAATTAAAATCAGCATTAAGTTTTGCTCCTCTTTTCAATTTGTATGTATTATTACTTGAGAATAAAATAATGCAAGGCATCATAAAAACCACTAAGATTAATAAATAAGTTACTTCTAAAATTCAAAACACCCTACATCAAAACACCTTCTGTTGTTGTCAAATGAAACACCTTGGTTTGTTCACTCATACCAAAATACTAGTCATGTAATGTTTTTCTTTTTCTAGTAGTATAATTGTTTAACAGTTTAAGTTACCAGTTTAAAGGATTCTATACTATGTTTATTTGCCTTAAGCCTTTTCTTTGTATGTTTTAAGTAAATTAAACGTTAGTTTTATTTTTAAAAGTTTGTTTATGTTCATTTACATTTAAAACACATTGCTGATACTCTGCACGATAACTATTACAATTCCATTTTTTTTTTACAATTTTGTATTGACTGTTTCAGAAGTCTGTTTAATTTTTAGTTTGACTAAATTAGATTGACTATCATCTGTTACACTTAAATTCCTGACCACTCCTATCATTCTGCAAAAGTTAACATTTTTCTAGTGGAAATGTGTCTGAAAATTTGATTTTTGAACCATTTATAATTAAATATATCTAAATATAAATAAAGTTAGAAAGCCTTGCTATAGTTCTTTTATATTTCTACCGCGTTATGAAGTTCGTAATTAATATCAGAACCCAAAACTAAACGTTTTTTCTTAAAATTAATTTACTACTTTGAGAACAAGAATATAAAATTAAACGAATATACAAATTTATCTATATAACATTTAAAACTCTACTAATGCGGCAGTGAGATTTAGAAACAAATTCTTCAAAACCTATTTCAGTCCTCAAAAATTAAAGAATAATTTCTCAGGTGTTATAAGTACATGAGAAAAGACATACATGATGTACATGAGATATCTTTAGCATATTTTGCAGTACAGCAATTTTAAATTTAAAAAAAATTAAGAAAATAGCTATTGAAGCCAATTTGTTTAAAAGATATACTTAGTTCATATGTTTTAAAGTCAGCTTTTCTAAAATTCTAAAATCTTTAAACATTGACACGAAAAAATTGTTTTCTTCCTTTGTGATCCAGATTAAATTTTCCTGAGCTAAACATATTACGTGATTTTGAATGCGAAGCCACGTGATGACGGAACTTCCAGATTATTGATTTTTCTGTATAAATGTTTTATAACAGCATCTAACACATAAAGGTGCTTTATGCAACTTCTTTGGCGAGCTTTTAATAATTTGAAATGGACATTTAAACCTAAGGCTTTATAATTCTAAAATGTTGAATTTCTCGTGAACTTCTTTAAATCTATTCTAATCATGTAATTTGAAATATACATGTTATTTAACCGGCTTTTATTTAAATAATGCATAACGCATCTGAAATGTACTTATTTAAATATTCTTTACTAACACATTTACTTTTATTTCTGCAATGAATTTATACTTATCAAATAGTCATAAATGATTAAAAGTATTCTATTTAAAAAGCACTAAATTAATACCCTAAAAGATGACCGTATGGATAGGTACTGCTGTACAAAACTACAGTATGGATTGTTTGTTTCTAGTCGTTTGGAATCAACTTTAAACCGTAGGTCCCATTCTCATTAGCCAAATTAAACCACAACGTTTCAAACCAGCCTTGTTATCTTTATGTTTAAAAATTAATTTTTAATGTTGTTTCTATCTAAATCGACTTGTTAAGACATTTCGAAAATGCTTAATGTGTAACATCAAGGTACAAAAGGATATATGAATTATTAATAAATATCGATTATTTGTTATTTCCAATTTTGGGTCTGCATTTATATATAATAAAATATATAATGCTAAATCAGATGTAAGATTATGAATTAAAATCTATGAAAAAGAATATTTAAATAAAATAAAATATTTAATTATATACGCATTCACAAAAAACGAGACTTCCCCCAATATTATTTTAGATTATTCATAGAATATTATTATTATCTTTATTTTAATAATTTAATCTATTATTAATATTGATGTATAAATATCTCTGAAAGTCCAATAAAATATTATACTTTTATATCAAATACAAATTTTACAAAATGTTAATTTAATTTATACCATGTTTAAACATTCCTTGTTTCGTTGTACCTTACATTTTATATGATAAAAGATTTTGCGTTTTAAAGAACCGTATCCAGGTTTATAAAACACCCTTTCGTAGACAATTTACTTAATCTTTGAACAATGTTATATGTATGAAATTATTTAATGTCACCGAGTAGTTAGAAATTATGTATAAATATTAAATATAAATTCTATACACCATTTACTTACATTTGTAAAATATTTAAACATTTCTCGTTTCATCGTTCTATTTTACACTTTATAATATGATAAAATTCGTCGCGTTTTAAAATAATAATCTAGTTCTATGAAAACATTTTCATTCACAATTTCTATAATTTTAGAGTAATCTCATGCATATAAAACGTTTTAAAGACACAAAGGAGAGAGCAGTTATGTATAAATATTACAGAGCGTCGAATAAAATATTCGTTTATATTAAATGCAAATTATATGAACCATTCATTTATGTTTATGATATGTTTAAACATTTCTAGTTGTTTCGTAATATTGAATTTTGTAACTGGATAACAGTTTTCGTAAATGTAATATTATATTAATGAAGTTCTATCGAAAGTATATTTATAGAACATTTTAGAGTTTTAGAGCAATGTTATGTGTATAAATGACAAATTCAACAATAAAAACGTCATGGGGAAATAAAACAATGACACGAATGTAATGTTGAACATATATTTTCTCCTAGCTTAACAAACAAACGATGTTATATTTCTAGCTTCTTGGTATTCTAGAATTTAGGTATATAGTGGATATTATAGTTTAGTTATGTAATGGACTTTCTAGTGTTTAAGTATATAGTAGATTTTTTAATAAAACTGATAATTTGACTAAATGAATATTTCATTTTAAATTAATTACAATATCAATTAAATTAAGTTAAAATATGTATACTGATTCTATTCTAACTACTGTAATGAAGAATAAAAAACGAAATGTTCTACATTGGTCAACGGAATTTTTTTCGAAATACATTGTTTTTAGCAATTACGAGAATTTGCCACCCATTGTTTGTTTCATTTTCATTTCGATACGTTGCACTGTTTCAAAGCTCATGTTATAATTAATACAAAATGCAAAATAAATTTCTAAAAAATACTACTTTTAAAATAATTTAACTGTAATAGTTTTAAAATAACCCATAAATCTAACTAGAATTTTCGAAATTCTTTTTTTTTAGAAGTTAACATTTCATATACATCTATTGTCATATACATATACATTCAATAATATATTTTTAATATAATTATATATCTATATCAT
>CM063505.1:134066630-134094130 GCA_032207245.1 Pardosa pseudoannulata
GAATATAACTAAAAACACCCTCAAATTTTTTTTCATCTGAATTTAAAGCTTTATTGTATTTATATATTCTTATATAATATATACTCTTATATAAAATTTCAAGTCATTGGTACTATTCTTTCTTATTTTGGAGTTTAAATGGTTAAGGAGACTTGCATTATAGTTAGACGAAAAGAGCTACACGTGTTTTAATCTCAGAGATTATAGATATTACTTTAGAATTTATCTTTTCTTTGCTTTAGTTTTGACTGTTCCTTGGCCATAAGAAAATTATTTTTATTTTTGGAGAAATATACTTGTAACCAACCTCATGGACATTTAAAACTTGAATTCATTTATAACCAACTAATCTGCTTTTTCCTTTGTATGAAATGAGAAGGAATCCACTGCAAGACAATCACTTTATACTTTACTTGCAATTGTCGTAGTAAAGATCTGTATCACAACATATGTAAAGAAATTGAATCATGTCTAGCATTGAAGATTGCTAGTACTGATACTTGAAATTCTGAGACTATATGAAACTATTCAGAAAGGAAGATGCAAAAATTTAGATGGGTAAAAGCAACTATAATCTTCTTCTTTAATGACCTTATTATAGAACATAATATATATGCAAAGGGAGATATCTTGATAATTTTTATCCTTCTTTATGTCTTTCAATTGAATATATCGTGATATGCCTAGAAAAAATATTGTTTTTGGTTTCTAATAGTTTTCTGTGCTTGAAGAACCATTTATAAGTTTGTAAAAACATACATTCTATTAAAGTTATGTAACTTTATTTAAATGAGTGAGATACAGATGGCTAATTTTAGCTCACTTATTTTCAATAAAACAAGAACTTTTATAAAACTTAAAGTAGAGGGAATTTATACACGCTTACGAAGTAAATGAAAAAGGGAATATGCGTAAGTGTCTGCACATGAAATTAAAACCTTAAGTAACAGCATAACAGTCAGCAAGGGTATCAAGGTCTGGAAGATTCAGCCAGGTCATAGCTGAAAGATTGTGAATTTAAGGCCTGAGCCGAACATACACCATCGTTTTCACTAACGGCAGATCAAACACGTGAAATAGGCTTGTAGTCATAATTTCTGCTAAGTTCAAATGGTATTTATAGAGGGTGCATGCCATGCCTAAGGGTCTTCTGCTTTGTTATTGTTTCGAAAGTTTGAAAATAATTTCTTGAATCTTCAAACTCTCCGTACAACGAGAACAATCATGAGAAGTCACATTTCTAAGCTGTGACAAGTCACCAACGAACTAACTAAAGCAGCAAATGTGGCTTTTTATTATTATTTAACACTAGGTTTAAGGGACACACCATTTTGACGCATTTCGAATTTTATAAGGGTAAATTACAAAATCTTTTTGCATTTTTATTTTATCCTTGTACTGACTTTTATCCATTGAACGACGTAAATATATACTGAAGTCTGTTTTATTTAAAAGTGTTCAAATACTGAAAATTTCCATGTGGCACAGTTATCTGTATGAATATGAGTCAATTTGCCGTGAGTGTACTGCAGATAAAATTTTTAGTAAATTAGTTCTACTCATGCAAACATTACAACAATAATAGGAATGTACCAACAATACTTTGATTCATTATTCGATATTGTTATCTCAAATGAAACAAGTAATAACCAACAGTTGAAAGAACGAAACATAGAATGTCAGTTGAAGTCAGAGTGTGAGGAGATTTGGAAAGATTTAGTTGCTTAGAGTATTGAAAAATAAAATAGGATATTTTTTGAATTACTAATATTATAGTGAACCTCAATACTATTTTATATTTTGATTTCTTACTTATAGTGTATAATTACACTGCTTTCTGAGTAGTGTTATATGTTTTCGTAGAGATAGGTATGTAAGAAACGTTCGTAAACTATAGTGTTAAGCGATTATTCTTATTACTGTAGATTCGCTGCTAGTTTTCGCGGTACTTACGTATTATCGCAACCAGGTTGGCGCGATTTGTAAGTTTCAGTAAGAAAGTATGAATAGAAAGAAAATGTACATTTATTAATTACAGATAATTTTTAATACAGTTTTTTATATTATTTTGTTTTAAAATATAAAATAGCAATTAAACCCTTCCGGTTTCGAATTTGAATAAGTTGCAGAATTATTTTTTCGGCTGAAATCTTTTGGCTATTACTTTTTTAGCACTGATTCCGTCTTTGCCATTAACAGCTTGAGCTTGGCGCCATATAAATTCGATAAGGTATGAGTCAAGATGATGACGGGCTGTTCTTCTCTGTTTTTTGTTGCGCCATTTGGCTGAGCCCTACATGCGCTCTACATGTTGTGTGTGAACGCCCGTGTCGGGATCCACAAAGTGATATTTGTGACTAACAGTTCCATGCAGAAATCCAGCATTTTCCAACTCACATGTCTTGTATCCTTTCCAGCAATCCAAATAAATAATGCTTCCTTTCTTGATATTTTCGTGATTTTTTTCCATGAGGGTAACGGCGCTTCTGTTGTGGTACAGTAACCAAAAAAGTCTCTTTCGTTTCTCGGCAAATTCAGCCAAAAACCGATTTCTGTGGTAGTACACGCCCAGTATTTTTTTTTTTATAATTTCTTTACGAAAAACCACGTATAACACGTAGGGTTGACGTAATTAGGGTCGCCAAATTTGGCGATTTATGCGAATTTTGGCCTGGTTGCGTTAATACTTAAGTACCGTTTTCGTATTGTATTACAAGTGCATGGGTTTAAAAAAGTAATTTTTTTTTCTATATCTCATCCCTCCAGATATATCGCGCAATTTAATATATAATGTATGTTCCATATTTCCCGATAAGTGCAGTGTAATCAAGCACTACTGTATTTCTGAATAAAAGTTTTATTTTCATGATTATTTAATATTAAACTTAACAGAATTTCAAGACTGAGCATATTTTTTAATATTTAAATTTTAATGATTATTTTAATAGTTATTTCATTGTCCACTACGTTGTTCGTTTATTTTTAATAAATGTACCACTAGTTATACAAACACATGTATATGCATTAAAGAAATGCAATTTGTGGAACTACTTTGATTTACCCCCCAAATGGGAAATTTGGCGACTTTTTTTTTCTCAACAAGCAAAATACCTGTTTTTGGCGCATTTTTTTTCTCGCCAAGATGGATTCTCACTAAATACAAATAAAAATTACATAAAAAATGCGGAATCATTAAATACAAAAAAAAAAGAATACCTAAAAAATACAATAAATACATAAGAAATATAAATAAATGACACTGAATAACATATTATATGCAATTTACACAAAAATTTTAACAAATACAATTGAAAATACGTATCAACAATCTAATAAAAAGAATTATTTATACAGAAATTTTGAATTCCTCCCAATTTACCCCAGCAGCAATTTCAATTTTCCGACTCAAAATTCCCTGAAACTTTTCAACAACACTATATACAGTAGGCATATTGAAAGCTAAAAGATAAAAATAATTAAAAGAAAAAAAAAATATAATTGGAAAATACAACCAGATTTGTAGCAAAATACAGCAAGTCAGAAATCCGCTTGATCACTTCACAAAGAAATGGCGAATGAATGAAATGGAGGTAAAACATATATGAAATCCAAAAATTGTTGACACAAAACTTTAAAAAAAAACTCAAAAATGGTACAAAATACAAGAAAATACTAAATTTGGCAACAGCAAAAACCTAAGAGCTGAAAAAACCTAAATTGGCAACACCAAAATAAGAAACAGAAACCCTAAAAAGTTTGTAGGGAGTGCCAGATTTATCGCGAAATATTTTGTCGTGTATATCAAAGTTGTACCGCAATGTGTTGTCTAAAATAAGAAACTATGAAGCAAAAATTTTATTCTACGTAAAAAAATTAAACTTGGGTGTAATTAAAGTTTTTTCCCGTGAATTATGAGATGCCATATTAAAGAATATAGAGAAAATATGAAGTTGTTACTTTTAACAATACCCAGACTTTCAATTTGAGTATGTCTGAAGCTATAATCCCAGTTCTTACGAAATCTAAATAAGTGACTTTATAAATTTTCACTTAAATTTATCTTTAATACATATGTATATTATTCCGTAAATTAGCATTTTTTCATAAGCAAAAATATTGGAATGAGATATTGGATTAATACGTAAACAATTCTTAGAAAATATGTAATTACTGCAAACTTTTATTCATAATAGTTATCTTTTATATTTTAAAATTACATTTTAGAAAAAAAAATAATCTAGACTAATGTATTTGCTTTTATATTTTTGCTCCTTTTTGTACGTTCTTTTAAATTTGGTAAGGTGATTAAGTCATGTATATAAGTATATTATCCTCATGTAATAAAAAATATATCTGCTATCAATTACTGAGGATTATGATAAATATTTTTAAAGAAGTTTAAAGCTGAAATACTACAATAAACAACCTAATTTTTAGCCTTCTACACTAAAAAATATTTATATAAAAAATAAAACATCTTACGGAATGTTAATCCTATTTCCTTTGGATTATCTTGTATTTTATAGATTGGTGAAAAAATTGTTATTGCATTGAAAGTCATTAAATATTTATATTTTTATAGTTATCAGAAGACTCACAACATTGCAGAGTTTTTTGTAATGTTCAAAATATAGATATGAAATTAAAGTTATGAAAGTTTTAAACACTATATCTGCCAAGTCAAAATAAACTTTTTAAATTTTAGCTTCATATTATTCTCTAATTTTAATTATTTCTTAACACATATTATTTTTCCATTTTCATAAAATAGGTATGAAATAAGTTCAATGTTTATCTCATTTAACTCAGTAACTCTTTTTCATCCAGCTCATCATGAATCTAAAATTGTGCTTTTGCTACAACACGATGTTCTTTTTGATACCTTATGTATATTATAAGTATCTAGTTTTAAAGGATTTTTCATATAAATATCAACACAATTTTTAGTAATAACATCGATTTTTATAGCGTTAGAAATTTCTGAGTTTAAATGTAACAGAATGTACAATACTTGTTATATAGCTATTATATTCACTTTGTTTTCAATCATGTTTCATTTTAGTGTAGATTACCGCAATTACGTAAGAAAAATATATAACCTCTATTTTTCTCCTACTCTGGTATTGAGTTCAGTACCCGCAAATTTTATTTTATAATGCCTATTCATAAAATCATTGTAACCTGTACGAGCAGTGCTAATACTATACTGAGAAAATGCACAAAGAATCCAGAAGTTCCATAGGGAATCCCCTATAATCAAGTTACACTACTGAATGAATATTACAGTCTATCTCTCACATATACATATACACTCAGATAAAGTTAAGAAAATTTAAGAAGCATACGATGTAGGATCTCTTGAGTATGAAGTAGTGCTTATACTATAATGAGAAAATGCAGAAAGAATCCAATAAATATAATGCTGGAAGTTCCATAGGGATTCCTACCCAATCAAGTCAAGATACAGTTAAGAAAATATAAGAAGCATAAGAAGTAAGATCTCTTAAGTATGAAGTAGTGCTTATAAAAATATAATATTGATAACTAACAAATATAATGCAGAAAGTTACATAGGAAATCCCATTCAATCAAGTCAAGATACAGTTAAAAAATATAAGAAGCAAACGAAATAGGATATCTTGAGTATGAAGTAGTAATTATACTATACGCAGAAAATGCACAAAGAATCCAACAAATGTAATGCCGAAAGTTCCATAGGGAATCCCATCCTATCAAATCAAGATACAGTTAAGAAAATATAAGAAGCATACAAAGTAGGATCTGTTAAGAATGAAGTAGTGATTATGAAAATATAATATTAACAACTAACAAATATAATGCGGAAACTTCCGTAGGAAATCCCATTCAACCAAGTCTACAGTTAAAAAAAATATAAGAAGCATTCGAAATAGGATATCTTGAGTATGAAGTAGTGATTATACTATACTGAGAAAATGCACAACGAAACCAACAAATATAATGCCGGAAGTTCCATAGGGAATCCCATCCAATCAAGTCACACTACTGAATGAATATTACAGTCTATCTCTCACATATACACACACTCTCAGTTACAGTTAAGAAAATATAAGAAGCATACGAAGTATGATTTCTTGAGTATGAAGTATACTACAATTTAGTTCGACTTTGGAATCATTACAAATAAAGCAGAATGCAAATGTCTTATAATTTATTTCATTGCATTGTTTTTTCATAACACATGCTTCTTTAGAAACAATATTTTTTTATTCGTGAAAAAAACCGAAGAAATCTTTGCTAAAATTAAATTCTTGTAGTAAGCGTGTTATTATTAACTTGATCCAGGGCTTTTAATGCCTAATATGATTAACTTAGTATTCTGAAGCTGCGACAGCAACCTGAAGTGGCACTCTGGATGCTGCTATCCAAAGAGAGGCCACTCATGGTACGATTAAGATTAAGTCCAACTGAATAAGGAACAAACTCTACAAAGGGGATCTTGTGAGTACAGCTAGAACACGGAAACGGTCATTCGGGTATCACGGATTCGTGACACTTGTACTCACTTATAGGAGGCTTACCCCTGATAGGTTAGGCTATTAGTGAAAAGTTTTCTAACACTGGGATTATTTATTATTTCCACAAAAAATTTTAATTTTTCATTTGTTAGCATGTTAAACATAAGGCCTTTTAAAATTTTAAAAGAATTTATGTAAAAATAAGTCAACTTATATATTAACTTAATATTAACTATACTCAGTCAAGGATTCTTCTTATTTTATTCCGAATTGAAGAAGACAAGAAATGAAATGCGCTTCTTTTATTTTTATTGAAATTAATATTATATATGGCAAAGAATGCATAATAATGAATTGTTAATGAATAAATACATTCTAAATAATTGTTTTTACGATTCAGGAAATGTATAGTTTTATGGGTTGGCAGACATAAACCTTTTTTAATTAGAGTAACATAATATATTCAAAGAAAGCCTTGCATTACACAAATATTTAAGCTTTTCTCGATATCTCTTTTTGGTAAGGCAAGTTTAAATTATAGTAATCTAAAAGAGATCAAGCTTTGTCTAATCTGTTAGGATAGTAATTCAGTAAATGAATATTTCACATTTTAATATTATTGTGATTATTAATAAAGCAATTAAGATTTTTTTAAAGTTTTAATTTTTTTAATTCAGTTAATCTTATTAAAAATTACATACAGTAAAAATAAACAAAAATTAGGCCACTTATAATCCGATTAACATTAAGCCCAACTCAATAAGGAACATACACTACAAAGGTAATCTCGTGAGTACCAGCTAGAACACGGTAAAGATCATTCGGGTATCTCATCGGGTTCGTGACACTTGTACTCACTTATAGGAGGCTTACCCCTGATGGGGGTACGTTATTGATGAAAAGTTTCCTAAAGCTGGGATTATTTATTATTTCGCAAAAATAATTTAATTTTTTATTTGTAATTCTAGTAATGCCAAGAATTTCCGGAAAGAGACCATTCAAGGTTTTAAATTATATAAGTGAAGAATGTTCTGAAATGGATGAAAGCTCAGAATCTGATCGTAAAGAAGAATTGAATTATTCACTTGAAACTTGAAATTTCAAACGGTCATATATTTATTAATCAAATATAATGCTATATTAAATGCAGATTGTCGAAAGATATCTTTTGGTCCTTATAAATCTATAGTGGTTACATAATGTTAATATTAAAATCTTGGAAATGGATATATTCCTTTCGAAAATAAATATCCTTTTTTGGAAGAGGAAATAACTTTATTTTTACATATAGCTATATGGAATATTAAAAATTACATTGTTTCGATTCTAAATAAAAAATAAGCATAATCATGAGTATAATTATTCAATAATGTGCACAAAGTGAAAATTTGAAACCGCATATGTTAAATTTAGAATTAAATATGGAGCTATAAAATTAAAAAAAAAATTTTTTCAACTCAGTGAAAAGAAAATTTCATGAAATATTTTATTTTAAAAGTATTATAAAGTTTAGATATTGTGAGAGTTCTAAGTTACCAAAATCTTTAAATCTTTGAATAAAAAAGGAAAGAAAAAAAGAAAAAAATAATAAAAAAGGAAAAATATACCATTATAATGTCATTATGCAAATATTATAGTCTTTGGTGCACATTAACATAAACTACTTAATTTTTAACTCTTACTTCAACGATATAATTTTAAATGTACCTTAATTTATTACGCTAAGATTATTCTGCACAATAATTGTCTACAGGTAAATTAATATCAAAACTTTGTTGATTTCATGAAGAAACGCAGAAATAAATTTGTTGAACTCTCTTCTAGATATGTTTTTAAATTAATTGATTATTTACGAAATAATTTAGAGTTGTATTATAGAATCTTATTGGATAAATTATGTTTTATGTATTATTATTAATACTAGCTCAAAAATATTTAACAAAATTGCACCACTACAATGCATATTAACTTAAACCATATATTACTTAAACCATATAATTTTTAATGTAACTTTATTTATTAGACTAAAACAATTATGTACAATAATTATCTACAGGTAAATTAATATCAAAATTTTGTTAATTTCATGAAGAAAAGCAGTAATAATTATTTTAAACTCTCCTCTAGCTATTTTTTTTAAATTAATTGATTATTTACGAAATAATTTACAGCAGTATTATAGAATCGTATTGGATAAATTATGTTTTATGTATTATTATTAACCTCGCTCAAAAACATTTAACAAAATTGCATCACTACAATGCATATTAATAACATACTCGTAATTTAAAATTTCACCCGTAAAAATCAAAATTCCGTATAATTTGCAATTGACTATTATAGTTTGTTCAGTTATGATACTCACCTGACATTTTCAGTCATTTATGAAATTCATTCATTTTGTTGGCTATAGAATGTAATATTGTAATAAATCGACATTGTTCTTTCTTTTTAATCGATGACAATTTAATTTCCTTATTCTTCGGGCTCCATTAAGATCATCCATGTTTTGAAACTCAATTCTGAATTCTTTCAAGAAATCACTTATGTCGATAAATCTCCGTAATTTACTTTCCGGTAAAACCGTTCTCCAAATCTGTCAAGATGTACGTCATCATACATCACGTTAATTGAGCAATTTTCGTTCATTCCGGTCAGACATCACCCATGTGATGCTTCGTTAACAATATATTGCTCTCTGCTTCCATTTATCAACGTTAACTAGATTCTCTAAATTTTCTAACTTTGCAATACTACTGGAATAAAATAACACTTTCGCTTTAAATTTCAGTTCTCATAAATTGCTTTTAGATTGGTTCTTTCCAAAGTTTTGAATTCCTATTTTTTTACGTGCTGAAAGAAAGTTTTTCAAGCATAATATGGTTGGTAATAGTTGTATTGGTTTTCTGAAATACTTTCCTTAATGGAATACTTGAAGACTTTTTTGAGAACGGGATAAATATTTCCGAAATATTAAATGTTTACATCAACTAATTATATTTAACTTATTAATACTGAAGATAAATATAAGTAAGGTATATTCGATGTCCATCAAAAATTATAGTATAAATAACTACTGTAGTAAAAGTCATGAATTTCAGGAATAAAGTAAGAAGTTACTGTTAAGTACAACATTTTAAATTTAACGCGTATCTCTTTAACTGCTAAATTTTAACTTAGTGTCACCCATGAGGTACTTTCATCTCATGGGCATTACCCACTTGATGCTTTGTTAACTTTTTATTATATTTTTCTATAGATATTGTTAACTAGATTCACTAAATTTTCTGGCTTTGAATTACAGCAGGAATAAAAAAAAATGCTTTCGTTCTTAATGGGGAACTAAGCTATGGGTTGTGATTGTACCACAAATTTAAAACATTAAAAGCTGGTTAATTTCGATGCTTAACAACTAAACATATTATATCTAATCCAATTTATTATTGCACATGAGATGCTTTATTAAATGGGGATTAGGTTTTGTATCTATTTATAAAACTAACTAGATTGACAAATTTTTCTAGGTTTGAAATGTTACTGGAATAATGATACACTTGACATAAGTAATAACAGTTATAGTCAGGGATGGAGATAGCTCAGACATAGGGTTAAAAATTGATTGGATCGAAAAAGATTTTATATTCTCTGCCCATAATTTAAAAGTTTCAGAATTAAATATTAATTGACTATATGAATTTTATTCAACAGAACTTAGCGTCACCCATGAGCTACTTTCATCTCGTGGTCATTGCCCACTTGATGCTTTGTTAACTTTTTTACTTTTTGCTCCTATTTATATTATTAACTTAATTACCTAACTTTTCTGTCTGTGAATTACAGGTGGAATAAAAAACAATACTTTCGTTATAAATTTCAGTTCGCATAAGTTGACTTTAGATTCGATTTTTTGGTATTTTCAAAGATCACATAAGTAATATAATATATATTATTGGGTGGATACAGTTCAGCAATGGGGTACTAAGCGATGGGTTGTGATTGTACCACAAAGTTAAACCATTCAAAGCTGGTTAATTTTGATGCTTAAAAACTAAACATATTATATCGAATCCAATTTAGTATTGCTTATGAGATGCTTTGTTAACTGTGGATTAAGTTTTGCATCTAATTATAAAACTAACTAGATTCAGAAAGTTTTCTAGGTTTGAAATACTACTGGAATAAAGATAGTCTTTCGTTTTAAATTTTAATCTTTATAATTTGTATCTTTTGCTCGTTTTCGAGTTGACATAAGTAATAACAGCTATAGTCCGGGACGGAGATAGCTCAGACATATTATTCAAAATGGATTTTATCGAAAAAGATTTTACATTCACTGACCATAATTTAAAAGTTTCAGAATTAAATATTAATTGACAATATGAATTTTATTCAACAGAACTTAGCGTCTCCCACGAGCTACTTTCATCTCATGATCATTGCCCACTTGATGCTTTGTTAACTTTTTTTTTAATTTTTGCTCCTATATATATTGCTAACTAGATTCAATAACTTTTCCGGTCGTAAATTACAAGTGGAATAAAAAAATACTTTCTTCTAAATTTCAGTTCTGATAAGTTGATTTTACATTGGATTTTTTGGTATTTTCAAAGACCACATCAGTAATGTAATATATATTATTGGGTGGATACAGTTCAGCAATGGGGTACTAATTGATGGGTTGTGATTGTACTACAAAGTGAAAACATTCAAAGCTGGTTAATTTCGATGCTTAACAGCTAAACATATTATATCGAATCCAATTTAGTATTGCTCATGAGAAGCTTTGTTAACTGTGGATTGCGTTTTGTATCTATTTATGAAACTACACTCTCTATCCACTTCGTGTTTCATGTTTTGCGGCTTCAGTGTTTCGCAATTTTTCCAAAATATTCAAAAATAAAAATGAATAAATATAACCATGTCGGCAGCCACACATCGGAAAGAAGCTTTTATTCATGTTAATGCCGGAGAGAGAAGGATCCCTTCAAGTCAAACAAAGATATGAGTGGACTCAAAGTACATACCACGGGCTTTTGAGAGGACAAAATCTGGAAGTGGGGAAAAGATGAAGCGGAAGATGAAGAACAAATTGAAAAGTGTGGCCTAACCCTGGAGAATTTGCAATAATTGTGCAAAATGGCAAGAATTTGCACAAGTCATTGACGACAATATGGTTCGAGCTGTCTCTTTCAGCAATATCGTTGACGGGGTTATGATCTTGCACAGGGGAGTTTTAAAGGAAAAGGAAAACCAAAGACAACTACCCATCACCATGTTTCTGTCCAAGGTAAAGGCTCCTGGCTCTACCGTCAGCCCCTCCAACAGAAGAGTCTCCAAGTGAGAGCCTCTCCTCCGCCACCAACACAAGACTCTTTGCCTCTCTCAGAAAGCAATGTTGATTAATGTTTATTAATCTATAAGGCTTTGTAACTAATCTTATTAATTAGAACTGACACGTTTAAGTGAATACATAAACTGTTGTAATTTTTTCTTAAATGTGTAAAGTATAAATACTGTTTACATATTTTAAACATTCCTGTACCCGCATACACGAAAAACCCCAGGTCCTACTTTGCGGTTTTTCAGCTTTTGCAGAAGGTTCTGGTCCCCATTAATGGCGGAAAAGGAGGAATCACTGTAACTATATTCCCAAAGATTTCTAGTTTTGAAATACTACTGGAATAAAGATAGACTTTCGTTTTGAATTTCAGTCTTCATAAATTGATTTTAATTTGTATATTTTGCTCGTTTTCGAGTTGACATAGGTAATAACAGTTATAGTCAGGGATGGAAATAGCTCAGATATAGGATTCAAAATTGATTGGATCAAAAAAGATTTTACATTCACTGACCATAATGTAAAAGTTTCAGAATTAAATATTAATTGATTATATGAAAGTAAGAGAAAATGTGAGGTATGTCTTAGTTCCTTTGCCAAGATTACAATTCTCGCTGAGAGCAGCACGGAAATGTTGGGTGTTCCCTACCCACATTGGTTTGGCTTCAATGAGAGCCCTCTAACACTAACGGAATTTAACACTTCCCAATTTTGTATATGTCAGACACCTTAGAATTTTGAAAATGCTTCTCTTAACCATATGTATCTTTCCTGGAGAATGAAAAGTCAATTGAAAAGCCGAATATTGAGGTTAGATATAGGATCACAATGGAGATTGTCCCTATATTGAGACCGTATATCAACATAACTATATTTAACCCTTTAACGGGCAGTTGTTTCGCAGCAAAACCACCTATTAATAATCTTTTCTCTTCTTTTGAAAAACATATGAAGAAATTTTTTTAACTCTTTGATGTAGCAATTGATGGTACCATTATGTACAATTAATTTTTCTCTTTGAAATATATTTAAACTCAAGAATTTGATAAATCAAGAATTTGATTTTTCTCTTTATGGCTTCACCTACCCGAAACAACACTGATAAACCGTGTAGTTATTCATTATATCATTTTAATGATAATTATATATTGGTCTTCAAATATAATTATCTCTGTCAAATATAATTAAGCTTAAGAAACTTGTTTTCATTATGTACAAGGGAACTGTTTCACAATTATTCCTCCCCCCCTCAAAGAAAGAATCCAACCTCCCAGAGAAGTGTAAAATTTGCTTTCATATTTTTCAGATTTATAAGGTTCACAGACAACGTTTATAACATAATGCCATTAAATCTAAAGGAATTTTTAATCGTGACTTTAAAGGGTTAAGTTACATATATAATGAATACATTTTAAACATTGAAGAATATATAATTATTTACGAATGTCTTTTAAACTTTTTAAGTAAATAGTAGCATATGTACCCATTAAAAAAAGGGAGTAAGAATAAAGTTAGTCGATGCTAATAAATAACCTTCTTAAAAAATATATAACTCTCTGTTTTCTTCTATGATGCTATATCGATTCTCTAATTGTTTTAATGAGTCATATGACTCTTAGAAGTCAAAACATATAAAATAATTATAATTTTAGATTTATCATAGTTTGAAACTACTAATTTTAGAAACTTCCATTTCTTAACATAGTTAAAACAAATTATTATCTTCACTTACATGTCTTATTCATTTTTAAAACATAAAAAATATTTTTGTTAGAAATTTTTAAATAGGAAAAACTTTGTTTGGTATCAAAAACGATATTAAAGTTATCACACATGATAACTAAAAATACAATTAAGTTAAAGACAAACTTATTGTTTTAAATCATGCTGCCATATCTCAAAATAACTTTGAACGAAAATTTGTATGTATTTAACCCATTAACGCCCAAATTATTTTTTTTCGACATAATGTTATATAATTCATAAATTGGGTGTCTTTTACTATCAACATGAATATTATTATCGAATTTTATCAATACGTACCATAGTTTTTAAAAAATATGCTGATCTAAAAATAGATCACTGGGCGTTCGGGGGATATATTTTAGCAAATACACAACAATCAGTAGTACTTCAATAACGTGGTAAAAACGAACCAAATAGATAAAAACTAATGTGTTTTCTTTTAAAAAACGTTTATTTATCCAGAATTTCACAATATTACAGAATGTACTTAGTAGCGTTCAGTTATTTAAAAGACAAAATTTTAATGTTTCTACAGTTTAGTGTGTAATTTGATGAAACATTTCTTGCATAAAGTGTCATCGCACTTCACAAAATATGTTAGGGACCTTCCTTGTCACCCTACAAGTCGACAGCTTCCCTTTCTTTGTCCCATATTGTAATCCATTTTATCAAAGCGAACATCATCACTGACATTAGCTGTTAATGATGAAGGAAAACTGTAAGGTCGATCTTTCAAAACCTTTTTTCCGATTCCCAATTTTAGATATTTTACAGCTCTTCCGAAATCTTTTATGGACATAAAATCACCTTTATGTGCATTTTTGATCAGAATACTTGCATTCACTACAGCCATATCAATTATTCGAGGGAATAGACACCAGTACCATTTTTTACCTTTTATTGCTATGATGTGTTTCTCTAGAGGCAAATCATGATGGTCTCCCATATGTTTGTTATAATTATTTATTAAATTTGGTTGTGGGATTGATACTTTTTCTTTTTTCTCAGAAGATCATCTTTGAACTTTTGATGTGCACTCAACACTATCAAAGTGTGTAGCAACAGCCACGCGCTTATTGTCTTTCCATCTAAGTATCGTGATTTTATTTTTTAGTCGAACCGAAAATCATAAGTGTCACTTTGCATTTTATCAAACTCCTTTAAAGACTTTAGGGTGCATTTCTCAGTTCTAGTGTCTTTTACAGTACCAGTAGCTCGGAAGCCCTTTTCTTGTAAATTATGCAATAAAAGATGACTAGTGAAAACTTTTACATGGCTAGATGGATTTGTTTCAACAGATAACATATTCAGTACAACTCTTTCTCCCAGGGACCTAATGAACGAGTCTCATATAGTTATTTTCCACAATACAATGAAAATTTATAGCAGTATCCAGCATCAACCCACATTGCCTACAATTTTTAACCAAACCGTATTGGTTTAGCCCTTATGAATTGTTTTAAAGAGTGATGTCCATAATACCTTATAATCATCTCATACATAGAAAGGTACATGCTAAATATCCCCCACTGTTTAAAATTTTCATTTACTATCTCCAATGGAGCGTGTAAATTATCATCATCTATTTCCTTTTCATCTGTCAATTCATCTACATCAGGTGATATAGCAATAATATCCTCTTCAATTTGTTCAGAAAACAGATAATCAACTGCATCCTGAACGTTATTAAATACTTTTCGACTCATATTTTCATGTAAAGGTGAAAAAACACAATATTACCAGAGAGTCGGGGAAAAAATGCCCGAACGCCCACTGATCTATTTCTAGATCAGCAATATTTCGACACTAATTTTTACTATTTATATTTATTTTAAGATATCATAGCTTTATATTCTAATAGCTACATCTATGAAGATATTAAAATACCAAAAAAAGTTTAAGTTACTGGTATTGTTTAGCTGTTTTCAGGGTTTATGTTAAGAAACGTTGAAAAACTACAGAACGAAATGGCGATTCAAACTTTCTGTTATCGCTTTAGATCAATAACCAAACAAAACAAAAAAAACCACCTGTTGGTAAACAGGTGCATCCCTTGTCTTGCCCCATGTGCAATGTGGAATGTGTGGGGTGAGTTGAAGGTCATCTAAAAGCGAATTTCCCACGCTATGTTTAGCGATCTAAAAATAGATCACTGGGAGCTAATGGGTTAACATTTTACAAATATTATTCTGAATTTTTTGTCGATTTAACAGTCGTATGACTCCTTAACATTCAAATAATAACGGTATAAAATAATATTTTTATATTAAATATAAATACACATATGACGATAATACAATACTTCTTTTAACAATTTTAAATTATTTTGTATAAAAAATAAAAATTTGTTTGAAAGCCTAATAATTGCAGTAATAGTTATAATAAAGATGTATAATATTTACCGTAACGATATGTACCTTTGTTGCTAACATAAAAGAGAATTTCGAAACCGTAACAATGAGTTTTATTAAGCTAATTATTCATTACTAGAGTAAATTCTGAATGCTATTTAAACACTGATGAATAATTAATTATCCAGGTAAGTCTGTTGTGCTTTCAAAATAAGAAATAATGTATCCAACGAGTGTAATAAAATTCTTAGAGATTTAAGTACAAAGATAGTTTCTAATGCTATAAAGCAAAGTTCTTCGTAAATATATCGAAGTCTTTAAAGAGATTCGTCATTTTAATTCACCTTAATTGATATATTTTGTTTTTTGGTCACATATCTCCCATTTCTCGCTTTGTTAACAATATTGCATTCTGCTTTCATTTATCAATCTATGCTATATAGTACCGGAATAAAATAAAACTTTCATTTTAAAATCTAGTCCTCAAAAGTTGTTTTCGGTGGTGTTAGTTATAAATTATTATTTCTTATAGATTAACTATATGTTATTTCGATCATTGAAATAATAGTATGCAAAATGTTGCAAGATATTTAGGATCCGTTTGAAATTTATTAAATTAAATTACATACAGATCAAAAGCAGTTCCAACAGCAGTTTAATGTTTAATAAATTATCTCTTTTAATTGAATTATCTGCGTTTATTTATCAATCTATACTGTATAATACCGGAATAAAATAAAACTTTCGTTGTAAAATCCAGTAATCAAAAGTTGTTTTCGATGGTGCTAGCTATAAATTATTATTTCTTATAGATTAAATATATATATGTTATTTTGACCCTTGAAATAATAGTATACAAAATGTTATAGAATATTTAAGATACGTTTGAAATTTATTAAATTAAAATTCAAACGTATCAAAAGAAGTTCAAATAGCACTTTGAAATTTATTAAATTATATCTTTTAATTGAATCAAATAAAATTAGAAAAACTAATAGAGAAAGATTTTTAACTTATATCAAGTACATCCACTCACCAGAAATCATATTTATAATTATATATATTTTTTCTGACAACTAAATATTTAGTTAATTTTTAATCCTTAAAAGATTACATTCTTATTCAACAATTACTTTTCTTCAGCATAGTAATAAATTTTAATTTTTGTATTTAAAATATTTTAGTGTTAATTTGAACTACATATTTTACTGTCAAGATCACCTTAATTATATCTTATCACATAACTTTTTTCAAATTCTGCTGTACTAGTGTTTCTATTTTTTCATTATAATCCAGTAAGACAGATTATTTCATGAATTAATAAGAACATAAGCAGATGTAAAATATGAACATATTTTTATAAAGTTTTCTAGTCTATAGAATCAGATATACTATCAGAATAGATTAAAACTATTAGGATAATTTGTCGACATCATTTAAAAATCTAAGTTGCTTAACCTAAATATAGATACATTTGATCGTATTATGATTTAAATTTATTGTAATGCATTGTATATTTAATAAATTTTAAACACCGAAGATTAGTTTATAAAATACATTTATCAGTAAAATATGTGAATTGTATAAGTAATAATTCAAGCAATCATTGTGATAAAATGCATGAAATTCCAGAACATAGTTAAACACTGTAATATGCAAAAATAACTTTTGAAGAAACGAGAAATAATTACAATATTACCCAGGACATTTGAGTTCAAAGAAACAATGTATAAATATGATTTCATTCTAGTTACTATATTTAAAAAAATTCTAATTTAATAACATTTATATTTCATATATATGAATTATATACTTTAATTTACAATACATAAGATCATACATATAAAATTTATGCAAACAAAAATAATAAAATTAAAGGTTTAAAATATTCTATAAAAAAAAGACTTATAACAAAGTAACTTGTATAAGAAAAATTGTAGCTAAAATAAATTTATTGTAATGCATTATATTTTTAATAAATTTTAAACATCGAAGATTAGTTTATAAAAAAGATATATCTGTAAAATATGCGAATTGTATAAGTATCAATTCAAGCAATCATTGTGATAAAATGCATGAAATTCCAGAACATAGTTTAAAATATCTACTTCGTCCAAAGTAGAATATTCGTGAATGACTATTAGTAATACTGAAATATGCAAAAATATATTATGAAAAAACAAAATATAGTTACAATATAGTCAAGAGCACACCGGACATTTCATTTCAAAGAAACGATGCATAAATATGATTTCATTCTAATTGCTATATTTTTTAAAAATATTAATTTATAACTTTTATACTTCATATATATGAGTTATATACTTTAATTTACATGGCATAAGATCATACATATAAAATTTATGCAAAAAAAATAATAATTCAAAGGTTTTAAATATGCTATAACAAAAAAAATGACTTATAACAAAATAACTTGTATAAGAAAAATTTTAGTGAAAATAAATTTATTGTAATGCATTATATTTTTAATAAATTTTAAACACCGAAGATTAGTTTATAAAATAGATATATCGGTAAAATATGCGAATTGTATAATTAACAATTCAAGCAATCGTTGTGATAAAATTTATGAAATTCCAGAACATAGTTAAAAATATCTACTTCGTCCAAAGTAGATACTTCGTCCAAAGTAGAATATTCGTGAATGACTGTTATTAATACTGTAATATGCAAAAATGACTTATGAAGAAACGAGAAATAATTACAATATAGTCAAAGGCACACAGGACATTTGAGTTCAAAGAAACAATGTATAAATATGATTTCATTCTAATTACTATATATAAAATAATTCTAATTTAATAACATTTATATTTCATATATATGAATTATATACTTTAATTTACAATACATAAGATCATACATAAAAAATTTATGCAAACAAAAATAATAAAATTAAAGGTTTTAAATATGCTATAAAAAAAAGACTTATAACAAAACAACTTGCATAAGAAAAATTGTAGTGAAAATAAATTTATTGTAATGCATTATATTTTTAATAAATTTTAAACACCGGAGATTAGTTTATAAAATAGATATATCGATAAAATATGTGAATTGTATAAGTATGAATTCAAGCAAACATTGTGATAAAATGCATGAAATTCCAGAACATAGTTAAAAATATCTACTTCGTCCAAAGTAGAACATTCGTGAATGACTGTTATTAATACTGTAATATGCAAAAATAACTTATGAAGAAAGGAAAAATAGTTACTATATTGTCATGAGCCCACAGGACATTTCAGTTCGAAGAAAAGATGCATAAATATGATTTCATTCTAATTACTATATTTTTTAAAAATATTAATTTATAACTTTTATACTTCATATATATGAGTTTTATACTTTAATTTACATTGCATAAAATCATACATATAAATTTTATGCAAACAAAAATAATAAAATTAAAGATTTTAAATATGCTATAACAAAACAAAATGTGAGTATCATAAAATTAATACATATGCTTATATAAGAAAAATTGCAGTGAAAATAATTTATTTAAAATATTTACCTTTAAATTAAAATCCAAATGTATGCAGGAAATTATACACAAATTAAAATAGTATGAAAGAGATAGAAAATTGAATCGATATATCGTGATTTCCAGTTGCAAAGTATATATATATACCTAAAATTGATATTTTTATTTTATCATGCAAAGTATAAAGATACTAATAAATGGTTAAAGTTTTAGAAATGTAGCATTAGTATTTAAACAACAATGTGCGTAAATTTCAAAACTGCGAAAATGAGCAAATCAATTTAAAATGTTAGTACATAAATAGGGAAATATAAACAGTTACATATAAAGTATTATTATTCCCAGCTAGTACGAAATTATTACAGTATCGGGTTTAAAGTTTAAGTTTTAAAAGTCTTAAGGTCCTCTACCTCTTAAAGTATGTTACTAATCTATGCGAAAATATTTTAACTAGCTGTTCTGCATAGAAAAAATAAAAAGAGAAACTAATGTATTTATATTCTGATTTTGAAAGACGCTAAAAATTACGTATTGGAAAAAAAAACCCAAAAACCTTTTATATTAGCTAAATGCAAATAAGCAAATTTCTTTATAGAAATAAATTTACTAACGGGGAAAACTATAAAATAAACATAAAAAAATTTTTTTTTCATTCAACATTCTTTCAAATACAGCATAGTGACACATATTCAGTAAAGTTAAACATGTAAAAAAATTTAAATAATTTTAGCTAAAATAGTTTTAAAAATTCTAAAGATATATCTTTCAAAAGAATTTCTATCGAGAAACTTAAAAAAATATTTTTAATACAGGCTAATCACAGCACTTTTTTTATAACTGTACAAAAAGTTAATAATTGTATTATATAGGTTAAAAAGGATACGTTGGTAAATAGATAATTGAATTTAAAAGGGGAGCTAAATAATTTTTCATTCAAACTCTTTAAATTTAAAACATTTACAAGAATAAACTCTTCGTGTTAAGTGGTCTGAATTGAAAACAGTGCAACAGATGTATGTTAAATTATAAAAAAGTCTATATTATCAAAAGAACTTCCTAAAGAATTTCTTACTTTATTGATATTGTATGCATTCTATGCAGTTTTGTTAAAGTTGTTAATTTTTTATATAGTGTTCACTGAATCTAAATTTAGTTACGCATTAGTAATTTGTGCAAAGTTTAAATTATATGTATGTGTATGTTTGTGTGTATAAATGGTTTGTTTTTAAGTATTCTAAGTTTTAGCTATTCCATTATTTTGCCAGATAGCTTTACTCTTTATTGTGAAATTCAATTAGCTTTAATAAATATGCAGAACCTTAAAGTAAATTAAAAATATATGAAAAAATAGGGATTTAATGGATAAAAAATTTACATTTTCAACAAAAGGACTTTTAAAATTTTAAATTTTAAAAGTCTTTTTTGCTGAACTAGAATGTAAAATTAAATTAATTTGTATAAATATTAACTATACTCAGGATTTGTTTTATTGTATTCTGACTTAAAGAAGGGAAATGTAATGCGCTTCTTTTATTTTTACTGAAATGAATATTATATATGGCAAAGAATGAATAATAATGAATTGTTAATGAATGAATACATTTTAAATAACTGTTTTTACGATTCAGAAAATTATAGTTATATGGGTTGGCATACATAAACCTTGTTTAATTAGAGTAACACAAGGTATTCAGAGAAAGCCTTACATTACAAATATATTTAAGCTTTTTTCAATATCTATTTCTGGTAAGTAAGGTATGTTTAAAACATAATAATCTAAAAAAGATCAAACTTTGCCTAACATGCCCAGGATAGTAATTATTAAATGAATATTTAACATTATTGTGATTATTAATAAGACAATTGGTATTTTTTAAGTTTTAATATTTTTGATTCAGTTAATTTTTTTAAATATCACACACTACACAACAGATATAAAAATTAGTTTACTTCAATATACATTGTGGCGAAAGTTCATATTTCCCCATAGATGGCGCGCCTCCCTGTTTACGTCAGTGAATGTAACGCGCCAAAACCATTCATTCGGAAATGGGTGTTCGGTGGGACTCAAACCCATCATGTTTTAACTGTAAATATTATGTAAATAAACGTTATGTTTTATAAAAACAGTAATACTGATCCTTTTATGGATATAGGAATTTTGTCTATCCTGCCTGCACCTGTAGTTTTCTGAGACGCCTTCTTTTATTATTTTTTTGCGATTTTCGCGTCATGGTTCATCGGCCGGGAAACTCGGAACTGTTTGATCGGTGAATTTGTGTTCGGGCTCAGTTTATTTGATTTCGTTTTTGAACTGATCATCCTTTGGATTATCTTTGATACCCGGAAGGCAAAGTTGAAGACTGCTAAAGGTAGGATAGAAATTGATTGTTAATTTGAATTTGAAAAATGGATAAAACGAAAGTGAAAAGAAAAATTGTGAGAACTGCTGTTTCAAAGCTTTTGAATAAGATTGAAAATGATTTAAATAGTCGAAATATTGAAGCATGTGTTCTTGAAGGGACTGTTGATTTATTAAATTTAAAAGTTAAAGATTTGACAAAATTAGATGCGGAAATGGAAGATCTGGTTGATCCCGAATCCTTTGAAACAGAATTCCAAACGGCGCAGGAATACATGGAAAAAATTAACAGTGGTTTATTTCGTGCCAGAAGAAAAATAAGAGAATTAAATAAGGATGAAAATTCGGTTACAACCAAAAATGCATGCAATAATTCCGAAATCATTAACGAAAACAAACAATTTGTTCGGCTTCCGAAATTAACTATCTCTAAATTTAATGGCGATAGTATTCAATGGACCAGTTTTTGGAATTCATTTAAAGTTGCAATTGATGATAATATATCTCTTTCTAAAATCGAAAAATTTAATTATCTGAAATCATATTTATGTGAAAAGGCTCAAAGTGCAATAGAAGGATTTTCGATTTCTGAAGAAAATTATGATTCTGTCATAGACATTTTAAAAAATAGATTCGGTCGTCGTGATACAATAGTTTATGCACACATGAATACCTTGTTAAATCTTAAACCTGTTTATAAGTCTGATGATACTGAAAGATTAAGGAAATTATATGATACTCTGGAAATTCAAATTCGTAGTTTAAAATCGTTGAATGTGAAACCCGAATAATATAGTTCCATGTTAATCTCAATACTCCTGAAAGTTTTACCTCCCGATATTACTTTAGAATTCAATCGAAGAAATACTGACTTTTCAAAAGGCTATAATGTAGAGAAACTATTAGAATTTTTAAAACTGAGATAGAGTGTAGGGAACGCATTCCAGTCCCATTATCAAAAACGAACTTCGAAAACTTTTCGCGCCAAAAACCGTTCACTGAAAAATAATCTTCGTATGCCGGTAAACAACACTATTCGGCTCATAATCTAATGGCAGCTGCTAAGCGAGAACAGAATAAAAGCAAAATTTGTATCTTTTGCAATGCTGAGCATAATCCATACTATTGCGACATCAGCAGCGTTCTTGATCGAAAACAAATTCTTCGTAAAAAAGGTTTATGTTACATGTGCTTTGGTAAGCATTTAAGTAGCCAGTGTTCAAAAGGATACTCTTGCCAGATTTGCGGAGGTCGGCATAACAGAGCTATATGTTTCAAACTAGAACATAATAAAGAAAAAGACGCTTCACAGGATGACTCACCAACGCGCACCGCAGAAGAAGAGTCAACAAGTAAATCAGAAGGGGTTCGGTCACAGGTCATGTCTGTTTCGGAGGGGAGAGCCGAAAGTGTCTTATTACAAATTTGTAGTGCGAGAATTCGGAATAAAGAAAATAGCAAAATTGTGATTGTATTATTGGACTCTGGCTCGATGAAATCGTTCGTGGACCAGCAGATTGCGAAGAAATTAAAACTTCCTGTTATTCGGAAAGAAAATCTTTCTGTCTTTACCTTTGGGAACAAGACGTCAATTGTGAAGACCTTTGACGTGGTTAGAATTAAATTGGAAAATAATAACGATTCAGATTTAAATATTGAAATAGAACCTCTCGTTACAGAACAAATTTCAGGGTCCGATATTCCATCACCTAGATTAAAAGAGGAAGTTGCACAAAATTATTTGAAGGATCTTCAACTCGGTGATTCATGCGAATTTAATGAAAAAGTCGTTATTTTGATTGGAGCAGACTACTATTACAATGTTGTACTGGGAAGAATAAAACGTTTAAGGAAACAATTGGTGGCCACTGAAACAATATTCGGATGGTGTATAATAGGCAAAAATAATGATGTTAGTGAAACCTCTATGGCAATGAATGTAATAGTCGAAGAAAACTTAATTGCTGATCTATTAAAGAAATTTTGGGATCTTGAAAGTCTAGGTATTTCTGAAAATGAATCAATTGATCATTCTAAAGATAATGTGCTACAAAAGTTTGAATCAGAAATTAAGTATGAAAATTCACGCTATAAGGTTAAATTACCTTGGAAAGAAGATAAGAAATTTTTGCTAAATGACAATCGAAATGTCGAGGAGCGAAGATTTTTAAGGCTCAAAAAACGGTTTCAAAGAAACCCGGAACTCTTCGAATCATATCGAACCGTTTTACAGGATTATTTACAGCAAAATATTATTGAATTAGTCTCTGACGATTGCAACACAAATCAAGTTAGTTTTTACTTACCTCATAGAGAAGTCATTCGTAATGATCGTACAACAAGTAAATTTCGAATTGTCTTTGACGCTTCTTCCCATGATGTCGGAGAGATTTCTTTGAACGATTGTCTGAATGTAGGACCCAACTTATATCCAGACATTTTCGATCTTTTATTACGATTTAGGCTCAATCCGGTGGCTTTTACTGCTGATATAAAACAGGCCTTTCTACAAATAGAGGTTCATGAAAATGACAGAGATGTTTCGAGATTTATGTTCACTGATGATCCAACTAATGAATTCCTAGAACCTCAAATTTATAGGTTTACACGAGTCTTATTTGGGGTAAATAGTAGCCCGTTTATGTTGGCAGCGATTTTAAAATATCATTTGAAAAAATATGAAGACGTCTATCCTGAAACTTGTAAATTTCTAAATGATTCCATTTACGTAGACGATGTTGTGGGAGGGAATCAGAATGTTGAAATTGCCTACGAAACATCTTTAGAATGCATCAACCTATTTAAGGAAGCTGGGATGGTGCTTCATAAGTGGCAAACTAACAGTAAGGAATTGCAGGAACTGCGGTTTAAAAAAGGCATTAATTTGGAAGAATCTACAGATGTTTTTGGTGCTGTTACTCTTCCTTTTAAAGTGTTAGGAATTTCTTGGGACAGAGTGGAAGACACTCTTTATTTTGATATACAAAATTTACTGTCGTTTCTCGCAGGTCGTATTAACTCTAAACGGTTTATTATGCTGACAATTGACCGAATTTTTGATCCTGTTGGATTTTTAGGACCATTTGTACTAAGAGCCAAACTTTTGATCCAAGAAATTTGGAAGCTCAACCATGACTGGGATGATGAACTCCCAGAAAATCTGTGTTCAACCTGGGATAAATGGTGCAATGATATCCCTAATTTATGTGAACTAAAAATCCCACGGTTCTATTTTTGTGATACTCTCGATCTGAAATTTAGAAATATCGAATTGCACTGCTTTTCAGATGCCAGTCAGAAAGCCTACGCCACAGTAGCTTATTTGAGAGTAATTTCACATGACGGAAAAATACAAACTGTTTTTGTTGCCTCCAAAACCAGGGTAGCTCCCTTAAAGAAGTTGACTTTGCCCAGACTAGAACTAATGGACGCACTCCTGTCGGCTAAATTAAGTGATAGCGTAATTAAAGCACTGAAGTTAAATCTCACATGCTATTTTTGGACTGACTGACAAATTACTCTCTTTTGGATAAAGGGTACAGCCAAGAAATTTAAGCCTTTTGTTAAAAACCGTATAGAGGATATTACTAAATTAACTTCACCTGAAAATTGGAAGTTTTGTCCTGGAAAGTCTAATCCAGCAGATTTAGCGTCGCGGGGAGCAAGTGCAAGTGAATTGAAAAATAATTCTATTTGGTTTAAAGGGCCAGAATGGCTTGAGTTAACTTCTGAATGCTGGCCACCTCAAAATAAAACAACAACTAATAAATTAGAGGAAAATGATTTAGAGTATCGTAAAACAACAAATGATGTATTTCAATTTGAGTGCACGGTAGTTTTAGAAAAAATGTTAACTATATCGAATTATAGTAATCTTATAAAACTATACAGAGTAACAGCTTGGATCAAACGTTTTATAAGGAAAATTAGGAAAATTGTTGACACAAAGGGACCTTTGATAACGGAAGAAATAGGGGAAGCCGAAAAATATTGGTTACGAGTGGAACAGAGAGAAAATTACTCTGAAGAAATCGATTTGCTGAGAAATAAAAAGCAAGTTAGCAAGAATTCACCTTTGTATAATTTTAATCCATTTCTTGATGAAAAAGGCCTTATTAGAATAGGAGGAAGATTAGAATATTCTGAACTCTCAAACGATGAAAAACACCCTATTATTCTACCAAGGAATTCGTTACTTACTAATCTTATTATTCAAGATGAGCATGTGAAAGTGATGCATGGGGGACTGCCACAACTCTAGTCAAAATTAGGAGTCGATTTTGGATACCGAAGAGACGACAGATTGTTCAAAGAAATATTAGAAAATGTCTCATCTGCAAGCGATATTCTGCTAAGTCCGCTGATCAACTTACTTCATCGTTACCTGCAGACAGGGTAACTGAAACACCTCCTTTCCACACATGTGGAGTTGATTTTGCTGGACCGATTTATATCAAAGACTCAGGAGAAACTAAAAAATCCTACATCGTTTTGTTTACCTGTGCAACTACAAGAGCCTTGCATTTAGAACTTTCCCCTACCATGACAACAGAGTCATTTTTAATGGCATTTCGACGATTTATCTCGAGACGAGGAAATTGCAGGATAATGTATTCAGACAATGCTAAGACATTCAAGAAAAGTAGCAAAGAAATTGAACAGATTTCAAAAATACTGATACATGACAACTTTCGTAATTTTATATGTCGTCAAAAGATTATTTGGAAATTCATTGTAGAACGTGGGGCTTGGTGGGGAGGTTTTTATGAGAGACTTGTGAAATCCGTAAAAGAGTGTTTGAGGAAGATATTAGGCAAAGCTCTATTGACTTATGAAGAGTTATCAACTATCTTGACAGAGGTCGAAGCTGTTCTGAACTCTTGTCCTTTAACTTACGTCTACAATGATGTGCAAGAGCCTCTGCATTTACAACTTATTCAATTCCTGAATTTCGGGAAAAATGATTCTACATTACCAATTACTTTGAATAAAATTCTTCAAACTGGTTCGAGTAGATCTTCCTTGATCAAAAGGAAAAATTATCAAGATTTGCTCATCAAACAACTATGGTCTAGATGGAAGAAGCAGTACGTGATGGATCTTCGAACTGCTCACAAATTGAAAAAACCTGATCTTCAACGGAACATTGATGTTAATGATGTTGTCCTTATCGAAGGTGATAATAAATGCAAACTGTTATGGAAACTTGGACGTGTAGTGGAGGTTTATCCAAGCCGTGACGGTAAAGTTCGATCCTGTTTACTTAAGACTTCTGACGGAACTCTCAAAAGACCTGTCCAGTTATTGTATCCATTAGAACTTTAAGAATTTACTGACTCTTTATCACCATTTCAAGGATATATTGATCATTTACATTTTAATAATTTCCTAACAATTATTTACTATTGATAAGTGACATTAACATAAGTATTGTTTATTAATCTGGATTTATTCTATTGCTTTTGTACTGTTTTAATTGATTTTTTATTTGTTTCTTAAATAGTGGATATTTCTTTGTCGGTAAATGTTTTAAGATATCATGTTTTAGATGACAAGAATGTATGTATAACCTGTTAAAGTATGTATGATCTGTTTTCATTTAACCTTGTATTGTTTACCTTGAGTTTAAAGTGTTTAACTACCTTACGTAACTATCTTTTGAAATTTCATATTTTAGTTTGAAAATTCATTTAGTATT
>CM063505.1:134101630-134109130 GCA_032207245.1 Pardosa pseudoannulata
TTACAGAAATAATGAAAGCTTCTTTCCTTTTACAAATTCCATAAAGGTTTGCTTTCAGCTATCATCTAATTTTATAAATACACTCTGACTTTGTATTAAATTTGGTTTGAAATTATCCATTCCTTATAAGAAAATTTATCCATAAAATATGTCGATAAAAGCTACATTTCAGAGACTAATAACATAAGCTAATATATCGGAGAAGCAATCCAGTCTCATAAATCTTCTCTTGAAAACCTTTTAGTAGCATCCTTTAGTTTTAAACGTTTTAGTCTGGATTTGGAATTCATAGGAATTAAGTAGGTTAGATTTTAAATAAGGTATTGGGGGATGTGTTAATACAAAATAATATTTTACTCTTTATATGAAAATAATTTTCTTATGTATGAAACTTTACAGAAAACAAATATATATTTATGTCTTAATGTTATATTATACATTATAATATCTAAGAATAAAAATATGCGTGCTCTTAACATTTAATTTTATTTGTGTAATAATTGCAATGTATTTTAAATATTAGTTTATCATACATTAACGTCCTTTCTAGAATTAATTTTAAATGTCTGAAATAGATTTCAAAGTTGAAATTTCTGAATGCAACTTTAAATGACTGAATGAAATTTTAAATGTCTAAAATGAAATATTTTGTTCCTAAAAGGAACAAAATATTTGAATTATAACAACATTTGAAACTCTCCGTGCGTATTATTACTTATCACATCCCGTTAAAATATCTCTTTTATTTAACATGTAGCTTATGGAATAGGTATCAATTAATACGTACGTACACAGTTAATAACGTATCTATAAGTTACGTGGGTTAAACAATTGTTATAGAGATTTTGAACAAAAAAAATCATTGTTTAATTACTGTAATGTATTTTTTATCTGCTTATTTGAATACTTGCCATAACAAATATCTCTACAACTATTAACTTGTTAAATATAGGTACAATGTTTTAAAAATTGGTATTTTTTTACTCAAATAGAGGTTTATATATAGCATAACCTGCCCAAAATATAATAATTAATAATCTAAAGATTATTCATAAATGTTTCCTTTCATTATAAACAGATATATATATATATATATATATATATATATATATATATATATATATATATATATATGTGTGTGTGTGTGTGTGTGTGTGTGTGTGTGTGTGTTTGTAATGATATTTTTGTTCTAAATAATTAGCCAATGTACTTAATTATGCCTATTTTAACATATTTTTCTGGTCATTCTATCTTATTCTGGTATATTGTTTAGCAACTTTTGAGAATATCTTTGTTTTTCCTAATAAAGTGGCGATTTTTAACGGCCAAGCTTCCGTTTGCCTAAGTACTTAAAACTGGCTCGTGATGTTTTATAATATACCTCATTAATGGCAATTACAACTTCTGATTGGTTGGCCCAGACAACTATTTAACCGGGATATACATGTTTTACATACAAACGTCCGTGAGAAGTTCTCTGAATAAAGTCAGTTCTTTTGATCCCAAAATTTATTTGTTCTGTGATGTTTTAACCCTGGCAGCCCAACTAAATAAATTTGGGATGGACTCCCTTTTTGATGAGTCGAAAATCTCATATATATATATATATATATATATATATATATATATATATATATATATATATATATATATATATATATATATATATATATATATATATATATATATATATATATATATATATATATATATATATATATATATATATATATATATATATATATATATATATATATATATATATATATATATATATATATATATATATATATATATATATATATATATATATATATATATATATATATATATATATATATATATATATATATATATATATATATATATATATATATATATATATATATATATATATATATATATATATATATATATATATATATATATATATATATATATATATATATATATATATATATATATATATATATATATATATATATATATATAATATATATATATATATATATATATATATATATATATATATATATATATATATATAATAAGTTACATTTTAAAGGAAACTTATTAAAAAAGAAAAAGGAAATTTTCAAGTCCTCATGTAGCATAGTAATTATAATATTTTTTGTAGAACAGTTTACTTCATTTGTGTAGTAACACATGTTATTGATTAGGAAGAAAACAAATAGATAATTAATATTAATATACAAATAGCCCCATATTTAACCTCGTACATAATATTTTTAGATGTCCGTTATATATATACTTCTCTAAATAAAATACCCAATTTTTAATGTTAAAAAATATACGTTTTAATATTCCGAGGCGAGATATTTTATTTTACTAGATATACTTTTCTAACTTTTAACTTAAGAAAACAATAAACATTCACATACACTTATGGATCTAAAAATTAATTATAAGATTTTTATATACGTTTTGGGAGAAAAATTTAAATTTTAATTAAATTTAAAAATCAGTATATGATTTTATGGTGTTAATATATGCATATAGTTGCTGAGGTGATATGTAAAATTGATTTTTTAAATTTAAACATTTAAACAATATATATATATATATATATATATATATATATATATATATATATATATATATATATATATATATATATATATAATATTTTTAACAGAAGGAAGGAAATTTTAAAATGTTCATTGTGAATATAAAAAAAAAATCAATGTTATAACTCTTTGAATGTAATCGACTGATACTAGAAAAGAAACATTGCGCAGATTGAAACTCTAATGGAGACAACGATTTGTACTCACTATACGACTGTAAAAGTTGCAGATGGTGATGCATTAACAGTAAGTATATCTATTTAGGAGAATATTACTCATGACTTGACATTGCAAGGCAGAAATTTTATGATCGTATTAAGTTTTGTTTCAGATTTATATGATGATAATCTCGAACGCATGAAAACGATTGGATGAACTATCTTAAAGAAAATTGCAAAGAATTTTTTGAAGTAATTACAATAATCAAGACAACCATTATATTTGCAGTCATTGTAAGAAAAATAACTGTGTTCCAATAAGATACCTGGTATAGCTGTAAAAACGTAGAAATGGTGTTTAATAGTATGAATAAAACACATAGGTGGCAATATATTAAAACTGCAATTTCTTTTTAAGCAATTAACCCCTTGTCTGTGGAATACATTTAAGAAAAAAATGCCAGAGATGAGAAAAAATTATCTTTAATTTTGTTGGTTATTATCATCAAAATGTTAGAAATAGGTTTGAAAAAATATAAAACATAGTAACTACTATATTCAATATTTTCATATATGGGAAATGTTACTGGATTAATGCTCAAATTACAGCAAAAATGGGAAATTTTAATGCTCAAATTACAGCAAAATAAATAAAATGACAAAATTTTTTCAGATTAATATGATAAATTGTATTAATTTATGATATTCATCTGAAAAATTAGCAATATTATTACCTATATCAACTATTATGAAATCCATGTCCCTCAGATTCCTTTGAATTTCACAAATATTTTAGAATATCCGAGAAATAGCTCTTAGTCATGTAATACTGCCAAACTTCTCGCGGATCTCTATGTATTAGGAAAATTTCAAATTATTTATTATACACTGGGCGAACCGATTTCGGGCTTCATAGCATTAAAAAACCCTTTTTTTCTTGCACTAACACAAGTCGGACATTACAAGCAGGGAGTTAAATACGGTTGTTGGTCAGTGTCACGTGGATCATGGAGATATCTTCTAAGGATAACTATGATTAAAGATGTTTTAATATATATAACAAATATTAAATCCATATTCATTCTCAATATTCTACTCATAATAGCAGTAATTTATAAAATTAGAGTATCGAAGTTATATTGAATATTATTAATCATGACGTATCTTATATTTTAATTTTCCATTTTCTATTTTATTAATAGTGTGCCTTATAATTTCAAATATTCATATATTTGTTAAGAGGTTCTGTATTTCACCATTAAACTAAAGAAGTGGACTAAACAATAGGATGAATAACTTGAATGTATACTGATGTACCGTCTATAATGCATTGTCTTTCAAGTGTTATCCCTCTTTGTTGATATCATCACTTATCGAAAAATAATATATTTTACTTATTACATTTTGATAATTATTGCAAGAAATTTAAAAAATAATAAATTTAAACTGAGATATTATTATAGGCTAAGTAACATTGAAGGTAAATGTAACACAACCATTAATAATTTCATTAAAGAAAATATATTTATGTTACCATATCAAACTTAAGGAAATTTTTGCGTTCATTTTTCAGTAATAGATATTATGGAGATCATAAATTAACATTTCACGAGTGTAATCTTTTATCAAACCTTTTATCGATGTCTTTTATCAAAGATTTAAAAAAAATATTTAGTATTGATTAAATGTATAATATTTATTCTTTAACGATTACAGTATAAAATTAAAATATTAATATAAATTACTAACATTAAATTGAACGATATAATATACTCCAATAAAAATATAAAACACTAACAATACTTTTTTTTAAAAAGTGATATAATGTTAAAAATAGCTAATTCTTTAATTCATAATCATAACAGTTTACATATAAATGATAAGAAATATTGAATTCTTGTATAATAGCAATAAAAATTCAGTCTTTAAAAAAAATCAAAATCTAACAACACTTAAATAAGAGCACAAAGAGATAAATTGTCTTCAATGTACTAAATAAATAAGTGTTTTCGTGTGAAAAGGATAATATTTTGGACACAAATAAAAGCAAAGAGTAATTATTTAGTTAAAAATTAAAGCTAAAGCTAAAGTATTAGCTAAAGTATTTAGCTAAAAATCAATATTTTTTAAAGCTAAGTTAAATATCTAATGGTCTCTAAGAATATGTCAAAAATATTATTTTCGTCATTATTAAATATGTAGGTTTTATTTAAGAACTGCAAATTATTTTTCCTGTAAATAAATTTAAAATGTATTAAAAGTATCAAAAGTCTACTTTTAATGAAGGACTGGTAAACTCTAACCTTTTATCGCTTTTAGTGACATCAAAAGTTAAAATTAGTTTAGAGATGTAATGAATATCAGTAATTAAGGAAATTGTCTCCCTCGTCTTTTAATTAAGATGTTTTCAATTAAGGCCTCTTATACTTTCCCCTATTAAGATTTTTTAAAGAATGATGTAAACAGGTCTTGCTATAAAAATATTACATTAGTTAGAGGTGAAAGGAAACAGTGAGCTTTTCTAATATACGCCTGTTAATAATGTTTAGTTACTTAAATCATTTACTTTATGTATAAAATTTGATTTACCTAAACAAACATTATTTAAACTTTATTTTATTGTTGGAGATTATTTATAATCTCTGTAATAACATTGTAACACATTTTAGAGTATTTTTCACAAAGTGAAACAATCTGGGATGTAGAGTTTATAAATTTGATTATTTAAAGAAATCTCAATAAATTTCTTACATTAAGCATTTAATTGAGAAAAATAACGATTCTAATAACGCAATTCATTTAAACTAAACATGCGTTTGTTAGTCCGTATAGTGAATAGAACCAAAATTCAAATTCAAATTGGCTATTGTTTTACAATTGTTATTTTCAGAGATAGTATTGTATAAGGAATTATATTTTTTGATTTAAGACCTAAATTTACTATGCATAAAAGTATAAAATTTATGTTATTTTCGTAATTATTTGAAAGATTATTAGTTTTCTTATAATTGACATTTACGAGATGCAATACATTAAGTAGGATGATGTTTAATTTGTTAATTTTAAGGTGAATTACAATCCATCGAATGCGTTAAAGAAGGATTATCTCACTTCATGTTTTCTATTGGATGATGTTTACTTTGTTAATTTTACAATGAATCAACACATCGAATGCTTTAAAGAAGGATTATCTCACTTCATGTCTTCTATTGGATGATGTTTACTTTGTTAAATTTACAGTGAATTACAACCCATCGAATGCGTTAAAGAAGGATTATCTTACTTCATGTCTTCTATTAGAAATATTAGATTGGGGAAAAAATCCATTATTTTTTCATGAAATTAATGACTTTATTTAACATATTTCGGATTGTCCGATTTGCGTCAAATATGAACCTTAAAGATAGTTTCATGATGTCACTGTCATAGAAGTCTTGGTATTCATTGGCGAAAAACTCTAGTAATCATTTTTCACAATCTTATCTTGATCCCAATTTCTTTTCACTCAGGAAGTTTTGAAAGACAAGAAAAAGGTGGTAATCGCTTGGTACCAAGTCCTGATTGTATGGTGGATACATTAAAACTTCCCAACCAAGATCCATGAGTTTCTGGCGAGTCACTACAGACGTGTGTGGCCTAGCGTTGTCTTGATTGAGCACAACACCTCTTCTGTTGGCCAATCGCTAGTTTCAAACGGTCGAGATGTTGACAGTATAGATCTGAATTTAGGGCGAATCTGAATGTGCGAGGTGCATTTTTAACATTAGAAATGCCTGAACGGAATCGAAGAAACCTAAATTGCACGTAATCAGATGTTACAGTATCGGCACCATAAACACCATTCACAATTTCAGCCACGTGGCTTGTATTTTCGCCTTTATCAAATACAAACTGTAAAATGTACCGAACTTTCTCTTTGTTGACTTCCAATTTTAACACCCTGTAACTCAAAACTGAATAGACATACTGAAAAACAGTTAAAAAAATTTTTAGTGTGAAATGTCACCTTGACAACAAGAATAATTTTGCTTTACAAGATATCGATTCCTACAGCAATCTACCGAAAAAAAATAATGGATTTCTTTTGCCCAACCTAATAGTTACTCCTTAGTATTACGAGAACACATGCTACACCTACGAAAAGAGTCCGATCGATTCAAACTGAAATGAAATCATTAACCCTCGAATATAATTACCCAAAAAGCAGCGTCTTCATTGACTAGAAGATACTTTTATTTGAAACTACAGTTTTATTATTACGTCTACAAAAACTAATATTGAAAATTTAGAAAATAATATTTTTAATCCGCGAAGACGCATGCGTTATAAAACATATAACACAAAATTACCTAATAGAAATAAACTTCCCAGTAGCTATCTTTTGGGTCTTCTAGACCCCCAATAATATGTATTTCCATAGTTTTCTCAGAGAGAAATACGTTTAATCAATTTTGTGCGAGTACATTTCGCTGCGGAATTCTACCGGGAGCTTGCATTTTGTGCTTAAATTTAGTTATTCAGTTAAATCAGAATAGATCGAAAATTATTTAATCTGTTAACTAACTTTTCATACTTTCTATAGAAATAAAGTTGCGTTCCAAATTAAACTAAGTTAATTCTTGGTAAGACTTATACTACCGGATGTCTTTAATTGTAAGAAATCTTGAATATATGAATAAATATTTTCTTTTGCAGTTCAGTGCAGTAAAACAGAAGAATGTATTGACCCAAAACAATAGCTTTTGTCTGAAAAA
>CM063505.1:134114130-134135613 GCA_032207245.1 Pardosa pseudoannulata
TAGAAATGTAGTTTAAAATCTAATAATAACGAAGAATATATGCATAACCTTTATAATAGTGCAGCATTGTTTTTAAATTACAGAGGATTGTTTTTATAATAAAGGGTGGATTCCTAAATAAAGAAATTCGTGTTATTGAAAATTATAAAGGAAAATCAAGTGGTTTTATTCATAAGGTCAGAAAATTGATCATTTATTTGAAATATAGATATATAAAAACTAATAATAACGAAGACTATATGAATAGCGTTTATAATAGTTCAGCATCTTTTTTAAATTACAGAGGAATGTTTTTATATTACAGGGGAAATCCCTAAATAGAGAAATTTTGTGTTATTGAAAATTATAAACTGGAATGAAGTGAAAAATTATAAACATAAAATTGCTCATTTGTTAAAAATGTAGAAATGTAAAAACTAATAATAACGAACAATAAATGCATTTAATATATTGATTTATTTGTCTAACTTGACATATAGATCCTCATTTAACACAATTTAAATATAAAATATTGTTTTTCCTGTATCACAACGTTTATTTCTGTGTGATTCGTGGGTTATCTACTCCGTACCTTTACATTAAGTGGTTCTGAATGCAAATAATTATCATGTAAAAATCTCAGCAAAGAAACAGGCCCGAAAAACTATCATTCCAAATATTTTTTTTCTCAAAATGTGTAACAGGAATACATTTAATAAAGAATATTACAATAAATAAATAATTAAATGCATAAAATATTCATAAATAAGAAAAGGTCATAAAAAATCCATGCTTAACCATATACTGTTATTTGCCTGGAAGTTTCAAAAACTTCGCTTCACAAGGCTAATATGTTCTTATATCTATGCATTGCATATTCTATGTACATACACTATATGGTGATTTAGCAAATGATTTTGAATGCACCTTCTCCAAAACAGGACATATTCTGTTACATGTGCAGTTATCATTGAAATTACATTCTGGGACTGAGGGGCAGGTATATATTATTTTAGAATGATATTTTAGAAACATGCCTCAAAATGCTTTGCATATTCTATGTACATACATTATATGGTAATTTAGGAAATGATTTTGAATGCACCTTCTCCAAAACAGGACAAACTCTGTTACATGTGCAGTTATCATTGAAATTATATTCTGGGACTGAGGGGCAGGTATATATTATTTTAGACTGATATTTTAGAAACATGTCTCAAAATAAATTTTAAATGTGACAATAATATGATATAAATTTTAAATATATGCAATTTAAATTATTTATATAAGCAACCACATTAAGTATACTATGTTTTGTGATTTGATTCTATAAATTACATATAAAAGTATAAGATAAAAGAATTTTAAAATGTGAGTTCAGCAATTATCGATTTCAAATTCATATTCAGTAATATTATAATATGGACTTTAATGGGATGAATACATGTGTTATGCTTTAATTAGTCATATTTACGTACTTTTATTACATGTTTTAAAAGCAAGAAATAACTTTTTAGGAGTTTAAAAAAATAACGAAATTTACTTATGTTCGTTCTAGCTTCTTAAACTTGTCTAACTTCTTTGCAGATTTAATGTATCGATAAATATTTTTGAAGCTTTAATGCTCTTTGAAGTCCTTAAATGAAAGTTCATTTGAAATATTCCGTTCGTTAAACTGGAAATTTTTTTTTATAATACTGAATTCAAATGTTTTAAACTCATTATATCTCAAATTACTAAAATATTCGACAGGAGAGTTTGTAGTGAACACTTCTAAAATATTCAAAGTATACTTAAATTTGAATTACATTTCACTATATCTTTATTTATAATGATTAAGTGAAATCTTAAAGTAAGTTTCCCTGATTATAAACATATTTTTGGGATTTAAATTACATATTAAAAAAGATATGTTTAAAGTATTTAGAATATCTTAAATGTGTATCCAAAATAGTTATAAGCTTGAAATAAACACAGAAATGGAACACATTAAACAAAACACCATAATTAAAAGAAGTTCTTCACAAAACATCCTTTAAAAGTACCCACAAATCTTGTATTTGTCGTAAATATTCAAGAAATAAAAATGACTATTTTAATCTTATTCAGTATTGAAAACATACCCATGCTCGATTGCTATTTCTTTCGAGAATGAAAATTACTATTTCAAAATGTCTCTTCCAAGTAAGTTCCAGTCTATTTTTATGAAAGAAAATATAAACATTTAAGTCCAAACTTTTCACCTGAGAATTTTTTTGAAGTAGTTATTTTAAATAAAGGTATATTTTTAAAATTCAAACTTTTGAATAAGCAACTTTATTCAAGAAACTATTATTGCTATAAAACATTTTATTATTCATTGCATTAAGTTAAAAATATCTTCGTGTATTTATTATCCTTAATAAAGAGTTATCTATTGTAGAAGTATTTTAATAGGTATTGTAAGGAAATTGTTGATTAATTATCGATAAATGTTTGGTATCGATGGATCGATAAGCGGCAGGTGAGTTAATTAATTGCATTACCGATTAAATCTTGGTTATATTACAGATTTGTATTATTATAATCCAAAGGCAAGTTATTATTTCTTAACGAGGATATCATTTTAAAGAAAGCGGTAAAATAGCACCTGTATTTTATTCCCGAAAATTGTATAAAAACATACATCTAGTGTAAAATAAACCAGTTATCTCCAATTACATTTTAAATAGCCTGGTAGTATTATATTGAATGCAATAAAAAAATAAATTTTTCCAGGTACAAAACAAATTGATTGTTTAATATTTATAATGCATTAATTTAGATCACTGAAAGTTGTGAAATATCAGCATCAGATATTAGCAACAAAAACAAAGTGGAAAATCTCATTTTGAAAATTTGATGGGAGCTGGAAGAAAGTTTATATCATATGTAATATTGATATTTGAATTTACTTTTAATTTTATTACTTTCAAAATTATAGTTTATGGTTCATAGCAAAAAATCCATAATATTTTATGAACAAACATTAATTCCAGCCTACTCATTACCAACTGAAATACAACTAGCAAAACACAGTAAAAACAACTGAGGGAGGATGGTTTTTATTGATATGTTTAACTAATTAACTTCATATTTTTCGAATTACCTTTAGCTACATCTTTCTTTATATTGATTAAGTTAAATCTTAAAGTAAGTTCCCCTGCTTGAAATCGAAGAACTTCTCCTGATTAGAAACATATTTTTGGGATGTTAGATTAAGTATTGAACAATGAATGCTTAAAGTACTTTAGAAGATCTTAAATGTGTATCCAAAGTAGCAATAAGCATACTCATAAATTAACAATAAATTGTATCAGTCAACAAACAGAGAACATGAAAGAAGTACAGTAGTGTATAGTATCAAAAATAATTATTTCCATAATAGATATTTTTTCATACAGCTCTCATTACCAATTTATCTACAGATAACTATTCTATACTTCTTCATATACCAATAAACTGGAACAGGTATAAGTGTTTTAAGTTAACGATAAATACATTTTAATCCGATGTTAGGGTGAATTCTGAGAAACACTCAAAAATCCTGAAATGATTATTATTCAGTGATAAGAATATATGGATCTGTTTTATGATACATATGTCAATATTTCAATATGTCAATGTCAACTAACTCAATTATTTGAGTTAGTTTGCATGTTTTAGTATGATGAACAATATACCAAATATTGTAAAGACTTAAACTTGTAGTAATTAAAGTCAGGAGTGTTTTACGATAGACAATTGTTTTGATTATGCGATAATACACTGTAGACTGATAAGCTAACGTTTGTAATCAATTTATATAGATAGTTATTACAACTTTGTAAACTCTTGCTCAATTAAACATTCTTATACAGATTATCTATTAGGTGATTTGGTGATTTTGTTTCATGTACAGTGTAACTATACAACATTTATTATCACTAAATATATTATTAAGATTGATTAAACTTGGAAATCTTTGTCCATCATAATAATTTTACTAGCAATGAGAGATACATTGAGATATTTAAGAATTCTGAATTCAATTCTTAGAAAAGTAAATGATTACAATAAAACGAAATTTTTTAGTTAGAGACATTAAAGAAAATATGGCAATTTCAAAAGCCATATATGAGTATTTAACATCTATAAACATTTACTTGAAATAAAGAAAAATAAGTTTAGTTTTACCATTCAATAATTAGAAAATAAATAAAAAATGAAAGCATTATTCATTACGTCTAAACTTTCTAATTCGTTTAATCGTAACATCTTATCCTTAAAAAATAATTCGATTCATAGAATTTTGTTTCGCCTTTTTTAATGGAAACCTACTTTGAATTTTGTATAAAAGAAAGAACTTTAATAGACGTAGCAGAGAATGATCAAAATGATAATAAAAAATGATTTGTGAATTTTTTTTTCTTCTCTAATTTTGGCGTACAGTGAAACATGAGAATTACTGCATTAATGTTTCGTAAATGACACTCAACCGCCTACACTAATTACATTAGCAAAATGCGTATCTTTGTTTTCTTACCTCAATTATTTTAATTAACTTTATCGACAAATTAAAGGTGAGCTGCATGAGACTATTTACAGCCTGAACACATAATTGAGTGAATTAAATTTCAAGCATTATTGATGCGTTTTGTTGAATATCGGGTGATATGGTTGCAGCACAATTTTGAATCAATTTAGCCTTTTCCGTTGTATATTAATTTATGAACATGTTTTAATTATCAAGACCGTACTTTAACAAACAACGCTGTAAAGGTATCACTTCAAATTTCCAGAAACAGGTGAATAAAATAAGTGGGAATAAATTCCTAATGGGAAGATTATACGTCAGAGAAATATTTACATATTTATATGCTTGCGATGCAAGCGAAATAACTGAACAAAAATAAATGGGAAAAGACGTCTAAAAGATTGTGAAAGCATTGAGAAATATGATCGCTGGAAGAATTAATATATTGTAAGTAAAAATACAGTGATTTATAGTTCTCTCGGATATTTATTATTATCTTTTGCTCCCTTGTTTAAAAAAATCATTTGTGTGTGATAAAATATGTTTAAAATATTCAGTATCATTTATTTTTGATAAGGATATTCTGAACTTTTCTGTTCTATTACCTATATTTTCTTAATTTAAAAGAAAGATAAATACTGCGAAATAATTCCCCAGTAATATTTTTAACTGAAATATTAAGATTATTTTAATGTATATAAAGTAAAAGACAAGAGGCTAATAATTTAATATGATCGCAGGAAGAATTAATATATTGTAAGTAAAAATACTGTGATTAATAGTTTCTCTCGGGTATTTATTATTATCTTTTGCTTCCTTTTTTTAAAATTCATTTGTGTGTGATAAACCATGTTTAAAATATTCAGTGTCATATTATTTTGATAAGGAGATGTTGAACTTTTCTGTTCTATTACCAATAGTTTCTTCATTTAAAAAAAAATAAATACTGCGAAATAATTCCAGAGTAATATTTTTAATTGAAATATTAAGATTATTTTAATGTATATAAAGTAAATGACAAGAGGCTAAAAATTTAATAAATGTCTAGAGTGGGTAACATAGTTGCGTGTTGTTTTTTAAACTTTAGAAAATTACATAACTTTTCATAAAATTACATAACTATTTACTGTTCATACGACTGCTTCTGTCTAAAAGCTTACAAATTTCTCATCTAGGTGTAGAACGATTATTACCTCACCATTTTCACAATGTTCTAATTGATATGCTGGTGACACCACGGTAATGATGCTCCTCTAGATCTAACAAATATAGGAACAGGAAGTTGATGCATCCGGGTGTACAGTCCATTCATATATTGATTTCAGTTCACATATGTGGCAGATGTTTTACGAACAGACGTTTGCAACTGTATATATATAATGTATGGGGGATGATTTTGAATTTCGTTTAATTACGACAATAATATAACGTTCATCTATGAAGATCGTAACCTTCTGACAATTGGCCTATGTGTAAAAAATAATGTTACGTTGGCCTAGTAATCGAGAAAGAAGAAATTAAAACTCATTACAAAACACATGGAGAATAGGTCTTGATTAAATTATTTTATGCAATTAAATAAATTCCCAAGTAATACAACTGGAATCAACTTATCATTTGTAGATATCAAAGTCTGCTCTCGAGTCATCGTAGGTCTAAAAAAGAATATGGCGAAGAATTTGGCGAAGAAGTCGTTTATCTTCTATTCTTCTTGTAACAACCTTGTCCGCTGAAAAACATCTGACTCTTTGCGAAGAAAAAAACAGGGTCCCCTCCAGAACAGCGGGCGGGAAGGTTCACAATCGCCCAAACGAACAGGCACCTCTATTGGCGGGGAGAAGTTCGAAGTTTCTCTGCAATTCAACCCGGTTCTGCCACGGCATGTCCCCGACGAAGACCCACGGGAAGGGGTAAAAAGATCTGAACCGAATGTAACTTATTGTTACATTGTGGTACTTCGAATAACAGGCTGGTCAGAAAAAATTACATAATCATGAAATCACGGAATGATGAATGAAGAAGAAAATAACAACATCTGAAATTAATTGTCATGCTGCAATTCGATCGACAGCACTCATTATTATTCACGTCTTCTGAAAGATTCACAAATACGTTACGTTTAGAAAAAAGCAATAAACATTTTTACCATCACCTACATGGCAGTTCTATAAATCTTCACAATATTGGATTCTTATACTAATTATCTTTTGAATAGTTATTTGCATATTCCGAGTAACTAGACCATGATTGTCTATTAGCTAACAATTTTTTATTTTTACCTGTAACTCCGTTGCGAATTGTTACAAGTCTAATTTAGAGAGTTTTCCGAAAATTCATAATTTTTTTTCTTCGTACTTGTGAAAATAAGTTGAACAAACTTAATATAAGATTTCGTGGTATTTTTCCATCTATAGTTTAAGTAAGACATTTTTTCTTTTTAAATTTATTAGATGATACATTCTCTTTTTTAACAAGTCTTTCAAATATTACACCAATTTATAAATTCATGGAAAACACAAATACGTAGCTGTCGCGCCGACAATTCATTTTATATGCCGTTTTCAAAATAAATATTTTTATTCTCAATTCCAATCAAAATAAACTAAAAAAAGATTATTTTAAATAAATTTTTTATCTTAAAGTGCATACAAGAAAAAAAGAAATTATTTTCTACAAATAGAGAATAATTAGTCGTCATTGTATATCATTTAGGTACACATTTCTTTATCTATCAAATACATTTTTGTTTTTAATCGAGTGTGTTGATAAAACATTTGACAGTAAAAAAAAAGTTATGTTGATTCTTCGTCAGAAAGAGAATTAATTCAATTAAATTTGTTTTCATTAAGAAATTCATAAAGAACATATTTTCGAAAATGACAATAATTTTTTAACTACTCCAGGAAGGTAGGTAAAAAATATTATTGCCTAAACATCTTTAAAAAAATTACTTTATTTTATATTTTTTTATAAAAGTGTACTAAAGTCAGAAATAACACATTTGAAATAAAATAGAAAATCTTATAAAACATATATTCTTGTAGTACTTGTTATTTTAATAGTTTAACCTCAAATAAAAATTATAATATTTAATCTTTCATTGAGCTTGCACATATTTTTCATTTAAAAATAATCGATTACCTATTTGTTAAACAGATACTTTAGAATACGACGTCCACAGTTTTGCACCTTATTGCTTTTAATCCTATTGGTCTATAATAACCATTGGAAACTAGCAAAATATAACTAGGGATTGGTTTGATAAAACAAAAATATTTCATATGGTGTATTGCTTAAAATAATGTATTTATTTAAAAAATACGACGACAAAAATATATTAACTACAGATTATATGTATATATCAAAGTGATATCAAAGTGCACCGTATTGCTTTTAATCCTATTGGTCTGTAGTAACCACTGGAAACTACCAAAAAAGCACTAGGGATTGGTTTGATAAAATAAAAATATTTTATATGATGTATTTCTTAAAATAATATATTTATTTTAAAAAATACGATGACAAAAATTTATTAACTACAGACAAATATGTATATATCAAAGTGCACTGTATTGCTTTTAATCCTATTGGTCTATAATAACCACTGAGAACTAGCAAAAAAGCATTAAGAATTGGTTTGAAAAAACAATAATGTTTCATATGATGTATTGCTTAAAATAATGTATTTATTTTTAAAAAATACGTTGACAAAAATTTATTAACTACAGGCAAATATGTATATATCAAATTGATATAAAAGTGTACCATATTGTTTTAATCCTATTGGTCTATAATAACCACTGGAAACTAGATAAAAAGAACTAGGGATTGGTTCGATAAAACAAAAAATTTTTATATAATATATTTCTTAAAATAATGTATTTATTTAAAAAAATACGACAACAAAAATATATTAACTACAGAAAAATATGTATATATCAAAGTGATATCAAAGTGCACCGTATTGCTTTTAATCCTATTGATCTGTAGTAACCATTGGAAACTACCAAAAAAGCATTAGGAATTGGTTTGATAAAACAAAAATATTTCATATAATATAATGTTTAAAATAATGAATTTATTTTTTAAAAATATGTAACATTGTATGTAAAAATGTGTAACGTTGTATGACAAGAAGTATATTAATTACAGACAAAATGTATATATCAAAGTGATATCAAAGTGCACCGTATTGATTTTAATCCTATTGGTCTATAATAAACACTGGAAGTTAGAAAAAGCACTATTGATTGGTTTGATAAAACAAAAATATTTCATATGGTGTATTGCTTAAAATAATATATTTATTTAAAAAATACGACGACGAAAAATGTATTAACTACAGACATATGTATATATCAAAGCGATAACAAAGTGCACCCTTATTCCTTTTAATCCTATTGGTCTATAATAACCACTAGAAACTAGCAAAAATCCAATAGGGATTGGTCTGATAAAACAAAAATTATTTCATATGATGTATTGCTTAAAATAATGTATTTATTAAAAAAATACGACGACAAAAATATATTAACAACAGACATATATGTATATATGAAAGTGATTTCTTTTTATAATGACTCAATGATGTAAATTATGGTACTCTCAGTAAGTGATATTTCGTACTATTAGCTGTCCCTAATTCTACGATACAGTAATTATTAATGAATATTTGTGGTTATTAGGCTACAAATAGATTTAACTCATATAAAATCAAAATTTATAAAAAAATACACATGTATGTATTTATTATCAAAACTTTACTTGTACTATGTGTGCAATCAATAAAAAAGTAAGTACTTATTAATGCACAAAAATTCAACTTTCTATGAGCACATTTTATAATAAGAATCTTAGTGTTTTTCTGAAGTCTTTATTAATTGATATTTGCTTCTAACTGTATACGCATCCTTCAGAGAATGCCTAATATAGTTTATATAGTTAAAACACTTCAAATTTTTAGGGAGTTATGAAGATTTTTTAAACTGTTTATTGATCAAACATTTTGAAGCCTTGTTGTATTTTTCAATTTAAATGGAAAAAACAGTCATTCAGCTTATATTTTATTCCTTTGTTTTTTATAAACTTTTCTATTGATATTTAGTAAAAAAGATTTTAAAAGTACTTGCGCTGGATATGATTTATACTGCTCTTTAATTAAAATTACGTTTAAAAGGCATTTTATCTCTAATAATAATCTTTTACTTTTATTTAGAAATATACATAGAGAACATTTTATACCTGCTCTAAGTGCTGAAAAAATAAGCTAAAAATTTGTGTATAGAAATCGTCTTTATTTTGCTAAAACTATAAAGCATTTTAAATTTGACCATTGTTACATATATATGTATGCATATGTCTAAAAAAACACGTTTTATATCTATTAAAAATTATCGTGCAACTCTTTTAAACACAACATGATAACACACAATAAATTAACCCTAGACGAGGTGTATGTATTTTCCTACAATAAATAAATCTCGCATTATTTTTTAGCCAAAAAAAAAAAAAACTTGATAGGAGAAAATGAGCTTTCCTTAACAGTTTGAATTTACTTTTAGTGTAACAACACTTATTTCCTTTAATGCGAAAATCGCTTTGATGTTTACATTGTGCTTAAGCCGTTTGTATGTCATTCTAGCTTTGTTATTTTGGGAGAAAGACGTAAACAAGCTGTTAAAACCTTGTGATTTGCTTTTTAAGTCTTTACGTCATTTTCATGCATTAGGCATGTCGTTTCGATAAATTATTCTAAAAGAATCTACATTGCTTCATTCTATCAGAATTTCTTTAGCAATGGAAATGTAACGACTTCAATAAAGTTTTGCATTTATAAAAATAAACAAAAAATGTTTTAAATTCTATTCACTTAGTGTTTTAAAATGCGGATGCAACACAGGTCTTTACCTGTATATGAAGCTATTAGATTTTTTTTAAATCAGTAATGTTATGATGTACTCTTTTAAAGCAGTCATCCGTAATACGCAAAAAGTGGACAAGTATTGCTTTGATTGATATGGTTACAAGCAAGTAGCTTCATGTTTTTTCAACTAAAAACAGAAATTACTAATATAAAAAAATATATTGAAATTTCATAAGTTATAAGAGAAAGTTATATTAACAAAATGACGTTTCATACAAAACAGACAACAAAAACCGACATTAACAGAGTATGTGAGCAATACTCACTTTCATACAAAATGTACAAAGTGTACAACTTATGCTTGTTACTGTGTGATCAACCACCACAAAGTCCAGTAATCTTCATTCTCCCTAATGAGTAGTTTCTAAATGTCTATCAGAAACACCTTCATAACGCATGGCCGAGGATATCCCAAATATTTTCAATTGAGTTGAGGTATGGCAAGTTAGCCTGTATAAGCGCAATTCCCTCACTCTTCAGAGAGTCATCAACGATTATAACTTTGTATTATCGTATATTAAAGCGAACAAAGAACTAAGTGTTGAACTGTACAGTTTAACAATGAAGTCTAGAACTTCATCTCAATAACGTAGTCATCACATAACTACGACTGTAGATGTGCAGGTTGAAAATGAAATGAATTCCCAGACCATGCTTCCAAAGCGTAATGCGTGATTTTCAGTTTTTGTGCCTTTCCCCCCCCCAGACCCTTGCACTCTTATCATCGGATTGTAAGGCAAATCTGGACTGATCCGTGAACATAAATTTAAAACACAGTCCAGTTTAAAGACTGGTACAAAAAAAAGATAATTAAAATTTTGGTTCATTATGGAGGAGATAAATACAATCAATTTGACTAATATTTTTTTTGGTGAAAATATTCCCATAGTAAAACTTCCTATCATCCAGAAATTTTGAATTTCTGGAGAAAACATTTTCATTCTACATGCTAATGTGTATTTCTTACTGATTTTAAATTTATACATAAATTATAACAAATGACTAATCAAATTATCTCTACATACCAATCATGATGTCAACTCGTTGAAATTATAGTAATATTTATACCATTTGAAATATTTACAGAATAATTGTTGTGATGTTTCCATGTGATCACTGGAATCTTAAAGCTATTTGTAAGATAGAGACAATTAAGTTTTTAACCAGTTAATTATGCTATGACGGTTCTACAAATAACATATCTTGTTATGTCTTAAGTTGATATTCGTTGGTTAAATTTAAGGCTCTTGAAAGATACAGATAAAAGTTTTTGGCAGATTGTCGTCCCATATATTTGTATATTTCTGAAACTTCTGTTACTCCAAAATATTGACTATTTTATTTAGGAGGAATCATATACAATTTCAAAGTCGTTGTTTTTCTCGTATATAGGCAGCATTTAATATTCATACTTAGATGGCTTACAATTTCCCAATACTAAAGTTCAACCACTGTATCTGAATAAACCAACGTATTGTTGCTAAATTCTTCCGTAAAGTTCGTTGGATTGAATAGACTTTGGCTAAGACAAAAACAATAACGATTTATTAACACGACAAATGCATCACAATAATAACGTATGGCGATAAAACATGGGAGCCTTTTAGCGAACTTTTTTATAGTAATACGAAAATCATTAACACAGGTCATACTTTCACCAGACCTAAGTGCGAACTCACGGCCCCTTTATATAGCTTTCAGGTTTTTGGAAATTTCCACAAGCCTCTGGTTAAATCCAGAGACAGGGGATCGGCAACAAATATCGCCAGATCTCTAAATTTGGCGATATATTCCCAAATGTGGCGCCAAAAATGAGTCTCCCAAAACTTCGCCAAGAAGCCAATATCTCCCCAATTTGGCGAGATACCATACACATTACATGTTTACAGCATTCTTAACAGTATTATAGTGTGCATAACCAATACAATATTAGTAAATTTTCAAAATTAGCTTAGTTGTTAGATTAATATCTTAGTTTCGATTTTGGCCACTTAGTACTGGGAGATCTATTTAAATTTCAGTAATAGCCTAAATTATGCTGTATACTGCGTACAAATCCATTAACTGTGTTGAACATGGCAATCAATGCCTCGAAGTTGTCAGTCTATATTCTGATTTAAATACTAATACTTATTTTTGCAGCTTGTTAAATATTAAAATTGAGTCTGTCTATAACTGTGCTGTATTGCTCTGAAAATCAATACATCAAGCTAATGTTATTAGAATGCTCTGACTTATATAAAGACTTTCATGTAAATTTTATAAAAGCAACAATTCAATCTAGATGTCTATTCAATCTAGCTACTATGATATACACTTTTGTGTAAAATGCAAGAAACAATAATCAACTCAAAATATTAGAATAAATTTGGTAAGTTGAAAATATCATAAAAATATAGAAAACAATCCCTTATTTAAAAGTTTACCTTTACTATATAATTTACAAAGATCAACTATTTTTATAAAAAATATATTACATGATACGAAATTTTTTTAAATAATTGAAAAATATTTTTTGATTTACTCTCTCTGCATAGTCACATATATTCTGTTAAATATTGTCTTAAATATGTTTACAGTGAAGAAAATAACAGATTAATTTTCAATTACATTTTATACTATTCATATCTCAAGATAAATTAAAAACGATCTTTCAACTCAAATATTTTAACAATAAATGAGGAATAACTCAAGACCTGGGGATATAAAATGAATTTAAAAATAATATAAATACGTTCAGCCATGCGGAACTAAACGAAATCTTCTGAAGGAATTTTACCGGATAGGAAAAAAAAAGACATTGGATACCGTGAGATTTTTCCTTCAGAACTCGATAATCTGAATTTAAAAGAAAAAATTTCTAAGTTTTATATAATCCAGAGGAAATGTGTCAATAAGGAAAAGAACCCAAAAAAAAGGAATATTCTTAAAGAAAAGTTATTTCACTGCAGTGCAAAAATTTTGCATAAGGTTGAAAGCATTTTAAGTAAGCTGTGAATATGAATGCATTTTAGAGAAATTTTAGAATGTCTAAATCCGCTTCCGGCTTGAAGAATAATATTTCATAGGCATGCAGTGCTAAATCTTTCTTAAAAAGTTTTAAACTTTTCGCTTATATTAACTCTTTTTACAGCAATAGCTGTGTAAATCTGTGATAAGTTCTGTAGCTTGGAGATAGCTACTTCTCTGTATAATCATCACAGCAATAAAAATGCTAAAATTGTATCAAAGCATTGAATGTGTCTCTATGTTTAGAATTATAGCACTTTAAAATAGAAAATCCCATTCATAGAAATTTTACTAACAAAATGATAGGTCAGGCTGAATACACGAAAGTTTGTATAATAGAGGAGCGTGGTTTTTAATTATTAAGATTCCAATGCATATAAAGCTATAACCCTTTATTTCAATCTTCAAATAAAGCCTATTTATGACACAAAGTATAAAATGAACTCTTCTACTCAAACACTCAACACTTTTTAAAGAGAAAGTTCAATCATCTATTTAAAGAATTCATTTCTTCATTAGAGAACCTTTTTGTTTGAAATGTAACTAGATATAAAAATTTATAAAATTTAAATCATTATATGGCTTAAAATCAATGACAAATTTTGAAAACATTATCCACAAAATTAAAAGAATTCAAAATAAGTCAATGTTTATTTTTATCGTTTATTTTAAGTTGATTGAACTATACTTATTTAGTACTCTCATTATTTTAGATATATGTAACTAATCGATATATATTTACTTTTGTTACATCATCGTATGAAATTTCTATTAAAATATATTTAATTACACAAATAACGATATCAATTATACATCGTGACAACATATTCCATACGATAAAAAAAAATTCAAAATCAGTCAATGAGTGCATTTTCTTTTCATCAAAATATTAATAATATATTTTAATTATTCTTTTTTAGTACTATCAAAATTTTATATGTATATGATAAAGTAGTTTTTTGTACATTATGATGTTTTGAATTTCATGTAATATTTCCTCTAAAATTATATTTTTTATGACAAAACATTGATTCAATATAGTAGTACGTTTAAAGACTTACGTACATTAATTTCTTTCCATAATTTTACTAACTGAATTCAGAATTTCATTCAAACCAAATTGATTTTGTGATACATTATAACACAAAAATTGATATTAAATTTTATATATATATATATATATATATATATATATATATATCACACACACATATATATATATATATATATATATATATATATATATATATATATATATATATATGTGTGTGTGTGTGTGTGTATATATATATATATAAAACCGTAAATGTAATATAACTATTATTTATACATATTCAAGATTTCATAACAAATAATTCATGATAAATATTCAGTAGAAAAATTTATTCCTATAGATTCGAATTCAATAAATAACGACTTACAATTTAGTACCGATTCAAATAAAACTTTCCGAAGATAAACTACAGATGGTCTTTCGGCAATAAATCAAACGTCTCAAATAACCAAAGGGAAATGTTACATATTGATGATTATGAAACTGCCATATGATAACACTCATAAATGTTATAATACTACTTAATTTACCTTTAACATTCAATCCATGTTTCATTTACACTTTTTTGAACTTAAAAGGGTTCAGACATATTTATTTCAAAACAATAAATTTGCATTATTAGAAAGTATTTCGTGTTATATTTTTCTAAATTACAGTTATTTCTAACTCAAAAGTACTTTGTAATGACATCATTATTTCAATTTGAAGCTTGTATTATTTATATATCTATATTTATTCAAATAAAAATATATGATTATTTGTTTTGTGGATATGATATTTCTAATAAAATCACAAAATGCATTTTATTTTTTACCTTAAAATGCATGTAAATTTGAATTATTTTATGTTTAATGGTTTGCTGTTTAAATATATTCATAATATATTTAATATTACATATAGAGATTTATGTAAAAATTGTAGCTTCGGCTGTAATAGTTTAATATGTACTGAAATATTTGAAAGATATAGTCAATGATAATAAGTCATTATAAAAGTAACATTTATAATGATTTATGCTTTTTATATGTTTGAACCGGGCTCAGCCCACCTAAAAGTGTGTAATGTGTTAAAAAGCTTAAAATAATAAATACATTTGTTAGTAAAATATAGATAATGCTAATTTTAATAAATGCAATAAATCCTTCTCATAGTATTTTAACTTAAAATTAATAAAGGCGTTATATTGTTTTCTTCTCTATAATTCATTTTACTATTTTTCTTTCAATTTTACTAACATTTATTTGATATTTACTGTCAATGCATATTTGTTGGCAACAAACAAATTTGAGATTTGGAATTAAAAATTTCTTATTTTTCTTCTGTTTTTATACTGTATCTGAAATTTGTATTTTAAAATAGCACATTATCTCAGAAGATTTATAAGAGATGTGAACATGTTTGCTGTTCAATGTAACTAACATGAAAATCTTGTAGTTAGAAAAAATGAAAAATATTATCCATATAAACTAGGTTTAGCTTTACTAATATAGGAAAGCACATTGCCTGTTACGAAATATTTTCACCTGAGAATAATCGTTTATAAATATTCAAACGAATGTGAAACTCTTTTCTCAAAAGCTTTACTATACGAACTGCGATCTGTGAAAATAGTATATAAAGGAATTTTGCCTTTAGCTTAAAGTATATCAAAAGGGAATAACATAAATTCTGTAGGAGTTTGTAATTCATTTTACGATTTATTATAAGGCAAAAATTAACACAAAGCATGAGAGCATTTTTTGTTTTCTTGTTCATGAAAAATCTTTAAAGACATTTTATAACAAAGCAATATATAAATAAGAAATATTTAGTTCATAGTAATGTGTTTCGTTATCAGCAATAAGCTAATTAATAGAATATGAAACTAGAAAGTTAGTAATCAGATATTTAGTACTTCACTACTTTCATCCGTTATATTGGTAGTGATAAATAAAAATCATAAAAGTGAAAAAACTGATTATGATTGAAAATGGCTAAAATATTTTTTTTGTAAAAAGTAAATACTATAATACAAAAGAATACTTTAATTAATTAACAAAAATCAAATAATATAAACCAATAGTAATTATGCACGATAATGATAAAGTGATACAGATTTGCAAGTATACATATTTCATAAAATAATTAATAACCAAATGATATAGAATTTGTTCATGTGGATAAAAATTTATACATGGTTATATACTTTTATCGGTGTAATAATTTCTTTATGAATAATTATTGGGCAAGAATGATATTATATGACAGTATTTGATGACTTTATTTAGCATAGCTTCATTGTTATGAGAGTATAATGAATGTGACAGGCGATGTTTAACAATCGTTTGCTAAAATAGTAGTAATACTTTTTCCTTTTCATTATAGATTGGTGATAAAGTGGCATGTTTAGAAACATGATTATTAATTAAATCCTTGCAGGAATCTTAGTAAAAGGATTTAAAATATTTTATTATGGAAAATAGGTACATATAGTGTAAAACGTTATAATTATTTATTGTGATATTCTTCATTTATATCTAAAGGTTAATTTTATATAGGTAAGTTTAACATATAAACAGATGTAAAGTTTAATAAGTACAACTAATTGCTGAATGGTTAGTGCTCTTCCCTTCGGTAAAGTAGTTCATAGGTTGAGATCCTACTTCTGATATGGAAGTTTGTATCCCTTTAGAATAAATTTTAAGCGGTAGGTCCTGGTTTCATTAAATTTCCTATAGTAAAACAGTAGTGCTCCACATAAACCCATCATAGACGATACACGAGCCAAATACTTGTACCAGAGACCTCACCACCATGATGAAGCAACGTATTATATTAAATGAACCCTCGTAATTACTCCGTAAGTACCAAGTACGTAAGTAAGTACCAAGTAGAAGACCCTCACGCTTACACTCCCAGGAGTTTCGTTTGAGAACTTGAAGGGTATCGTGACCACTGACATATTTTACTTGTCCCAGTCACCATTAACAATCAGCGGATTTTATTCTGATTTAAGCTTCATCAACAACACCCCAGTTACGAAATTTCTTTGCAATTGCAGAAGTCTAAAGACAATTACGTCATCAAAATAAACAGATTTTTGAATATTCAAATATGATATATTTTCCCTTTTCATCTGATGAATGCATTTCTTCCATTTCCTAAAACTGAGACATTAAGCGGATCGGGAAAAAATGCTATAAACCGAAATGGTTTCGAGGTAAAGATTCCCATTTAGACTTAAATCTTCTTATTTCTACTATTTTCATATGTTTGATGCTTCTCTGATTTCTCTATTGCATCAAATACATTTATAAATTTTTTCCCTAATAAACGGCCTAAGTTAAACAAATATGTAAACAATCTTTTTATTCTAGTCTATAAAACTTAAAATTTGTGGCATAGTGCCCTTTAAATCGAATGTATACAAATAAAATACATTGAAGTAATAAAAATACACAATATAGGATTGCAGTTCAAAACAAGACGTAAAACAAAAAAAATCAAGTTATTTAGTAAACTATCAGTTTAACAGTTAAATTCATAACTTAGCAAAAGAAAATAATAATGATATTTAACGTATAGAGACTAAAAGTATAAACCCCGAAACAAACAAATAATCATGATAAATAAGGTAATATAGCAGTTTCAGTTAATATTCATAAACGTACAGTTTTTCCATTTTTTACTCTTATCTTTGAATGATAAGGTTTTAAATTTATTACTAGTCAGTCTTTTATGTTAATCTTATACATGAAATCCCAAAACTTTGAGTAGACATTTGGAGATAATGAATAACGTTATGATTTATAATCACATAAGAAATCATGGGACTGAAACTAAGAGGTAACTTTCAATGTTGCCATATGTGTCAGAATATAGTATTAAAACAGCACAATAACTATTTCTGAAATTTAGCCTTTATAATGTTTTAGATTTTATAAAAGTATCATAAAAATAAATTGATACGCATTCCTGCAATTTTCACAACATTAAACAAACTAGGTCTTCCTTAGACGATGTCCGAATTAAGGAGTCCATTGTTGCAATGTGAAGCATTTATGGCAGTGTGTGAAAATTATTATTTTTTTTAAATTTCGAAGCTTTTACTATTCTTAGAACATCTAGACCAGGATGGGGGATCTACTTTGATATACCCCCCAAATCGGAAATTTGGCGACTTTTTTTTCTCGTTAAGCAAAATTCCTGTTTTTGGATCCTTTTTTTTTTCTCGCCAAGATGGATTCTCGCTAAATACAAATAATTAATACATAAAAATACGGAATCATTAAATACAAAAAAAGAATACCTAAAAAATACAATAAATACATAAAAAATACAAATAAATGACACTGAATAACATATTATATGCAATTTACTCAAACATTTTAACAAATACAATTGAAAATACAATCGAAAATAAGAAACAAATACAATTGAAAATAAGAAACAGCAACCGTAAAAAGTCCGTAGGGAGTGACAGATTTTGTGTAATTCTTTTTTTTTGGGGGGGATATATCAAAGTTGTACCGGGATGGGCAAACTCCGGCCTGCTGATTCCGTCCAGCCGGAAATTTTATCCGGACCGAAGATAGTTTTAAGTTCGAGTCAAATTAAAATAAATATATATTTATACATTATATATCCCTCTCCTTTTCTAATTTGCTTAAATATTATATCCCAAATTTATTACCTCACGCCCAGAAGATCAACGGTATATTTGCTTCTTATATGTGAATAGATGTTTTCAACTTTGAACCTTAGAAAGAATAATTTCAGAAGTAGACTGACATATGTGTATTTAACATCGTTCCTGAAAATCAGTACATCTCAATTCGAACCTCAGTATAACTAACTTTAAAAAATGAAATCACAATTTCTTTCGTAATCACAATTTCATTAACGTATTTAAACCATTAGGTATATTGTTTAGGTAATATACCTAAATAATATACCAACCATAACAATAATATAACAATATCACAATATAACAATAATATAACAATATACCTAATAAACCGTTAGGTATATTATCAGGTATATTGCTTATAAAATTTGAGAAAAAATTATCTTGGCCCACCAAACTGATTTTCTTTCGATATTTGGCCTGCGGCCTAAAAAATTTCTCCATCCCTGATCTAAACAATTGAGGTAGTAAAGATAAATATATATATTTTATTTTCAAAATAAAAGTACGATATTAATCCATGAGAAAAAATAAATTTACAGATATCAAGCCATTTAATTAATTACAGTAATTTTAATAATATAGGAAAAGTTATATAGTAATTATTAAAAGTTATATAGTATTATATCAAGTTATATAGTAAACTATCAATTTAATAGTTAAATTCATAACTTAGCAAAAGAAAGATAATAATTATATTTAACGTATATTAGAGGATAAATGTATAAACTTCGAAACCAAACTAATCATCATGATGAATAAGGTAATATAGCAGTTGCAGTTAATATTCATAAACGTACATTTTTTACTCTTATCTTTGAATGATAAGATTTTAACTTTATTACTAATTAGTCTCTCATGTTATCTTATGCATGCAATCCCAAAACTTTGAGGAGAAACTTGGAGATAATAAATAACGTTGTGATTTATAATCACATAAGAAATCATGGGCTGAAACTAAGAGGTAACTTTCAATGTTGCCAATTGTGTCAGAATATAGTATTAAAACAGCACAATAACTATTTACTGAAATTTAGTCTTTATAATATTTTAGATTTTATAAAAGTATTATAAAAATAAATTGATACACATTCCTGCAATTTTCACAACATTAAACAGACTAGAGCTTTCTTAGACGAGGTCCGGAATAAGAAGCCCATTGTGCCAATGTGAAACCTTTATGGCAAAGTGGGAAAATTATTTTTTTTTCTTAATTTAGAAGCTTTTACGATTTTTAGAACATCTAGACTAGGGATGGGCAAACTCTGGCCGCCGGAATCCGTTTTATCCGGCCCGCGGATGAGTTTTAAGTTGCCGGTTCGAGGTAAATTAAAATATACTTTTCTACTTTGCTTAAATATTATATCCCAAATATATTATCTCCCGCCCAGAAGATCAACGGTATATTCGCTTCTTATATGTGAACAGATGTTTTCAACTTTGAAACTTAGAAAGAATAATTTCAGAAGTAGACTGACAGATGACCATTTAGCATCGTTCCTTAAAATCAGTACATCTCACTTCGAACCTCAGTATAAGGAACTTTTAAAAATGAAATAACAATTTCTTTCATATCATTAACGTATTTAAACCGTTAGGTATATTGTTGAGGTAATAAACCTAAACAATATACCAACCACAACAATAATATAACAATATAACAATATAACAATAATATAACAATATACCTAATAAACCGTTGGGTGTATTATTAGGTACATTGTTTATAAAATTATCTTGGCCCGCCATTTTTATTTTCTTTCGATTTTTGGCCAGCGGCCTAAAAATTTTGTCCATCCCTGATCTAGACAATTGAAGTACTTAAGATAAATATATATATTTTATTTTGAAAATAAAAGTACGATATTAATCCGTGAAAAAAAATAAATTTATAGATATCAAGCCATTTAATTAATTACAGAGTTTTTAATAATATAGGAAAATATCTTTTTCTTCACTGAAATAGCTTACAAAAATGCAATTAAAAATACAAGGATTACGTTAGAGTAATTAATTCTTAGCACCTACCTCCAACAATAATACAAATGGTATATATAAATAAGGAGAAAATGTACGAAGAATTAAAAATATTTTCTTTTAATTAATCAAATTAGCAAAATTAAGGGATATTTTTCACTGTAGCAAGTTTTCCTTTCATTTCGTACAATTTATCATTTAACTTAATTAGATAAATTAATTATAAAAAGTTGTATTTTTATTTTTCTACATAGTATATGAATACATAAAGTCTTCAATAAAGACTATTTAAAAAAATTATGTATAATTAACTTTGTATATTAAAATATAGCTAAGAATAT
>CM063505.1:134135713-134213213 GCA_032207245.1 Pardosa pseudoannulata
ACTCTTCTGCTGAAGACGCTGACGGTAGAGCCAGAGAGCTTTACCTTGGAGAGAAACATGGTGATGGGTAGTTGTTGTCTTTGTTTTTCCTTCAAAATTCTCCTATACAAGGATATAACCCCTTCAACTCGATTGTTAAACTCGACAGCTCAAACCATATTGTCATCAATGTCTTGTGCAAATTCGTGTAATCTTGCACAATTGCTGCAGATTCTCCAGGATAATGCCAGAATTTTCAATTTGTTCTTCGTCTTCCTTTTCATTTTTTTTCTTACTTGACTTTGACATCTCAAGAGCCCGTGGTATATACTCTGAGTTAACTCATCTCAACTCTTGTTTGACATTCAGGGATCCTTCTCTCTCCTGCATCAACATGAAAGAACTCTCCTTTCCGCAATGTAGCTGCCGACATGGTTGTATTGTTTCATTTTTATTTTTTTGATGAATATTTTGGAAAAATCCGCGAATCACTAAAGCCACGAAAAATGAAGCGCGAAGTGGCGGTGGAACAGTGTAACTTTATGATTTATAATCACATAAGAAATCATGGGCTGAAACTGAGAGATAAGGTCGCACCTCCTCTTTCAATGTTGCCATATGTATCAAAATATAGTATTAAAACAGCACAATAAATTACTGAAATTTAGTCTTTATAATATTTTAGATTTTATAAAAGTATCATAAAAAAATGGATACCAATTAATACAATTTTCACATCATTAAACAGACCAGGTCTTTCTTAGACGAAGTCTAAAATAAGGAGTTCATTATTGCCGATGTGAAACCGTTATGATAGTGTGATAGACAAATTAAAATTTTCAAAATTAAAAAAAAAAATTCGAAGCTTTTACGAATCTTAAAACATCTAGACAATTGAAGTAAAGATAAACATATATTTATTTTCAAAATAGAAGTACAATATTAATCCTTGAGAAAAAAATAAATTTACTGATATTAAGCCATTTAATTAATTAAAGAAATTTTAATAACATAGGAAAATATCTTTTTCTTTCGCCGAAAAAAGATTGCAAAAATACAATTAAAAATACAAGGATTACGTTAGAGTAATTAATTCTTAGCACCTACATCCAACAATAATACAAACGATATATATAGGGAGAACATGTACGAAGAAGGAAAAATATTTTCTTTTAATTAATCAAATTAGCAAAATTAAGGGATATTTTTCACTGTAGCAAGTTTTTCTTTCATTTCGTACAATTTATCATTTAACTTAATTAGACAATTAAATTAACTATAAAAAATGGAATTTTTATTTCCCTACATAGATTAAGTATATGAATATATAAAGTCTTCAATGAAGACTATTTTAAAAAAATTATGTATAATTAACTTTGTATATTAAAATATAGCTAAGGATATTAAATTAATCCCTATCGTTTAATAAGGTAAATCAATTAACAAAGCAATTATTTCTCTTCCGATTAATAAAATATTCGTTTTGAATAGTGCATTTTCCTTCGTATAATACACAGAAAATTGACTCAAGCTTTTATAATAAAAATATGTTACAAAAGTTAACAGAGCGAGGTTTGCAACAATAAGTGTTTCTTAAAGTACAAGCAGATAAATCATAAGCAATTGAATTGAAAAGAAGCAATTATTTCATTTTATATAATATATACTTCCATAATATAAATTACAAATCTGTGTCCAACTCATGACATTTCCTCTTGTATTATATTTGTTTTTTCATTCACTTCACATTTAAATTAATATTTAGGGGACTGTGAAATACAATTCTTGAATTCTATAATAAAATGGACAGTTACAGTGTTGCGAAAGTATTAGTTGCTAAAAATATATTAGTACTTTAAAGAATATTAGTTGTTTAAAATATAAAAAAAACATGCATTGTGTTCAACAAGAGATAGAATTTTATTCAGTAATGTGTATAGCTTAAGTACTGCCTTTTATAGCTAACTGATAACGTTTTAATAATTTTTGTATTGAGAATGTTTTCATTTCATAGAGTGAAGATTATAATAGAAATTTGATAAAAAGATGTTATAACATACCTAAATATAAAATTTCAGCCTTTTTAAATCAAACAAGTGGCATAGCTAAAAGTCCATTACTAATATCCTCAAATTTCCTGTTCGGGAACCAAGAACTCTTCATATTTGGTAGTTACGGGGCATTTGGTCGTTGATTTTTCTGATTCTAAAAAAAATTCAATTTCTTAAAGTTACTCGTTTTTGATTTCTTTGACATAAACCTTATATGTATGCGATGTATCTACATCGTGATTGAGTATAACGTTGATACTGATAAAAAAAACTTATTCAATGATAATAATAAATGACTAATATATGATAGCTTTAAGTGCATACTATTAGAATAAAAGTATCTCTTTGAATTTTTGGCGACTTTTATTGAAGCACTTAAACGTAACAGTAATAAAACGAAATTTGAATTTGAATTTTGGGTCATCGTTTTTACCAAAAACAATCAATTTAATTAAAAAAATATGACTAAAAATATTGATTCTAATGGTAATAAACTAGATGGATAATGAGAGACGGATTCCAGCATAATAGAAATAAAAATATTAGCATGACGATATTGAGAAAAAAAGTTAAGTTTCATGATTAACCCTTTATTATCAGGTTTGCAGGCGTATACTGTTCTGGCATCAAACTATTAAAAGTTAAACTTTTTAGTGGAGGAGAATGTTTAAACTAGTCAAATTAAATTAAAACATGAAAGAAGCAAAACCTTGATGTACGGCAAGTAATTAACAGATTGTAGTAACATTATGAGCACAGAAATGCTTAATATTAGTTTTAAGATGTTGTAAAAAGTAGAACATGTATAGCAATCTCTAAACATGTCTGTCTTCAAATTTAAGCGGAAATACTTTTTGACATATATGAATATCCTTTTACTCTTTGAAATGTCAGCTTTCCCTTGAGCACTTCAACTTTAAAATAATAATTTTAACCAATGTATTTCGTATTGTGTATTTTTTATCAATGAACTTTGCATAGTTTCATGTCTGTTAGTACATATGCATATAACAGGGGTGTCCCAGCTCATTAATATTCCGAGCCATTTTTCAAAATTTGAAAATTTTCACCAGCAGCAATTAAATAAGTATTTAAAAGGTAAGCAAAAACAGAAATTATATTTATTAAATGTCATTTGAAAATTCTTCGTCCTTTAATGTTTCAAAGAATTTATTGAAATGCCATTGGTACGAATGTAATTTAAAATGTGATACACTCTTTTCATAACATCAGGATATTTGAAATATTTACGAGATGTTCTCGGTGACTTATGCAATGAATAGGTAGGAATTGTGGAATTTGAGAATCATTACTTAAAAGCCCAATAAACAGATTTTTTTTACCCAGCATTGCCCTTGCCGTATGGTGTTTGCTAGTTCGGGTGATTAAGTAACTTACCCAGCATTGTAAGAGCTCCATCCGTAGTCATATTTTTTTAAAAAATATAATAACACAAAAACTAAAGGTAAATTTGGGTACATTTATCTAGAGCCACAAATAATTCGAGCCGCATGTGGCTAGCGAGCAGAAGGTTGGCCACCCCTGGCATATATTATAATAAACAGAGCAGTCGTTATATTTACACCGCCTGTCATTGACTCCGACAATACAATAACAAAACAGAATAGTGTTATAGCATGCATATACCAATTGTAATAATGTTATTAATCAATTGAAAAATAATTTGTGTTAACTAATGAAGAGCAGGGTTTGCAAGCGTGCATGAAAAATTTAAATCTTTACTTCGTTTGATTACAATTGTTCTTGATTCGTTTCTTTGTAAGGTTGTACATATATATGTACATCTCATAACTCAATGATATCTGCTATATTAAAGCTGAGGATCACTGAAAGCAACTGTACAATAATACAACAGTAAATTATTTCTGCATTTATATGCAAATATAATAATACATTTAAGTAATTCAAGCAATGTATTAATAGTCAATATAAAAAAATATTATTATATGTAGAATATAATTTAGAAATTGTCATGTTTGTTGAGTACTGATCCGAATTAAAGGATCTATTTAAATCGCAAAAAATCTCAGTTTATAATGAACTATTTAAATAAATAAAAACAAATATATGTGAGCTCTTATTAAAGACTAAGTTGGGATTTTTAAGAAACACTGTAATTCTGATGACTCATTGTAAAATATACATATAAATATGTGTATCATAAATCAATAGAAAAAATATACATGTAGTGTCCATATAAGTTTATTATTAATTGACTGATTATATTAATTACTGATTATTACTAATATATTCAACTAAAAATCGACGTACATAGCGGTTAACTTAAATAAGCAGAAGAAAAAATATGAGATTGTTTGACATTTTTTTCTTTCCGATGCACTTCATCTGTATTACTACCAGAGATATATATTTTCTTAGGAGTTAATTATTTGCAACATATTCCTGCATTATCAACTGTATTTTCTACAAACATTTTCACTGAAAGAAAAACAGATTTTTCCGTTATTGTTTTCTTTGCAGTTAATTAAGTTTCTGTAGTTAATTAATATTAGAAACTGTGCTTTTTTACCTCTTGGATTAACATCTTAATTTATTTACAAAACTACCTTTACAGAAAGTGTATTATAAAATTATCTTATCATAAATACACATTGCAAAAATACTCAAAGAAAGCAAATTAATTTCAGTGTTTAATATACGTGGTATTAAAAGACTCAACAGATAGTGTTACTTAGAAATATTGGTGGCATTATCCATAATAAAATATTTTAAGCATTTAAAAATTTTGCACGTTATGAAACACTCTTTTGCAATCCCGCTGTGTGGATACAAGTGTAATTGAATTATGCTCTCACATATTACATAGTGTCAAAGCATTTTCAATGTTTTGTGATAATTTTCTGTAATTACTTGATTTACTTTTAAGTATTTGTGTTACGTGAAAACATTTAAAAAAATTCTGATGTGGAAACACACTATATGACTTATTTTGACTTCATTTTGAATTATTACAATTATATATAATATACATTGAGACAATTATATATGAGCACATTGGTGTCTTAGTATTGCATAGTCGATATTAGTCATATGATTGGATTTTTATTTGCACTTTCAACTACATGAAAGTACAAATTCCAATTAAAAAAATGTGAATATATAGATACTACAACTATCCTGATAACGAAATTTCATTATTCTTTACCGACTTGTTTTGAACTATGACAGTCCATTTAAATGTTGCACTAAATATTTTCATATATATATATATATATAATATATATATATATATATATATATTATATATATATATATATATATATATATATATATTATATATATATATATATATATATATATATATATATATATATATATATATATATATATATATATATATATAAATATATAAAGATATATATATATATATAAATATATATATACATATATATAAATATATATATACATATATATATATATATATATAACGCAGAATACAAAAATATATATATATATACATATATATAAATAGCATATTTCTATTAAATATATATATATATACTTTTAATATAATATAATAATTTTTATACTCTTTAAATATATAAAAACAATAAATAAAGTAAAATAATATACATATAACCATTTTTGCTGTAATTTTATAATATTATATAAAGTATATAAAAACCTGACCAATCTAGATTTATAGCAATTTAAAATATAATTTATACAGTAAATTAGAATATATAAAATATTTTTTTCCTGACTTCGGAAATTTGTCTTTCTGGGGAGAAATATATAGAAACAAGCATACGTGGCAACATAGCTTTATCGAAAAGTCCCACTCAATGGTCATAACTAATTATTAAACACCAAAAATTGTTTAAACTAATTGGAAATTTTCTTATAAAATAGTTTCTTTCAAAGTTCAGAAAGAAGAAAAATAGAAAACGTAGAATCTGTATTTGTCTGACGATTAATATTTGAGCGCGGGCCACGTACTAGTGCGGGTTAGTGTAATAACATGTTTTTATGTGGGTACAAAAATAACGGTATATACATGAAAACGAAGTCGAAAGTTCTTGTCTACTACATAGATTCTGGAAAATTTAGAGAAATAAAAACTAGTTTTTACATCAGTCGATGTCACAGAATAATTATTAAAAAAATGAATTTAGATTTAAAATTAACTTTTTATTTATTCTTGAGAAGATCATAATATATATATATATATATATATATATATATATATATAATATATATATATATATATATATTTATATATATATATATATATATATATATTTATAAATAATATATATAATGTATATTTATATATATATATAAGATCATAATATATATATATATATATATATATATATATATATATATGTTTACTTATTTTTTAATATATTTGTTTATATATTTCAAATTAAAATACTAAAAGTTGGTTAAAAAATTAAATAACTTCCTATCTATTGAGATTTAACTGAATACCTAAATTTAAGCGCTAAACGCCTACTCACGGTGTACAATTCCATAGCGATATGTACTAGAGCACAATCTGTTAATCAAAGAGTCATAGCTAATATTAGTAGCCAAATAGTCTTATTAGTAGCAGTTGCAGTAAATAAACTAATAATACAAACGCAGAAATTATTTGAATGTCTTACTAGAATTTATAGAATAATTACTATTTTTAAAAATATTTGTCAAAATATAATTTCTCCAATCTTAGGAGTTTGTATATTAAGGAACAAAAATAGACAAAGATGATGATAGGATATTTTAAAAATCTCATCTGTACCTCTCAATCTAAAATTTAAAGTCAAAATTGATGGTTAAATAACAATATACACAATATAAAAATTGTCAACACACAAATACACAAATTACGCAATATTGTTGATTTATATCATAAATCCCATTAACTAAATTTTATCACTTAACCTTTAAAGACAATTGAACTGAAATAACGAAACGAAAATGCTAATAAAACAATTAATTAAGCTTCCCATCGTTTCGTTCTTTATATCCTTGGGAATAAATTTGCCGATTATGGTGATTAGCATTGTTTTAGTATAAGTTTAAGGAATAACAAAAACTTGGCATTGTCTGTAGCAAATAAACAAGTCATTTTATTTAGCATTCAGAGTTGTGATATTTATTAGAAAATCCCTCTACGTAACAACTTCAAATGATGTTGTTGTAAACAGATATATTGACTAGAAACAATTACCTAATCCTCTTTCGTGAAAATAACAATATTTCTAAAGTTGTTGAATAACCTCTTGATTTAATCCCCATAAATACTCTATAAATTATATAATTTAATTACAGCTTTTTACTACTATACTAATATGCTTACGGTTGGAATAACCAATCGTGATAAGTTTCTACTTATGGATTAGTTTCAATTAACAAAATGAATAAAATAAATACTGCTATCGAAATATTTTTTATTTATAATGGCAAGCCAGGTTATAACTATAAAAATAACAATTATGGAACAACATTACTAGTAACAAAAGTAACATTGACCGAAGTCATTGCCTCAGGCGTTCTTTTGCTCTCCAATACAGCGTAGTGTCGGAACCGCAAAGTACCTCGCATCGACGCAGATGACCTCTGTTTAAAGGTTCTCCAAGGTCACATAAAGAACAGAGAGGGGAGTCAAAAATGCCAATTCTATGGAGATGTTCACTTAGGCAGTCATGTCCCGTCACTAGCCGGAACAACGCCACTGCCTCACGTCGAGGACGATCGGGAATGTTGGCGAGGTCTTCGGCACTCCAGGTCTTCAGTTTAACACGATCTTGCATTTGGGATTGGAATTTCATATTCAAAGCTTGTTTCCAAAAGAGCTTTTTTGAGTGAAAAGGCAGTCCAGAAGCATTTGTTAGCTATACCTTTGTTGAACTTTTAAATGCGAGAAGATCAGCTTGACCATTCCCATAAATGCCGCAATGTCTGGGGATCCATTCTAACTTGCTATCGAAATATTAAGGAATACAATTGATGATGTTTTTAGCAGATATCCTATAAATTCTACTTGATCTAAGTCCATAAAGAATACATTGCGGTGTTATAAATAGTCAAAATATGTATAAGTAAAAATTTGAGAAATGGTTATTTCACAATAGAATTGTATGGAAATAATTTTAATGGAATTGGATAAAGAACTTAACAACATAAAATGGATATAATATTCTACCATCTTTGTAAATGTAATTGTATATGTAATCCCTTAGCTTATGTTGATCCTCATTAACAATTAGTAAGTTAAATTTTGATATTTTTGATAGATTTGTTTGGAAAAGTTAAAAGGCTGTTTGGAAACACGGTCCCAGAAATTATTATCTACTCCGGATAATTTCATGTATGTTTGTCGTGGTTTGTTAAACATAATGCAGAGACTATCTGCCTCGTTTACATCCCCCCGAATACTTAGTTTATTTAAGTGTTAGCTAAAATGGCGAAGATTATCTGTTGAGATTTATTTCGAACTTTCTTGATATCGGAACCAAGATATAAGTGAGTGTAAAATATTCCCACGAACTTCCATCTTCTCTATATTAAATTTTAAATAAATATTGTAACTACAGACCTGTTTTTGGGTTAGAACTCAATTATTTTCACCATTAAAGCTATCCAGGCTATTGCAAGATGTGTAAATATTGAAAATTTTAAATCTTATGAATATGGATATAAATTATAGTATTGATAAAATTCAATGTAAATTTAAACAGCCGGTAAATAACATGTACAATGGACCCTGTAAATTAATGTATATTTCAAGTTGTAGTAGGATATTTTCAGTAAAGATTTTTTTTTTTATATTATAAGACTGATTTTAGAAAAATAACTCATTATAAAGTGTTTTGATTTTTAATTTTTTAAATATCTGGAAACCTCTTAAACAAAATAAACATACATTTCATATAAGTTTGTTCAATACGTATTTACAACGCAATTTACTGATAATTTTTAGGATCCTCCATTGACATTATAACTCATTTTAAGATTGATTATTTTGTTACAGAAAAAAATGAGTAAATCTGTGATACAGTAAATTTCAATAAGGTCTTTCAACATTTGTTTTTCTACGAACCATTAATATGTAACGAAAAAAATATTACTTTTTATTCTAATGATTAAGGATTTTATTATGACTTTAAATTATGTGTTTAAATTTTTTTGTATCATTTTTAGAGGTTTATACAGCTTCCAAAACTTCATTAATTTAAAAGAATTCTTTGAAACTCATAACTGAATACGAAGTCATCCATCTCGGCCTGACAAGGATTAGTTATGACGATATCTTACTGTAATGGATGAGATTTATGGCAAGAACTGACAAATGTGACTTGACAGATGAGTTGCTGGGAATTTTATGCATCATTTGACTAAGTTAGAATGGGGAGAAAGATAAAAATGACGGCCATTTCTCGTTCTCTGTGCTTATTATGTTCTTTTGCTACGCATGCAATCCTATTTCTTTCACCATGATGGCAGTGATTTTTAATGGTACTCAAAAAGGTCTTGAAAATATAAAACTGAAACTGTGTGACACTGATATTTTATTTTTTAATTGATTAGATATATACTTAATGAATAATTTTATACTTTCCATTCTTTCATTTTTCATCAATCTTAGCCTTTAGATTATTGAAAATATTATAAATGATGTCAAAAGTATTTTTTTGAAAATAAATATAATTACATCGCTCATATTATTTTATCATTCACTTACATATTTTATTTAAAATAGAACCATATTGAATAAATGAAATGGTAAGTGGATCGAGAATATTTTGATATATGCAATTTTACATTATAGTCAAATATATTTTATTAGCAAAGAACTAAAATATATCATATAAATAAATGACTGGACAGTTAGTTAGACAATTGTACAACGGTTAACATAATAATCTTTGGAAAGGTTAAACTATGTTCCATTTTCAAACAAAATATCGCACTTTCAATTAAATTTTTTTATTTAAAATGAAACCATACTGAATAAATGAAAAGGTAAGTAGATCGAGAATATTTTAACATATGCAATTTTACATTATAATCAAAAATATTTCATTAGCAAAGAACTAAAATATGTCACTTAAATAACTGACTGGACGGTTAGCTAGACAATTATGCAAATGTTAACGTGATAATCTTCGGAAAGGATGACTTATGTTCAATTTCTAAATAAAATTTAGCATTTTCAAACAAATTTTGTTTTAAAAATATATATCATGTAGATATTTTGATCCCTTTTCATGTAGGTGTTTGTAAAATGGTCATCATAAGAGATTTTAAAGGAAAATGCCTAAAATATTTTAGTGTTTAATCAGAAGAACTGTGATTACATAGTTGTAATATTTCTTCAGTTGCAGTGTGTGGTGAATCTCCCTCACTGATTTCACGAAATTTTCTTCCCCAAGAAAATCAAACCTCTAATAAAAGCTTATTATTTTTAGACACGTTCTTCAGTTGCAGTGTGTGGTGAACCTCCCTCACTGATTTTACAAAATGTTTCTTCCCCGAGAAAATCAAACATCTAATAAAAACTTATTATTATTAGGCAAGTTTTATGAAAAATATATATTTGATATCAGTGAATAAATATAGTTCAAATCTAGACTAATTTAATTTAAGTATTATGAAATTACCTATGGTAGTTTATTTAAACTTTTGATTATTTTTATTGCATAATAAAGTAAGAAGAAATCCCCAGTTTCCTTCCCAAAATTTATACGTTACACAAATGATCTTTTAATGAGCAATTTGCATGTTTTCCAAACACATCATATATTTGTGGCTTCCCGTTATTTCCCGTTGCTTATAAGTTATTCAACATATTTTTACTTTTTTTTCACTGGAGCGCGGGTAATGTAGAAATACGTATTTAGTAGATTTGTGGTGGATACCCGATAACCACCACAAATCTACTAAATACGTATAATTGTATGCATTTGTGATATTATATTCAGGTTGTTTGCGTTTTTCATTTCCACAAGTTATAATTGTCAAGTTACTCGGTCTTTTGTTGCGTTTTTTCGTCTTCCATCGAATTTCTAGCTCCAGAACTTACAAGTCGTGTTTTGTAAATTTGAAGCTTGGTTTTGTATTGTTGAATGCAAAATTGATAAAATGAGCAGCTGTGAGAAAGATAGTGATGAAGAAATATGCCCTGTTAAATTATCGGACTTTAAGAAATCGTTTATTTTTGTGATTTCGTAAAAATATTGATAATTTTCTTAAATAATCATACAGTATATAATAAAGTGTAAAATGAAAAAAAAGTTTTGTTCATAAAAACAAAGTAGTTTTCGATTTACTGCAATTTTTTAAATAACTAAAATTTCGCAAGATTTAAAAAAAAAAAAAAAAAAAAAATTCCGCTGCCCGCATAATTTGGCTGTGAAGCATACCCGCGTGCCAAGTGTTAATTTGTTAATAAACTAGATCAATTATGTGGTGCTACTAAAAAAAATATTGATCACATTCATGCAGTAATCGTTTGACGTATATTGGAGTCTGAAAGAGACTTCTCATACAACATTTTATGTAATACATCTTTATGGCTCACCACAATATAATTAATGGTACAAAGCAATTATATTTAATCTACTATGTTGAAAATAATCACATTATCAGAAATTAAAGGTAGATATGTAATTGCAAATCTCTTTAAAATAAGCAACTTGAAATTAAAGAAATAATTCTGACACTTTGCTTACATGATTTAATAGAATTATTTTGGTTTTAAACACTGCTTCATATTGTAGCGAAAATCGTTCCTTGGCTGCTGCCTGGTTGGAACCGAACGTCGAGTAGTGGTTTTGTCTCTCCTTGCATTTGTAAGTGGTGCTAGAACCTCCATAACCTCTTGCTGCACCATAGATGCAATGTCACGTGCTAGCTCAATTTTGTTGGCTGTGTAGCCCTGTACTCCAAGCATGATCTTCTGAAGCCCTTCCCTGACAATTGTACGTACCAATCACCGCAGATCATCGGGATCTGCTTTGGCCGACACCGCAGAGACTTTAGGTAGCCTCTGAAATCGTGGTCGAACGACACGTCTTCGTCGAAGGCTATCTATGTGACGGAATCATTTTATGAAAGCTTCGGTGGTCTAATATTAATGAAACGACAGAATCTGGTACAAGTCCTCTGCAATAACCTTCATGAGATGAGCCACTTTCTCGTCTTCAGGCATAGTGGTTTGACTTTTCGGCACAGGGAAAGTACATCTTGAATGTAAGATTCAGACGTCTAACCAATTTGATGTGCACGGGTGAGTAGCAGTCTTTAAGCTTGGAGCTTTGTATCAGCCGCACGGTAAAAGGTGTTTATCAGGGAATTCCGAAAAACAGTCCAGTCAGTGAAAGTGTCTTCATTGTTATCAAACCATTGACGAGCTGTTCCAGATAGATGAAAGATGACATTTGCTAGACACATTTGGTCGTCCCAGCGATTATAATTTGCTATTCGATCGAAATCCTTGAGCCACCGGTTAGAATCTTCTTAGTTGTACCCATAGGATATACAGGGGCTTCTGGGTAGTTGGTAGGTCACAATTGGAATTGGTGCGATGTTACTCGGGTCAGAGCTAGCCCCAGTTGAGTGCTTCTTATCTTTTTGGCCTTCTTCAACCATTTTAGTTGATTGTCTTGTCGAAGACAATCGAGGAGAGAATAGATGATGTATCTATTTAAAAATGTATGATTCTATAACTATTTTGAATCTTTAATATGAATATTCAATAGTACAACATGTATCACAGTTTGTAATGTAATTACTAAAACTTCTTTTTCGATCTGAAATAATTATTGATTAATAATGGATATATTTTTGTTATTATATATATTTCCATTTACTAGTAATAAATATATTCTACATCCACTGCATTTTCAAAATAAGAATATTTGGACGAATTTATCATAAGTATTTGCCACATTTATATACTTTGTATAAAAACCGTCAGTTTCAACTGACACATAATAAATAAATAAAGTTATAAAATGCACGAAAGATGCATTGTGTTTTACTATTTATACAAACATATTTATGGAAATAAAACTGTCAATACTTAGCTTTCGCAGAAGAGATGAGAAATCGCACTTTAGCATATGCGTAAAGATTGTATTTACCCTGACTGAGTACAACACATTTCTTCGATTTGGCAAAGTGATTTTGACTAAAACTCATTAGAAAATTCCTTTCATCAAAGAAAATTTTTAGAATGTAATAAAAATAAATTTGAAAAGGGAGGTGATTCTATCTAATGTAAAGTTCTGATAAAATTTTTACATTTTGAACTTTTATCTTACATAGAAAAAAATATTCTTTGACAGCAATTTATTTTCCTCTGATCAAAGGGAAATCAAAAAAATCAAAGTTATTGTTTTGGTTCCAGCTGGGTGAACCAAGCATGATTCAGTCTACGCTAAACATATTAAGTCAAAGGCTTTTTGTTTTAAAGAGCAACTGAACGATGTGAGGATCACTTTTGCTCAAGTGGTTTCTCGTAATTTTGTAGCAGACACAAGTAGAAGATCCTTAGACTTGGCATGCCACCACCACAGAGGTACTGAGTGAGAACTTGGAGGACGTTGTGACCATAAACAAATCTTAAGTGCCCCAGTCACCTTTAATGAACACAGATGATTTTAGGTTGACTCGTGCTCCAAACATGCAACTCTCCAGTTACGAGAGCATTCCTTTTTCCGAATGCTCTCTCGCGGTTTTAAAATATAGTTATCGGTAAAAACGTGTAGTTTTTAGATCAAACTGTATACTGAGTGATATTATTTTGAATTTGAAAATACAATTAAAGACATATATAACCGTGCATTATTTTATTTTATTAAACACGCATACTAAACATATTATTTTTATGTCTTTATTAATCAATTAATTGTTCTTACTCAAATATATTTTGTCAATGAATTTTACATTTTCTCTAATTAAAAGATTTTCCAGCATGAGTTTATATTACTTGATTTTGTGTAAAATGCATGACTAGTTATGATTGTTTTCATTTTGTGCATAGAGTCAATTAATTTAATGGGGGATATATATTATTTTAAAAGGTTTTTAATTCTATTATTATTTTGATTCCACAAATTAAATTCAATATTTTAATATTGTTGATTTATTTCCTTATAAAATTTTTTATCGTTTTATAATCATTAATTTTCAAAGTAATAACAAATATAAATGTTGAAAAATAACAGTTAAATTTGAATTCGATATGATTCAAATTAAAAAAGAAATGTGTTTCCATTCAAAACAAATCAAACGTTTTCATTTAACAATTACTTTACAGCTCATTAAATATTGAATACAAGAAATATGTGCTACTATATTTTAATATGATAAAGATATACTATTATAAATATAGAATAATTAATTAAAATACTCATAGCATGTAGAAAATAAGTACAATATAGTTTGGATATTTTTAGATATAAAGAAAGTTTACTATTTAAAATATGAATGTTTTTGTAAAATTTAACGATTTTGTAATCAGATAAAATTAATAATTTATAATCATATATCTTTTGATTTTTTGAACGGAACTATAAACCAATTAAATTTTATTTTTTATGCACTTATTTAATTTTATTTAAAATATTTAAATTAGTTTCTGTATATCTAAATCAAATGGTATTAAAAATGTATTCCATATGTTTTAAGGATCAAATAGAACAAAGATCCCACGGGAATAATTTATAGATCCAATTTAAATAATTTATTTTATGTAAAATGACAATAAAATATTTCTCTTTTATGGGAAAGCAAAAGACCAATTTTATTTATGTAATATCAAAGGAGAAGAATATTATTCTAATGCATAATATTTATTTATTTAAGAAATTTTAATATCATTGATTTTATGCATTTTAAAAGGGAACACGTTAACAAAAGATATAAAAGAAAAATAAAGATTGCATTAAAATATTTAAATTTAAAAGTCTAGGATATGTTATGCCATATATCATTAACCACAAATAATTTAAAACATAGAGAGCCTGCCGCAAATCATCGGCTATATTCAGGCCACTGTGTGATTTGTGTCGTACGGCGGAATTCATGAAATTTATAATTGAAATAAATTTTACATTGATTATAATAAGAATATGTTATTCATTACTATAAGAATATATTATAAACATATCCAATTTATTAACTTATAATTATAAATATATATGTGTATTTATAAATTTAGCTGTTTAAATACAATTCATAAATAATGAAAAAAAATAATGCCAGTTATATCAATACTCTATTGTTTTCACAGTACTGTATTGTTATATATAAATAAATATGTATATATATATATATATATATATATATATATATATATATATATATATATATATATATATATATATATATATATATATATATATATATATATATATATATGTATATATATGTATATATATGTATATATATATATATATATATATATATATATATATATATATATATATATATATATATATATATATATATATATATATATATATATATATATATATATATATATATATATATATATATATATATATATATATATATATATATATATATATATATATATATATATATATATATATATATATATATATATATATATATATATATATATATATATATATATATATATATATATATATATATATATATATATATATATGTATATATATATATATATATATATATATATATATATATATATATATATATATATATATATATATATATATATATATATATAATATATACATATATTTATATATATATATATATATATATTATATATATATATATATATATATATATATATATATATATATATATATTATATATATATATATATATATATATATTATATATATATATATATAATATATATATATATATATATATATATATATATATATATATATATATATATATATATATATATATATATATATACATATATATATATATATATATATATATATATATATATATATATATATATATATATATATATATATATATATATATATATATATATATATATATATATATATATATATATATATATATATATATATATATATATATATATATATATATATATATATATATATATATATATATATATATATATATATATATATATATATGTGTGTGTGTGTGTGTGTGTGTATGTATATATATGTTGTTGTTTCTCATACTACATGGACAAACCAAGCATGATTGAGCCTGCAGTCTTTTGTATTAAAGCCAAATGATGCGGCTTTCTTTTTAATGAGCACCTTTAAGGTAAAAGAATGACTTTGCTCAAGTAAGTCCTCTTAATTTTGAAGCAGGGATCAAGCAGAAGAGTCCTGCCACCCCCAGAGGTATTAATTGAAAACTTACAGAAGAACTATATATATATATATATATATATATATATATATATATATATATATATATATATATATATATATATATATATATATATATATATATATATATATATATATATATATATATATATATATATATATATATATATATATATATATATATATATATATATATATATATATATATATATATATATATATAATATCTTTATTGTCTAGGCTTGCTTTAAAATATATCAAGTTAGTAAACCAAATGGTTACGCAGATATTAATATCTGCGGTATAATAAAGAAAATTTTCTCTTTTTCTCTTAAGTTTACATAAATACATAACAGTGCTATTTAGAAATTTTTTGTTAATTTATAAATTAGTCTGAAAAGGTGTTGTTACGTTTTACGTTTATTTTCGAACAATATAAATTTAAATGCTTAAAAACTTTTTATAAAGTTTGAAGAAGGATATGTTTTAACAAATAAAAGAATTAGGGATGTATTTAAAATTTTTAATGTCTAACAGAGCTCTAAGAATTCATCCCAACATAAAATATTGGAATTATTGCAATTTAGTTTTGATCCACGAACTTCACTATTTAATAAAACTACAATACAGCTAAATCTATGCTCGCCAGTACCGTGAACATCTATTTAATACTTAAGTTTACAATCTTAAGTATGTTACTTAGGTAAATGTTTGAGTGTTTATTGAGACAACAAGTCCCTGATGAAGCAAATGAAGGAAATCACTGGAAATGCAGCCGGTACACCAATACTGTATGATTAATTAGTTTTTGCTCATTTAAACTATATCCATTTGTTTGAATAAAATTATATAAAATATTTGACTGAATAAAATAATTAAATTTAACTATTTTATATATAATGAAGTGCAAAAAGGAATACATACATTCATACATATATAGAAGTACATATGTATGTATAATACATTGACTTCTAATTTAACCTTTTAAATGCACAATTAAGGAAAATTGAAATTTTTACTTATGCTTTTCTTTAATCAGAATATTTTACTCGATTCATACTAATATGTATTACAGAGGCTGTTTGCCCATTTTTAGACGATTTTGGTTAGCGGTATTAAAAACAAAAATTTTGTTAAAAAATAATTAACTATAATTGTATTTTTTGAAAGTTAAAATTATAGTCTACGGCTTGAGAGGATTGCTTTCATTCAAAATGACGTTTTTAAAGAAGCAGTTATTTGAAGGCTATATTTATCCTTTTTCCGAAAAGACGTATTCATATTCCATTATCAAAAAATGATCTGAGAGTCTTGGTTTTGCAATATCTAAAACGTTGATAGGCAATAATGTAAAAATGATGAAAAAAAGTCGTTAATTTGTATCCTCGAATGAGATGAAACTTACGAAGACGAATGAGACCAAATAAGTATACAAGGAAAAGAAGAACATCTTCGACTATTGAAAAGGTACGTTGTTTAATGTTAAAAGAAAATCCCCATAGTCAAAGGACAGTTGCTAAATCATTGAAATGCTGGGTGTCCACTGTTAACAAAATGATAAACTTGATTTATATCATACGAAAGTGTGCATTGTCTTAAAAAGCATATAGCTGAACGCAGGTCACGCTGCAGAATTCTGTATGAGAAATATTTATCCAAAGAAAAATGATAAAAAATGTTACAATAGATGAATCATGGGTGTATTTAAAGGAGTAAAATTTAAGTACATAGTTCAAAGAATCGAAAGAAAGTTTTTCTAAGGTATCCAGGATTTTTGCAGGTGTTTCATATAATGGCAAGTTAAAAATAAAGATAGTTGAAAGAAATGTGAAGATTAACTCCAAATACTAACAGGGATATTTTTATAGCCAATTTTTCTGAATGTAATAACATGTCTTCCCGCAGTGCCATCAATCTCTGGAACTCCATCAAGACAAAGCTAGTAATCTTATATCAAATTCCACTGTAAATTTCCTATTAGAAATGGAGCATAAAACCGGTATCATGGCCATAGCCTTCTCTGATATCCCTACTAAATTTACAGAAGTATCACCTATGGATTTTTGTGCTTTCGGACTTTTAAAATCTGCATTATCTAAACGTCGTCCAACAACCCTTACAGGAATCTGGAAAGCTGTTAAGGAGGAATGGGGTAGAATACCTCTTCTGACACTTCAAAAGGCATTGTTATCCTAGAAATTACGGTGTCGCAAGATAGTTCAGAATAAGGGCTATCAAATAGAATATTTCAAACTCAAGAATTTTATGTAATTTAGTTTTGTGACTACAATACACATCTTCTAAAAATGTGTGAACAGACTCTGTACTTATTATTAGTGTAAGGTTTCGTTGATTTAAAATACTTTAAAAAACATAAATATCTAATAGACGAATATTTTATACAAATAACGAAAGCAACTTTCCTTTTACAAATTCCGTATACATTTGCTTTCAGCTATCATCTTATTTTATAAATACACTCTGACTTTGTATTAAATTCGGCTTGAAATTATCCATTCCTTATAAGAAAAATTATCCATAAAATATGTCGATAAAAGCAACATTTCAGAGACTAATAACATAAGCTAATATATCGGAGAAGTAATCCAGTCTCATAAATCTTCTCTTGAAAACCTTTTAGTAGCATCCTTTAGTTTTAAACGTTTCAGTCTGGATTTGGAATTCATAGGAATTAAGTAGGTTAGATTTTAAATAAGGTATTGGGGGATGTGTTAATACAAAATAATATTTTACTCCTTACATGAAAATAATTTTCTGGTGTTTGAAACTTTGCAGAAAACTAGATATTTATGTCTTAATGTTAAATCGTACATCGTTATCTAAGAATAAAAATATTCGGGCTCTTAACATTTAATTTTATGGGTGTAATAATTGTAATGAATTTTAATATTAATTTATCATACATTAACGTCCTTTCTAGAATTAATTTTAAATGTCTGAAATAGATTTCAAAGTTGAAATTTCTGACTAAAACTTTAAATGACTGAATGAAATTTTAAATGTCCAAATTGAAATATTTTGTTCCTAAAGGAACAAAATATCTCTTTTATTTATTATGTAGCTTATAGAATAGGTATCAGTTAATACATACGTAAGCAGTTATTAACGTATCTATAAGTTACGTGGGATAAACAATTCTTATCGAGATTTTGAACAAAAAAAAATCATTATTTAAATACTGTAATGTATTTTTTATCTACTCATTTGGATGCTTACCAGAACAAGTATCTCTACAACTATTCACTTGTTAAAAATAGGTATACTCTTTTAAAATAGGTATTTGTTTACTCAAATAGAGGTTTATATATAGCTTAAACTATCCAAAAATTAATAATTAATAATCTGAAAATTATTCATAATTGTTTCCTTTCATTATAAACACCTATGTATATTTATGTTTGTGTAATGATATTTTTGTTCTAAATAATTAATCAATGTAATTAATTATGCCTACCTTAAAATATTTTTCTGGTAATTCTATCTTATTCTGGTATATTGTTTAGCAACTTTTGAGAATATCTTTGTTTTTCCTAATAAAGTGGCGATTTTTAACCGCCAAGCTCTGTTTGCCTAAGTACTTAAAATAGCTCGTAATGACTTATAATATACCTCATAAATGGCAATTACAACTACTGATTGGTTGGCCTAGAAAACTATTTAACCGGGATATACATGTTTTACATATAAACGTCCGTGAGAACTTCTTTTGACCCCAAAATGTATTTCTTCTGTGATATTTTAAACCTGGCAGCCCAATTAAATAAATTTGGGATGAACTCCCTTTTTGATGAGTCGAAACTCTCATATATATATATATATATATATATATATATATATATATATATATATATATATATATATATATATATATATATATATATATATATATATAATAAGTTACATTTTAAAGGAAATTTATTAAAAAAGAAAAAGGAAATTTTCAAGAGTTAACGGCTACTTTAACGTCATTTTACAACATTTTTCACATTTTTAAGTAAGACAGATAATTTTTAAATTTATCACGAAATAACAGGCTGATAATCTTCTTTGAATTTATACAATTTTCTATAAACATTATAGGTTAACACATGTCTCAAGTTTTCATATATTCTTATTAAAAAAATGAAAATAAAATCCCTCATGTAACACAGTAATTATAATACGTTTTGTAGAGCAATTTACTTCATTTGTGTAGCAACATATGGTATAGATTAGGTTGAAAACAAATAGATATATTTATGAAAGCTCCATTTCTGAGCCTTGTTCATAATATTTTTAGATATCCGTATATATATATACTTCTTTAAATAAAATACTTTATTTTTAATATCGAAAAATATACATGTTAATATTCGGAGTACAGATATTTTATTTTACTAGATATACTTTTATAACTTTTAACATAAGTAAACAATATATTTACTTAAATAAACATACCCATACACCCTCGGATCTGAAGATTAATCATAAGATTGTCATATACGTTATGTGAGAAAAATTTAAATTTTTATTAAATTTTAAAATCAATTATATGATTTTATGGTGTTAATATATGCATATAGTTGATGAGGTAATATGTAAAATTAATTTATAAAATAAAAATGTTAATCTAATGAAACCTTTTTAATAGAAACTATAATTATCTTAAAAGAAATGTATATATATTATATAATATTTTTAAGAGAAAGAAGGTAATTTTAAAATGTTTATTGTAAATATAAAAAAACCTATGTTATCTCATTGAATGTAATCGACTGATTCTAGAGAAGAAAGATGAAACATTGCGGAGATTGAAACTCTAATGGAGACAATGATTGGTACTCAATGTACGACTGTAAAATTTGCAGATGATGATGCATTATCAGTAAGTATATCTATTTAAGAGAATATCACTTATGGCTTGAAATTACAAGGCATAAAGCTTATCACCGTATTAAGTTTTGTTTCAGATTTGTGTGATGATCATCTAGAACGCATGGAAACGATTGGATGAGCTATCTTAAAATTGCAAATAAAATTTTGAAGTAATTACAATAATCAAGAGAACCCTTACATTTGTAATAATTGCATAGCTGTAAAAACGTAGAAATGGTGTTTAATATTATGACTAAAACACATAGGTTGCAATATATTAAAACTGCAATTTCCTTTTAGGCAATTAACTCCTTTGATGTGGAATATATTTGAGAATAAAAAGCCAGAGATAGAGAAAAAAAGTATCTTTAATTTTGTTAATTATTATCATCAAAATGTTAAAATAGATTTGAAAAAAATATCAAACATCGTAACTACTATATTGAATATTTTCATATATGGGAAATGTTAATAGATTACAATAAATTTTGCTAAATTTAAACCAAAAAAAATTAAATGATATAAATTTCTAGATAAATATAATAAATTAATACAACAATATTATTACCTATATCAACTGTCATGACTTCCATGTCCCTCAGATTCCTTTGAAATTCACAAATCTTTTAGAGTATCCGATAAATAGCTATTAATCGTGTGATACTGCTAAACTTCTCACTGATATCTATGTATTGGGAAAATGGCAAATTAAATATTATACATTGGGCGAAACGATTTCGGGCTTCATGGAATTAAAAAACCCTTTTTTCTCTTGCACCAACACAGGTCAGGCATTAAAGGCAGGGACTTAAACATGGTTGTTTGTCAGTGTCAGGTGGATCATGGAGATATCTTCTATGGACAACTATGATTAAAGGTTTTTTGTCAGATATAATAGATATTAAGCGCTTATTCATTCTCAAGATTCTACTCATAATAGCACTAGTTTACAAAGTTAGAATATCGTAGTAATGTTGAATATTATAAATCATGACGTATTTTATATTTTAATTTTCTGTTTTATTAATAGAGTGCCAAATATTCGTATATGTGTTAATATTTTCTGTATTTCATCATTAAACTAAAGAAGTGGACTAAACAATAGGGTGAATAACTTTAATATATACTGATGTACCGTCTATAATGTATTGTCTTTCAAGTGTTATTCCTCTTTGTTGATATCATCACTTATCGAAAAGCAATATATTTTGCTGATTACATTTTGATAATTATTGCATGAAATTTTAAAAATAATAAATTTAAATTGAGATATAAAAATAGGCTAAGTAATATTAACGGTAAATGTAACACCAGCATTAATAATTTCATTAAAGAAAATATATATTTGTTACCATATACAACTTTAGATAAAACATTGCATTCATTTTTCATAATAGCTGTTATGGAGAACATAAATTAACATTTCACGAGTGTAATATTTTATCAATCCATTTATCGATGTCTTTTATCAAAAATTTTAAAAAATATTTAATACTGATTAAATGTAAAATATTCATTCTTAAACGATTACAGTATAAAATTAAAATATTAATATAAATTACTAACATTAAATTGAACAATATAATATACTCCAATAAAATGTAAAACCCTATCAATACTTTTTTTTAAAAGTGATATAATGTTAAAAATAGCTATTTCATTAATTCATAATCATAACAGTTTACATATAAATGATATGAAATATTGAATTATTGTATAATAGGAATAAAACTTCAATCTTTGAAATCTAACAACACTTAAAAAAGAGTAAAAAGAGATAAATAGTCTTCAGTGTACTCTTTATTTACTAAATAACTAAGTGTTTTCGTGTGAAAAGGATAATATTTTGGACACAAATAAAAGCAAAGAGTAATTATTTAGTTAAAAGTTAAAGCTAAAGCTAAAGTATTAGCTAAAGTATTTAGCTAAAAATAAATATTTTTTAAAGCTAAGTTAAATATCTAATGGTTGCTAAGAATACGTCAAAAATATTATTTTCGTCATTATTAAATATGCAGGTTTTACTTAAGAACTGCAAATTATTTTTCCTGTAAATAAATTTAAAATGTATTAAAAGTATCAAAAGTCAATTTTTAATCAAGGACTGGTAAACTCTAACCTTTTATCGCTTTTAGTGACATCAAAAGTTAAAATTAGTTTAGAGATGTAATGAATATCAGTAATTAAGGAAATTGTCTCCCTCCTCTTTTAATTAAGATGTTTTCAATTAAGGCCTCTTATACTTTCCCCTATTAAGATTTTTTAAAGAATGATGTAAACCGGTCTCACTATTAAAATATTACATTAGTTAGAGGTGAAGTGAAACAGTAGGCTTTTCTAATATACGCCTGTAAATAATATTTAGTTACTTAAATCACTTTATGTATAAAATTTGATTTACATAAACAAAAATTATTTAATCATTACTTTATTGTTGGAGATTATTAATAATTTCTAGAATAACATTATAAAATATAATTCATATAAATTTGAAACAAAATTTAATACGGTGATAAACTTGCTCCCTTGTAATTTCAAGTCATGAGGGATATTCTCCTAAATAGATATACTCACTGCTAATGCATCATCATCTGCAATTTTATTTTCTAGAATAAAATTATAACACATATTAGAGTATTTTATACAAAGTGAAACAATCTGGGATGTAGAGTTTATAAATTTGATTTTTTAAAGAAATTTCACATGAATTTCTTCCATTGAACATTTAATTGAGAAAAATAACAATTCTAATAACGCAATTCTTTTAAACTAAACAGATGTTTATTAGACCGAATAGTGAATAGAACCAAAATTCAAATTGAAATTGGCTATTGTTTTACAATTGTTAATTTCAGAGATAGTATTGTATAAGGAATTATATTTTTTGTTTTAAGGCGTAAATTTACTATGCTTAAAGGTTTAAAATTTATGTCATTTTCGTAATTGTCTGAAACTTAATTATTTTATTTATAATTGCAATTAACGAGATGCAATACATTAAGTAGGGAGGATGTTTACTTTGTCAATTTTACAGTGAATTACAACACATCAAATGCGTTAAAGAAAGATTATCTCACTTCATGTTTTCTGCTGGAAATATTAGGTTGAGATAAAGAAAATCCGTTATTTTTTCGTGAAATTAATGACCTCATTTAACATGTTTCGGATTGTTCAATTTGGGTCAAATATGCACCTTAAAGGCAGCTTCATGATGCCTGTCTTATAGAAGTCTTGGTCCTTATTGGCGAAAAAATCTAGTAATCGATTTTCACAATCTTTTCTTGATCCCAATTTCTTTTCACTCAGGATGTTGTGCAATGCCAGAAGAAGGTGGTAATCGCTTGGTGTCAAGTCCTGATTATATGGTGGATGTTTAAAACTTCCCAACCAAGCTCCCTGAGTTTCTGGTGAGTCAATACAGATGTGTGTGTCCTGGCGTTATCTTGATGGAACACAATACCTCTTCTGTTGGCTAATCACTAGCTTCAAACGGTCCAGATGTTGACAGTAGAGATCTGAATTTAGGTTGAATCTGAATGTGCGAGGTGTATTTTTAACATAAAAAATGCCTGAACTTAATCGAAGAAACCAAAATTGAACGTCTGTTACAGTATCGGCACCATAAACGCTATTCACAATTTCAGCCACTTGGCTTATATTTTCTCCTTTATCAAAAACAAACTGTACAATGTACCGAATTTTTTCTTTATTGACTTCCATTTTTAACACCCTGTAACTCACAAATGAATGGACCTAGTAAAAAACAGTAAAAAAAATTTAGTGTGAAATGTCACCTTGACAACTAGAATAAATTTGAAATTGTTTGATCGATGCTTTACGAGATATCGATAACTACAGCCATCTACCGAAAAAAATAATGGATTTCTTTTTGCCCAACCTAATAGATTCTCCTTAGTGTTAAGAGAACACATGCTACACCTACGAAAAGAGTCCGATCGCATCAAACTGAAATGAAATCTGTAACCCAAGAATATAATTACCCAAAAAGCAGCCTCTTCATTGACTAGAAGATACTTTTATTTGAAAGTACAGTTTTATTATTACGTCTACAAAAATTAATATTGAAAATTTAGAAAATAATATTTTTAATCCATGAAGACGCATGCGTTATAAAAACATATCACACAAAATTACCCAATAGAAATAAACTTCCCAATTTTTCAGTAGCTATCTTTTAGGTCTTCTAGACCCAGAATAATATGTATTTCCATAATTTTTCAGAGAGAAATACGTTTAACCAATTTTGTGCTGGTACATTTTGCTGCGGAATTCTACCGGGAGCGGACGTTTTGCGCTTAAGTTTAGTTATTCAGCTAAATCTGAAGAGATTGAAAATTATTTAATTCTTTAACCAACTTTTCATACTTTATAGTGAAATAAAGTTGCATACCAAATTAAACTAAGTTAATTCTTGGTAAGACTTATAATACCGGATGTCATTAATTCTAAGAAATCTTGAATATATGAATAAATATTTCCTTTTGCAGTTCAGTGTAGTAAAATAGCAGAATGTATTGACCAAATCAAACCAAAAACAATAGCTTTTGTCTGAAAAAATAGTACAACCTAACACTCCATTGGTTTGCTTTGATTTAAAACGATATAATCTGTTGTTTTGCTACACTAGAACTAAAGAGCTAATGACACCAAATCTCTATAAATTGCAAAAGTTAAAAGTTATGCATCCTTTTCATATGTTGCTGAGAAAAATATTCGACAATTCTATACCGTTTATTTTAAAAATATACTTTAGTGTAATTATTGGAAGTAAAAGAACTCCATTCATATGAATGAACGTTCTGTATTAAGTACAACTAGCGAATTACAAATAATTAAATTCATATTTAAAAAATTAAATTTTAACATTAGTTTTGATTTGATTTGTTTTGATTTGTAGCGCTACGATCTAATGCTCACGAGTGCTAATGAGACCTGGACCTTGACGCCAATTCCATGCATACAAATTTCCATGCGAACAGAGGTATTCGAACCCACGAACTCTGATACCTAACAGAAGTGTTCTACCATTCGGTTATCGTTTGGCGAACTCTCATGCGGGCAAAATTTTCTTTTAAAAGAAGAAAATATTTGATATCACTTAAAGTAGAAACGCAGATTGCTTTTTAATAAGATTTCTTTTTTTAAACAAACATATATTTAATTTATAGAAGTTTAAAAACAAGGTCAACTGCTACAGAAGTAAAAGTATTATTCAGACGAAACAATTGAACTAAAAGATTATAAGTGCAAATTAGATTAGTAGTAGAGATTATCAATATCGAATTCCTACCATTTTTATAAAACATTGAGCTGGAAATTGAAACACTGTATTTTACATTTTTATCCCCCAAAGAAATGCGGATATAATTCTTAGAGTTTAGTCTATGTATAAAAATTAGTTTCTGAATATACCTCACTTTGTAAAAATATATGTTTGCAGCTTATAATTTTCATTTAAAATAAAATATACACATATTACCCTAAATGAAAATTTCTAATATCAAATAAATTCAGACTATATATTTTTTAAAATTATAACTGGCTTAAGATATATTTTTTAATTTAAATTCTATTCCACCCGAATTAAGCAATGAAACCGCATTTAATTTCTGAAAATTCAGTGAGTTGTAAGAATATTTCGAATAATTATTCGAATATTTCGTTAATTTTTTAAATATGATATTTAACATAATTTTTAAGATGTTCTACATTCGAAGAAATATAAATATATTCCATAAATTAATAGTTACTTATTTCAATTTTGTAAAAACTAATTAAGCGGATGAATAAGCTTATTTCTCAATAAATTACAATTTCTTATCTATTTAGTCGTTGAATAATGTTTTAATTTTATTTTGAATCTACAAACGTTTTACAGTTGTTATAAATTTGCTATTTCACAAATTGAGAACTTATATTTAGTTTGATATTTACCAAATAATTACAAACATCAGAACAGAAGATAATTTATTTTTATATAATTCAAACTTTTAGGCATATAATAATATATATATATATATATTATTTTTTTCTTATGGGAATTTGTTAAAAAATTATTTAAGATTATATTTTATGAACTTAAACCAGTAAAATGTAAGTTATCTTAATTTAAAAATAAGTTAGTTAATTTAAAAATAGTTAATTCTTGTTATATAGGTAAAACAAATATTTATTGAATTAACTTGCTATTTTAATACAAGTCATATATTTTTTTTTCAATTTAGATTTTAGATGAACATCAAGCATTGTAAGAAAGTGTTAATTTTATAGTTATTTTACAGTATTTTAACTATAAATTTCTTGCTAGTAGCATAATAAAATATGTGTGCACTTTTAGTTTAATGTAGAAAATCATTTGTATCTCTTTATTTCTAAACTATATCTTCTGTTTTATGAGAATATGCAGTAATTTTACAAATATTACCGACGTTAATTTTTACAGTAAATTAACATGTAAACAACGCAATATATTTAGTGTATAATAGTGTTGAAATATAGTCTTCGTGAGTTGAAACCAACTGTTTGGAGACGTCAGTGAAAATATATAAAATGATTGTGAAGATTTCAACTGAAGGTATTCATGCACACACCAAAAACAGATGTAGCGAAAGTCAATTACTTAAAAAAATGAGTCCTAACTAGAATGAGCAAATTTCATTATTACTGAAAGATCTTGATTGTTTTTTATCAAATAATAAAGATTTAAGAATCCAAACATATAGCATTTCGTATTATAGAATACATATAGTATTACATGTATTAGTATTTAAACGCCTGGTATCATCATATTTGAATACAATAATAAACAATAAAACAGGGATTATTTCATTTTTTAAATTACAGAGCTATGTTTCAGTTCTAAAATTTTACTGTACCTTTTGCAGTTACAGCAAAGTGGTGAGCGCTTATAGATTTTTACACTTGGATATTTTCCTTTGTAACATTCATAAGTAACATTATAGCAATAACAAAATTGTTACTACTGTCAAGGAAAGTAACTTGCTTATCTATAAAATCTAATATCTAATTGGAACTCTCTAATTAAATGCTACCTAATTAGAACAAAAAATCTTTATTTGAAAAATATATTTTTCCCATTTTAACATGAACATACTTAAGGATATGTTTGCTTTAAGAAAATAATTTATCTCTAGAAAACTACATAGTCATAAGTGAAAAGTATTTTGTAAAAACATCACTACAGATTGTATATTAAATTATTATGATAACGTATTTAATTCATCTACAAAATATTGTACTGACGCACACAAATATATATATATATATATATATATATATATATATATATATATATATATATATATATATATATATATATATATATATATATATATATATATATATATATATATATATATATATATATATATATATATATATATATATATATATATATATATATATATATATATATATATATATATATATATATATATATATATATATATATATATATATATATATATATATATATATATATATTTATATATATATATATATATATATATATATATATATATATATATATATATGTATGTATATATATATATATATATATATGTATATATATATATATATATATATATATTATATATATATATATATATATATATATATATATATATATATATATATATATTTATATATATATATATATATATATGTATGAATTTAACTTTGTCTATTTTTATAAATTATATTAGACTAAAAGTAATCTAAAAAAGAAATTCATTCACTTAGTTAACTAATATTCCCCGTTTAATATTTCACGGACAGCGAATTTAAATAACCGTGAATGAAGTTCCTTTGTTCTATGTATATGTATATATATATATATATATATATATATATATATATATATATATATATATATATATATATATATATATATATATATATATATATATATATATATATATATATATATATATATATATATATTATATATATATATATATATATATATATATATATATATATATATATATATATATATATATATATATATATATATATATATATATATATATATATATATATATATATATATATATATATATATATATATATATATATATATATATATATATATATATATATATATATATATATATATATATATATATATATATATATATATATATATATATATATATATATAATGATAATAAGTTACATTTTAAAGGAAACTTGTTAAAAAAGATAAAGGAAATATTTAAGAGTTAACGGTTACCATAAAGTTATTTTACAACAGTTTTCACATTTATTTAGAGTAACACATGTAATTTTTAAATTTATTACGGAATAACAGCCTGATATTCTTCTTTTATTTTTTTCAATTCATACAAATTTCTATAATAATTATAGGCTAACACATGTGTCAAGTATTTGTATTTTTTATTAAAAAAATGAAAATAAAATTCCTCATGTACCATAGTAATTATAATAAATTTTCTAGAGAAGTTTACTTCATTTGTAGAGCAACATGTGTTATTGATTAGGAACAAAACAAATAGATTGATATATGAAAGCATCATTTTTTAGCCTCAGCCATATTTTTTTTAAATATCCGTAATATATATACTTTTTTAAATAAAATACCTTATTTTTAATGTTGAAAAATATACCTCTTAATATTACGACTCGATATATTTTATTTTACTAGATATACGTTTATAACTTTTAACATAAGGAAAAAATAGTTTTACTTAAATAAACATACACTTACGGATCTGAAGATTAATTATAAGATTCTTATATACGTTATGTGAGAAAAATTTAAATTTTAATTAAATTTTAAAATTAGTTATATGGTTTTATGGTGTTAATATATGCATATAGTTGCTGAGGTGATTTATAAAATTGATTTTTAAAATTAAAATGATAATCTAATAAAAACTTTTTAATAAAAACTATAATTATCTTAAAAGAAATGTATATATTATATAATATTTTTAAGAGAAAGAAGGTAATTTTAAAATGTTTATTGTGAATATAAAAAACCTATGTTATAACTCTTTGTATGTAATCGACTGATACTAGAGAAGATAGATGAAACATTGCGGAGATTGAAACTCTAATGGAGACAACGATTTGTACTCAATGCACGACTGTAAAAGTTGCAGATGATGATGCATTATCAGTAAGTATATCTATTTAGGAGAATATCCCTCATGACTTGAAATTACAAGGCAGCAAGCTTATCACCGTATTAAGTTTTGTTTGAGATTTATATGATGATCATCTCGAACGCATGGAAACGATTGGATGAGCTATCTTAAAATTGCAAATAAAATTTTGAAGTAATTACAATAATCAAGAGAACCCTTACATTTGTAATAATTGTGAGGAAAAGTAACCGTGTTCTAATAAGATACCTGGTATAGCTGTAAAAATGTAGAAATTGTGTTTAATATTATGACTAAAAAACATAGGTCGCAATATAATAAAACTGCAATTTTCTTTTAGGCAATTAACCCCTTTGCTGTGGAATATATCTGAGAATAAAAAGCCAGAGATAGAGAAAAAATTATCTTTAATTTTGTTAATTATTATCATCAAAATGTTAGAAATATATTTGAAAAAAAATATCAAACATCGTAACTACTATATTGAATATGTTCATATATGGGAAATGTTAATAGATTACAATAAATTTTGCTAAAATTAAAGCAAAGAAAATGAAATGACATAATTTTCTAGAAAAATATAATAAACTAATACAACAATATTATTACCTATATCCACTGTCATGAATTCCATGTCCCTCAGATTAATTTGAATTTTACAAACATTTTAGAGAATCCCAGAAATAGCTATTAATCGTGTGATACTGCTATTTTTTTTTTATATATATATATATAATACTTAATATATTCTAACATTTTTTATTTAAAAAATTTTCAAGTATAATTCGGGAAAATTCCTGAATATTTGTACTTTATAAGATCTGACTAGAAATACTTCCCAAATAATATTTATTCATAAAATATGTGAAAAATTATAATCAGTTATTTCTTTAAAAAATCTTTAAAAAATTTTAATATGGAAATTTATGCTTTATATCTACCTTAAATATTAAAAATTTTACGATGTTTCTATCATAATATATACGTATATATATATAGTCGTATAATTAAGTGAAACTAAAATCAGAAACTTACATAAAACGTAGTAAAATATAGTTTATATATACATATATATATATATATATATATATATATATATATATATATATATATATATATATATATATATATATATATATATATATATATATATATATATATATATATATATATATATATATATATATATATATATATATAATTCTAAAATCAATGAAAAAATATTAATATTTATTATAGATATAAAACATAAATTTCCATATTAAAAGTTTTTAAAAATTCCAGACATAACCGATCATTAGTTTCTCCATATTTTATGAATAATTATCATTCGAAGATACTTTTACTCAAAGCTTATCAAATACAGATTAAATTTAATTGCAATTTTCATGATTTTTCCCGAATTATACTAGAAATGTTTTTGCTTAAAATTTATTAGTATATATTAAGTTTTTTTGATTAATAGATTTGAGACAACTGTTTCCGGGTGAACTAATATTTGAGACTTTAATAACGAGAAGTATTTTATTTTTTGTAAAATATTTTTTTTAATTTGCTGACAGAAATAGCTTATGTTTGCTTGATCACAAAATGTGTTCAATAGATTTCATAAAAAAACTCCTTATTGTAATAAGATTGTAATTTTTACCCGAGGAAAGAATTATTTAAGAAATTGTTTCCTTTGAATGCTAGAAAGAGCATAAATGGCCTCAGGGCAATTAAATCTGGCATATTTTTTAATCTACTTCTTTACAGAAAATTACTTTACAGGTTTCATTCATAAGGTCAGAAAATTGCTCATTTATTAGAAATGTAGTTAAAAAAATTTTAATAACGAAGAATATATGCATAACCTTTATAATAGTTCAGCATCTTTTTTAAAATACAGAGGAATGTTTTTATATTAAAGTCGGATTCCTAAATAAAGAAATTTTGTGTTATTAAAACATATAAAGTGGAATCAAGTGGATTCATTCATAAGGTCAGAAAATTCCTCATTTATTAGAAATGTAGTTTAAAAACTAATAATAACGAAGAATATATGCATAACCTTTATAATAGTTCAGCATTTTTTAAATTACAGAGGAATGTTTTTATATTAAAGGGTGGATTCCTAAATAAAGAAATTTTGTGTTATTAAGAAAATTATAAAGGAAAATCAAGTGGTTTTATTCATAAGGTCAGAAAATTGATCATTTATTTGAAATATAGATATATAAAAACTAATAATAACGAAGACTATATGCATAGCGTTTATAATAGTTCAGCATCTTTTTTAAATTACAGAGGAATGTTTTTATATTACAGGGAGGATCCCTAAATACAGAAATTTTGTGTTATTGAAAATTATAAACTGGAATGAAGTGAAAATTATAAACAGAAAATTGCTCATTTGTTAAAAATGTAGAAATGTAAAAACTAATAATAGCGAACAATAAATGCATTTAATATATTGATTTATTTGTCTAACTTGACATATAGATCCTCATTTAACACAATTTAAATATAAAATATTGTTTATCCTGTATCACAACTTTTATTTCTGTGTGATTCGTGGGTTATCTACCCCGTACCTTTACATTAAGTGGTTCTGAATGCAAAGAATTGTCAAGTAAAAATCTCAGCAAAGAAACAGGCCCGAAAAATTATCATTCCAAATATTTTTTTTCTCAAAATGTGTAACAGGAATACATTTAATAAAGAATATTAAAAAAATAAATAAATAAATAAATATTCAGAAATAAGAAAAGGTCAGAAAAAATATTCATGGGTAACCATATACTGTTATTTGCCTGGAAGTTTCAAAAACTTCGCTTCAGGGGGTTCATATGTTCTTACACCTATGATTAGTATATTCTATGTAGATACACTATATGGTGATTTAGCAAATGATTTTGAATGCACCTTCTCCAAAACAGGACAAATTCTGTTACATGTGCAGTTATCATTGAAATTACATTCTGGGACTGAGGGGCAGGTATATATTATTTTAGACTGATATTTTAGAAAAGTGACTCAAAATAAATTTTAAATGTGACAATAATATGATATAAATTTTAAATATATGCAATTTAAATTATTTATATAAGAAACCATATTAAGTATACTATGTTTTGTGATTTAATTCTATAAATTACATCTAAAATTTTAAGATAAAAGAATTTTAAAATGTGAGTTCAGCAATTATCGATTTCAAATTCATATTTAGTAATATTATTATATGGACTTTAATGTGATAGATACATGTGTTTTGCTTTAATTAGTCATATTTACGTACTTTCATTACATGTTTTAAAAGCAAGAAATAACTTTTTAGGAGTTTAAAAAAATTACGAAATTTACTTATGTTCGTTCTAGCTTCTTAAACTTGTCTCACTTCTTTGCAGATTTAATGTATCGATAAATATTTTTGAAGCTTTCATGCTCTTTGAAGTCCTTAAATGAAAGTTCATTTGAAATATTCCGTTCGTTAAACTGGAAAATTTTTCTATAATACTGAATTCAAATGTTTTAAACTCATTATATCTCAAATTACAATATTATTCGACAGGAGAGTTTGTTGTAAATACTTCTAAAATATTCAAAGTATACTTAAATTTGAATTACACTTCACTATACCTTTATTTATAATGATTAAGTAAAATCTTAAAGTAAGTTTCCCTGATTATAAACATACTTTTGGGATTTAAATTACATATTAAAAAATATATGTTTAAAGTATTTAGAACATCTTAAATGTTTATACAAAAGAGCTATAGGCTCGAAATAAACACAGAAATGGAACAAATTAAACAAAACACCATAATTAAAAGAAGTTCTTCACAAAACATCCTTTAAAAGTACCCACAAATCTTGTATTTGTCGTAAATATTCAAGAAATAAAAATGACTATTTTAATCTTATTCAGTATTGAAAACATACCCATGCTCGATTGCTATTTCTTTCGAGAATGAAAATTACTATTTCAAAATGTCTCTTCCAAGTAAGTTCCAGTCTATTTTTATGAAAGAAAATATAAACATTTAAGTCCAAACTTTTCATCTAAGAATTGTTTTGAAGTAGTTATTTTAAATAAAGGTATATTTTTAAAAGTCAAACTTTTGAATAAGCAACTTCATTCAAGAAACTATTATTGCTGTAAAAAAATATTTTATTATTCATTGCATTCAGTTAAAAATGTCTTCGTGTATTTTTTAATCTTAAAATACAAGTGTCTATTGTAGAAGTATTTTAATAGGTAATGTAAGGAAATTGTTGATTAATTATCGATAAATGTTTGGTATCCATGGACCGATAAATGGCAGGTGAGTTAATTAATTGCATTACCGATTAAATATGGGTTATATTACAGATTTGTATTATTATAATCCAAAGGCAAGTTATTATTTCTTAACGAGGATATCATTTTAAAGAAAGCGGTAAAATAGCACCTGTATTTTATTTACGAAAATTGTATAAAAAATTACATCTAGTGTAAAATAAAACAGTTATCTCCAATTACATTGTAAATAGCCTGGTAGTATTATATTGAATGCAAAATAAAAAATAATAAACTTTCCAGATACAAAAAAAATGATTGTTTAATATTTATAATGCATTAATTTAGATCACTGAAAGTCTTGAAATATCAGCATCAGATATTAGCAACAGAAACAAAGTGGAAAATCTCATTCTGAAAATATGATGGCAGCTGGAAGAAAGTTTATATCATACGTAACATTGATATTTGAATTTACGTTTAATTGTATTACTTTCAAAAATATAGTTTATGATTCATAGCAAAATATCCATAATATTTTATGAACCCACATTCATTCCAGCCTACTCAATACCAACTGAAATAAAACTAGCAAAACACAGTAAAAACAACTGAGGGGAGATAGTTTTAATTGATATGTTTAACTAATTAACTTCATATTTTTCGAATTACCTTTAGCTACATCTCTCTTTATAATGATTAAGTTAAATCTTAAAGTAAGTTCCCCTGCTTGAAATCGAACAACTTCTCCTGATTAGAAACATATTTTTGGGATGTTAGATTAAGTATTGAACAATGAATGCTTAAAGTAATTTAGAAGATCTTAAATGTGTATCCAAAGTAGCAATAAGCATACTCATAAATTAACAATAAATTGTATCCCTCCAAAAAGAGTACATGAAAGAAGGACAGTAGTGTATAGTATCAAAAATAATCATTGCCATAATAGATATTTTTTCATAGAGGTCTCATTACCAATTTATGTACAGATAGCTTTTCTATACTTCTGCATATAACAATAAACTGGAACTGGTATAAGTATATTAAGTTAACGATAAATACATTTAAATCCGATGTTAGGGTGAATTCTGAGAAACATTCAAAAAATCCTGAAATGATTATTATTCAGTGATAAGAATATATGGATCTGTGTTACGATACATATGTGAATATTTCAATATGTCAATGTCAAGTAACTCAATTTTTTGAGTTACTTTGCAAGTTTTAGTATGATGAACAATATACCAGATATCGTAAAGTCTTAAGCTTGTAGTAATTAAAGTCAGGAGTGTTTTACGATAGACAATTGTTTTGAATATGCGATAATACACTGTACACTGATAAGCTAACGTTTGTAATCAATATATATAGATAGTTATTACAACTTTGTAAACTTTTGCTCAATTAAAAATTCTTATACAGATCATCTATTAGGTGATTTGGTGATTTTGTTTCACTTACGGTATAACTACACAGCATTTATTAGCACTAAATGTTTTATTAAGATTGATTAAACTTGGAAATCTTTGTCCATCATAATAATTTTACTAGCAATGAGAGATACATTGAGATATTTAAGTATTCTGCATTCATTTCTTAGAAAAGTAAATGATTACAGTAAAACGAAATTTTTTAGTTAGAGACATTAAAGAAAATATGGCAATATCGAAAACCATATATGAGTATTTAATATCTATGAACATTTACTTGAAATAAAGAAAAATAAGTTTAGTTTTACCATTCAATAATTAGAAAATAAATAAAAAATGAAAGCATTATTCATTACGTCTAAACTTTCTAATTCGTTTAATCGCAACATCTTAACCTTAAAAAAATAATTTGATTCATAAAACTTTGTTTCGGCTATTTTTAATGGAAACCTACTTTGAATTTTGTATAAGAGAAAGAACTTTACTAGACGTACCAGAAAATGATCAAAATAATAACTAAAAATACTTTGTGAATATATTTTTTTCTTCTCTAATTTTGGCGTACAGTGAAACATGAGAATTACTGCATTAATGTTTCGTAAATGACACTCAACCGCCTACACTAATTACATTAGCAAAATGCGTATCTTTGTTTTCTTACCTCAATTATTTTAATTAACTTTATCGACAAATTAAAGGTGAGCTGCATGAGACTATTTACAGCCTGAACACATAATTGAGTGAATTAAATTTCAAGCATTATTGATGCGTTTTGTTGAATATCGGGTGATATGGTTGCAGCACAATTTTGAATCAATTTAGCCTTTTCCGTTGTATATTAATTTATGAACATGTTTTAATTATCAAGACCGTACTTTAACAAACAACGCTGTAAAGGTATCACTTCAAATTTCCAGAAACAGGTGAATAAAATAAGTGGGAATAAATTCCTAATGGGAAGATTATACGTCAGAGAAATATTTACATATTTATATGCTTGCGATGCAAGCGAAATAACTGAACAAAAATAAATGGGAAAAGACGTCTAAAAGATTGTGAAAGCATTGAGAAATATGATCGCTGGAAGAATTAATATATTGTAAGTAAAAATACAGTGATTTATAGTTCTCTCGGATATTTATTATTATCTTTTGCTCCCTTGTTTAAAAAAATCATTTGTGTGTGATAAAATATGTTTAAAATATTCAGTATCATTTATTTTTGATAAGGATATTCTGAACTTTTCTGTTCTATTACCTATATTTTCTTAATTTAAAAGAAAGATAAATACTGCGAAATAATTCCCCAGTAATATTTTTAACTGAAATATTAAGATTATTTTAATGTATATAAAGTAAAAGACAAGAGGCTAATAATTTAATATGATCGCAGGAAGAATTAATATATTGTAAGTAAAAATACTGTGATTAATAGTTTCTCTCGGATATTTATTATTATTTTTTGCTTCCTTTTTTTAAAATTCATTTGTGTGTGATAAACCATGTTTAAAATATTAAGTGTCATATAATTTAGATAAGGAGATTCTGAACTTTTCTGTTCTATTACCAATAGTTTCTTCATTTAAAAAAAATACTGTGAAATAATTCCAGAGTAATATTTTTAATTGAAATATTAAGATTATTTTAATGTATATAAAGTAAATGACAAGAGGCTAAAAATTTAATAAATGTCTAGAGTGGGTAACATAGTTGCGTGTTGTTTTTTAAACTTTAGAAAATTACATAACTTTTCATAAAATTACATAACTATTTACTGTTCATACGACTGCTTCTGTCTAAAAGATTACAAATTTCTCATCTAGGTGTAGAACGATTATTACCTCATCTGTTTTCACAATGTTCTAATTGGTATGCTGGTGACACCACGATAATGATGCTTCTCTGGATCTAAAAGAAACTTAAACAAATATAGGAACAGGAAGTTGATGCATCCAGGAGTACAGTCCATTCATATATTGACTTCAGTTCACAGATGTGGCAGATTTTTTACGAACAGACGCTGCAACTATATATATAACACGTATGGGGGACTCTTTTGAATTGTGTTTAATTACGACAGTAATATAACGTTCTTCTATGAAGATCGTAACCTTCTGACAATTGGCCTATGTGTAAAAAATAAAATTACGTTGGCCTAGTTTTCGAGAAAGTAGAAATTAAAACTCATTAAGAAAACACATGGAAAATAGGTCTTGATTTAATTATTTTATATAATTCAATTAATTTCCAAGGAATAAAACTAGAATCAACTTATGATTTGTAGATATCGAAGTCTGCTCTCGAGTCGTCGTCGGTCTTAAAAAAGAATATGGCAAAGAATTTGGCGAAGAAGTCGTTCAACTTCTACTCTTCTTGTAACAACCTTGTCCGCTCAAAAAATCCGACTCTTTGCGAAGAAAAAAACAGAGGTCCCCTCCAGAACAGCGGGCGGGAAGGTTCACAATCGCCCAAACAAACAAACACCTCTATTGGCTAGGAGAAGTCCAAAGTATCTCTGCAATTCAAACTGGTTCTGCCTCAGCATGTCCCACACGAAGACCCACGAGAAGGGGTAAAAAGATCTGAACAGAATGTGACTTATTGTTACACTATGATACTTCGAATAACAGGCTGGTCAGAAAAAATTACATAATCATGAAATTACGGAATGATGAATGAAGAAGAAAATAACAACATCTGAAATTGATTGTACTGCTGCAATTTGATCGGCAGCACTCATTATTATTCATCGTCTTCTGAAAGCTACACAAATACGGTACGTTTGGAAAAAAAAGCAATAAAAATTTTTACCAACACCTACATGGAAGTTCTATAAATCTTTACAATATTGGATTCTTGTACTAATTAACTTTTGAATAGTTATTTGCATATTCCGAGTCACTAGACAATGATTGTCTATTAGCTAACAATTTTTTATTTTTACCTGTAACTCCGTTGCGAATTGTTACATGTGTAATTTAGAGAGTTTTCCGAAAATTCATAATTTTTTTCTTCGTACTTGTGAAAATAAGTTGAACAAACTTAATATAAGATTTCGTGGTATTTTTTCCATCTATAGTTTAAGTAAGACATTTTTTCTTTTTAAATTTAATAGATGATACTTCTTTTTTTTAACAAGTCTTTCAAATATTACACCAATTTATAGATCTTAGAAAACACAAATACGTAGCCTTCCAGCCGTCAATTCATTTTATAATCCGTTTTCAAAATAAATATTTTTATTCTCAATTCCAATCAAAATAAACTAAAAAAAGACTATTTTAAATAATTATTTTTATCTTAAAGTGCATACAAGAAAAAAAGATTTTTTTCTACAAATAGAGAATAATTAGTCGTCATTATATATCATTTAGGTACACATTTCTTTATCTAACAAATACATTTTTTAATCAAGTGTGTTGATAAAACATTTGATATTTGACAGTAAAAATAAAGTTATGTTGATTCTTCGTCAGAAAGAGAATTAATTCAATTAAATTTGTTTTCATTAAGAAATTCAAAAAGAACATATTTTTGAAAAAGACAGTAATTTTTTAACTATTTCAGGAAGATTAGTACAAAATGTTATTTTCTAAACATCTTTAAAAAAATTACTTTATTTTATATTTTTTTTATAAAAGTGTACTAAAGTCAGAAATAACACATTTGAAATAAAATAGAAAATCTTATAAAACATATATTCTTGTAGTACTTGTTATTTTAATAGTTTAACCTCAAATAAAAATTATAATATTTAATCTTTCATTGAGCTTGCACATATTTTTCATTTAAAAATAATCGATTACCTATTTGTTAAACAGATACTTTAGAATACGACGTCCACAGTTTTGCACCTTATTGCTTTTAATCCTATTGGTCTATAGTAACCACTGGAAAATAGTAAAAATGCACTAGGGATTGGTTTGATAAAAACAAAATTATTTCATATGATGTATTGCTTAAAATAATGTATTTATTTTTAAAAAATACGAGGGGCAAAAATATATTAACTACAGACAAATATGTATTTATAAAAGTGATATCAAAGTGCACCGTATTGCTTTTAATCCTATTGGTCTGTAGTAACCACTGGAAACTACCAAAAAAGCACTAGGGATTGGTTTGATAAAATAAAAATATTTTATATGATGTATTTCTTAAAATAATATATTTATTTTAAAAAATACGATGACAAAAATTTATTAACTACAGACAAATATGTATATATCAAAGTGCACTGTATTGCTTTTAATCCTATTGGTCTATAATAACCACTGAGAACTAGCAAAAAAGCATTAAGAATTGGTTTGAAAAAACAAAAATATTTCATACGGTGTATTGCTTAAAATAATGTATTTATTTTTAAAAAATACGTTGACAAAAATTTATTAACTACAGGCAAATATGTATATATCAAATTGATATAAAAGTGTACCATATTGTTTTAATCCTATTGGTCTATAATAACCACTGGAAACTAGATAAAAAGAACTAGGGATTGGTTCGATAAAACAAAAAATTTTTATATAAATATTTCTTAAAATAATGTATTTATTTAAAAAAATACGACAACAAAAATATATTAACTACAGAAAAATATGTATATATCAAAGTGATATCAAAGTGCACCGTATTGCTTTTAATCCTATTGATCTGTAGTAACCATTGGAAACTACCAAAAAAGCATTAGGAATTGGTTTGATAAAACAAAAATATTTCATATAATATAATGTTTAAAATAATGAATTTATTTTTTAAAAATATGTAACATTGTATGTAAAAATGTGTAACGTTGTATGACAAGAAGTATATTAATTACAGACAAAATGTATATATCAAAGTGATATCAAAGTGCACCGTATTGATTTTAATCCTATTGGTCTATAATAAACACTGGAAGTTAGAAAAAGCACTAGAGATTGGTTTCATAAAACAAAAATATTTCATATGATGTATTGCTTAAAATAATGTATTTATTTTAAACAAATACGATATCAAAGTGATATCAAAGTGCACCGTATTGCTTTTAATGATATTGGTCTATAATAACCACTGGAAACTAGCAAAAAAGCATTAGGGATTGGTTTGATAAAACAAAAATATTTCATATGATGTAAGGCTTAAAAAATGTATTTATTAAGGAAAATACGACGACAAAAATAGATTAACTACAGACAAATATGTATGTATCAAAGTAATTTCTATGCATAATGACACTATGATGTAAATTATGGTATTCTCAGTAAGTCAAATTTCGTACTATTAGATATCCATAATTATAAGATACAGTAATTATTAATGGATATTAGTGGTTATTAGGTTAAAATATATTACAGACATAACTCATATAAAATTAAAATTTATAAAAAAATACACATGTATGTATTTATTATCAAAATTGTACTTGAACTATGTGTGCAATCAATAAACAAAATAAGTACTTATTAGTGCACAAAAATTCAATTTTCTGTGAGAACATTTTATAATATTAATCTTAGTGTTTTTCTGAAGTCTTTATTAATTTATATTTTCTTCTAACTGTATACGCATCCTTCAGAGAATGCCTAATATAGTTTATATAGTTCAAAACAGCTCAAAATTTTAGGGAGTTATGAAGATTTATTAAACTGTTTATTGATCAAAAATTTTAAAGCCTTGATGTATTTTTCAATTTAAATGGAAAAGACAGTCATTCAGCTTATATTTTATTCCTTTGTTTTTTATAAACATTTCTATTGATATTTAGTAAAAAAGATTTTAAAAGTACTTATATGATATATACTGCTCTTTAATTAAAATTACGTTTAAAAGGCATTTTATCTCTAATAATAATCTTTTACTTTTATTTAGAAACATACACAGAGAACATTTTATACCTGCTCTAAGTGCTGAAAAAATAAGCTAAAGATTTGTGTATAGAAATCGTCTTTATTTTGCTAAAACTATAAAGCATTTTAAATTTGACCATTGTTACATATATATGTATGCATATGTCTAAAAACAGACGTTTTATATGTATTAAAAATTATCGTGCAACTCTTTTAAACAGAACATGATAACACACAATAAATTAACCCTAGACGATGTGTATGTATTTTCCTACAGTAAATAAATCTCGCATTATTTATTTTAACCTAAAAAAATTTCATAGGAGAAAATGAGCTTTCCTTAACAGTTTGAATTTACTTTTAGTGTAACAACACTTATTTCCTTTAATGCGAAAATCGCTTTGATGTTTACATTGTGCTTAAGCCGTTTGTATGTCATTCTTGTTTTGTTATTTTGGGAGAAAGACGTAAACAAGCTGTTAAAACCTTGTGATTTGCTTTTTAAGTCTTTACGTCATTTTCATGCATTAGGCATGTCGTTTCGATAAATTATTCTAAAAGAATCTACATTGCTTCATTCTATCAGAATTTCTTTAGCAATGGAAATGTAGTGACTTCACTAAAGTTTTGCATTTATAAAAATAAAAAAAATGTTTTAAATTCTATTCACTTAGTGTTTTAAAATGCGGATGCAACACAGGTCTTTTCCTGGATATGAAGCTATTAGATATTTTTAAAATCAGTAATGTCATGATGTACGCTTTTAAAGCATTCATCCGTAATACGCAAAAAGTGGACAAGTATTGCTTTGATGGATATGGTTACAAGCAAGTAGCTTCATGTTTATTCAACTAAAAACAGAAATTACTAATATAAAAAATTATACTGAAATTTCATAAATTATAAGAGCACGTTATATTAACAAAATGGCGTTTCATACAAAACAATCAACAAAAACCGACATTAACTGAGTATGTGAGCACCACTCACTTTCATACAAAATGTACAAAGTGTACAACTTATGCTTGTTACTGTGTTATCAACCACCACAAACTCCAGTAATCTTCATTTTCCCTAATGAGCAGTTTCTAAATCTCTGTCAGAAACACCTTCATAACGCATGGCCGAGGACATTCCAAAGATTTTCAATTGAGTTAAAGTATGGCAAGTTAGCCTGTATAAGCGCAATTCCCTCACTCTTCAGAGAGTCATCAACGATTATAACTTTGTATTATCGTATATTAAAGCGAACAAAGAATTTACTGTTGAACTGTACAGTTTAACAATGAAGTCTAGAACTTCATCTCCATACCGTACAGTCCTCACATACCTGCGACTGTATATGTGCAGGTGGATGTGATATCCCAATGAAATCCCTGCCCAGTCCAAGCTTCCAAAGCGCAATGCGTGATTTTCAGTTCTTGTGCCTTGTTTCCTTCCCAGACCCTTGCACGCTTATCATCGGATTGTAAGGCAAATGTGGACTGATCTGTGAACATAAATTTAAAACACAGTCCAGTTGAAATGCTGGCAGCACAAAAGATAATTAAAATTTAGGTTCATTATGGAAGAGCTATATACAATGAATTTGACTAACATTTTCTATGGTGAAAACATTTCCATAGTGAAAACGTCCTACCATAAAAAAAATTCATGGTATATCCTAATGTGTATTTCTTACTGATTTTAAATTTATACATAAATTACAACAAATTTCTAAACAAATTATCTCCACATACCAATTATGCTGTCAACTCGCTGAGGCTATAGTAATATTTATACCATTTGGAATATTTATCAAATAATTGTTGTAATATTTCCAGGTGATCACTGAAATCTTAAAGTTATTTGTAAATTAGAGTCAAAAGATTAAGTTTTTAACCAGTTATTTATGCTATGACGGTTCTACAAATAACATATCTTCTTATGTCTTAATTGATATTCGTTGGTTAAATTTAAGGCTCTTGAAAGATACAGATAAAAGTTTTTGGCAGATTGTTGTCCCATATATTTGTATATTTCTGCCACTTCTGTTACTTCAAAATATTGACTATTTCATTTAGGAGGAATCATATACAATTTCAAAGTCGTTGTTTTTCTCGTATATAGGCAGCATTTAATATTCATACTTAGATGGCTTACAATTTCCCAATACTAAAGTTCAACCACTGTATCTGAATAAACCAACGTATTGTTGCTAAATTCTTCCGTAAAGTTCGTTGGATTGAATAGACTTTGGCTAAGACAAAAACAATAACAGTTTATTAAGAAGCCAAATGCATCACAATAACAACGGATGGCGATAAAACTTTTGACCCTCTTGACGAACCATTTTAGAGTAATAAGGAGAGCATTAACACAGTTCATACTTTCACCAGACCTAATTGCGAACTGACTTTTTATTAGAATTCACTGCCCCTTTATATAGCTTTCAGGTTTCTGGAAATTTCCACAAGCCTCTAGTAAAATCCAAAGACAGGGGGTCGGCAACAAATGTCGCCAGGTCGCCAAATTTGGCGCCAAAAATGAGTCTCCCAAATCTTCGCCAAGAAGCCAATATCTCGCCAATTTCGCGAGATACCATATACATTACATATTTACAGCATTCTTAACAGTATTATAGTGTGCTTAACCAGTACAATATTAGTGAATTTTTAAAGTTAGCTTAGTTGTGAGATTAATATCTTAGTTTTTATTTTGGTCACTTAGTATTGGGAGAACTATTTAAATTTCAGTAATAGTCTAAATTATGCTGTACACTGCGAACAAATTCATTAACTGTGTTGAACATGGCAATCAATGCCTCGAAGATGTCAGTCTATATTCTGACTTAAATATTAATACTTATTTTTGCCGCATGTCAAATAATAAAATTGAGTTTGTCTATAATTGTGCTGTATTGCTCTGAAAATCAATGCATCAAGCAAATGTTATTAGAATGCTCTGACTTATATAAATACTTTCATGCAATTTTTATAAAAGCAAAAATTCAATCTAGATGTTATTTTAATTAGCTACTATGATATACACTTTTGTGTAAAATGCAAGAAACAATAATCAACTCAAAATACTAGAATAAATCTGGTAAGTTGAAATATCATAAAAATATAGAAAACAATCCCTTATTTAAATGTTTACCTTTACTACATAAATTATAGGGATGAACTATTTTTATAAAAAAATATATTACATGATATGAAAATTTTTTTAAATAATTGAAAAATAGTTTTTGATTTACTCTCTCTGTATAGTCATATATATTCTGTTAAATATTGTCGTAAATATGTTAACAGTGAAAAAAATAACAGATTAAATTTCAATTATATTTTATACTATTCATATCTCAAGATAAATTAAAAACGATCATTCAACTCAAATATTTTAATAATAAATAAGGAATAATTCAGGACCTGGGGAAATAAAATGAATTTAAAAATAATATAAATACGTTCAGCCATGCGGAACTAAACGAAATCTTCTGAAGGAATTTTACCGGATAGGAAAAAAAAAAGACATTGGATACCGTGAGATTTTTCCTTCAGAACTCGATAATCTGAATTTAAAAGAAAAAATTTCTAAGTTTTATATAATCCAGAGGAAATGTGTCAATAAGGAAAAGTAGCCTAAAAAAAGGAAGATTCTTAAAGAAAAGTTATTTCACTGCAGTGCAAAAATTTTGCATAAGGTTGAAAGCATTTTAAGTAAGCTGTGAATATGAATGCATTTTAGAGAAATTTTAGAATGTCTAAATCCGCTTCCGGCTTGAAGAATAATATTTCATAGCCGTGAAGTGCTAAATCTTTCTTAAAAAGTTTTAAACCTTTCGCTTATATTAACTCTTTTTAGAGCAATAGCTGTGTAAATCTGTGATAGGTTCTGTAGCTTGGAGATAGCTACTTCTGTATAATCATCACAGCAATAAAAATGCTAAAATTGTATCAAAACATTGAATGTGTCTCTATGTTCAGAATGATAGCACTTTAAAATAGAAAATCCCATTCAAAATTTTGACTAACAAAATGAAAGGTCAGCTGAATACACAAAATTTTGTATAATAGAGGAGAGTGGTTTTTAATTAAGATTCGAATGCATATAAAGCTATAACCCTTTATTTCAAGCTTCAAATAAAGTCTTTATTACACAAAGTATAAAATGAAACCTTCTACTCAAACGCTCAACACTTTTTACAGAGAAAGTTCAATCATCTATTTAAAGAATTCATTTCTTCATAAGAGAACATGTTTGAAATGTAACTAGATATAAAAAATTATAAAATTTAAATCATTATATGGCTTTAAATCAACGACAAATTTTGAAAACATTATCCACAAAATTAAAAGAATTAAAAATCCGTCAATGTTTATTTTTATCGTTTATGCAAGGATTAATAATTTGATTGAACTACATAGTACTCTCATCATTTTAGATATATGTAATTAACAATATATATTTATTTTTGTGTACATCATCGTACGAAATTCCAATTAAATTATATTTAATTACACAACAAACGAAATCAATAATACATCGTGACAACATATTCCATACGATAAAAAAAATTCAAAATCAGTCAATGAGTGAATTTTTTTCTTCAAATTATTAATAATATACTTTAATTATTCATTCATAGTACTATCAAAATTTTATATGTCATAAATAGTTTTTTGTTTTTTATGATGTTTTGAATTTCCTGTAAAGTTTCCCCTAAAATTATATTTTTTATGACATTTTATATTTATTCTATATAGTACTATGTTGGAAGACTTATGTCCTTTAATTTCTTTGCATAGTTTGAAACCAAATTAATTTTATGATACATTGTATTACAGAAATTGATATAAAATTTGTATACATATTATACATATACATGCACACACAGACACACACACACACATATATATATATATATATATATATATATATATATATATATATATATATATATATATATATATATATATATATATATATATATATATATATATATATATATATATACATATACATATATATATATATATATATATATATATATATATATATATATATATATATATATATATATATATATATATATATATATATATATATATATATATATATATAAAACCGTAAATGTACATATAACTATTATTTATACATATTCAAGATTTCATAATAAATAATTCATGATAAATATTCAGTAGAAAAATTTATTCCTATAGATTCGAATTCAATAAATAACGACTTACAATTTAGTACCGATTCAAATAAAACTTTTAGAAGATAAACTACAGATGGTCTTTCGGCAATAAATCAAACGTCTCAAATAACCAAAGGGAAATGTTACATATTGATGATTATGAAACTGCCATATGATAACACTCATAAATGTTATAATACTACTTAATTTACCTTTAACATTCAATCCATGTTTCATTTACACGTTTTTGAACTAAAACGGTTCAGTGATATTTATTTCAAAACAATATATTTGCATTATTAGAAAATATTTTGTCGTATATTTTTCTAAATTACAGTTATCTCTAACTCAAAAGTACTTTTTAATGACATCATTATTTCAATTTGACGCTTGTATTATTTATATGTCTACATTTATACAAATAAAATTATATTATTTACTTGTGTTTTGGATGGGATATTTCTCATAAAATCACAAAATGCATTTCATTTTTTACTTTAAAATGCATGTAATTTTGAATTATTTTATGTATTAATACTTTGCTGTGTAAACTCATAATAAGTTTAATAAAATATATAGAGATTTATGTAAAAATTGTAGCTTCGAATATAATAGTTTAATATGAACTGAAGTATTAAAAAGATATAGTCAATGAATATAAGTCATTATAAAAGTAACGTTTATAATGATTTTTTCTTCTTATTTGTTTGAACCGGGCTATGCCCACCAAAAAGCGTGTAATGTGTTAAAAAGCTTAATATAATAAATAAATTTGGTAGTACAATATAGATAATGCCAATTTTAATAAATGCAAAAAATGTGATAAATCATGTTCGTACTGTTTTATCTTATTACTAAAGGCATTATATTGTTTTCTTCTCTACAATTCATTTTACTATTTTTCTTTCAAATTTACTAACATTCATTTAATATTTACTGTCAATGCATATTTGTTGGCAACAAACAAATTTAAGATTTGAAATTTAAAAAAAAAAACTCTTATTTCTGAATTTCGTATTTGGAAATAGAACACTATCTCAGAAGATTTATAGAAGATGTGAACATTTCTGCTGTTGAATGTAACTAACATGAAAATCTTGTATTTAAAAAAATGAAAAATAGTATCCATATAAACTAGGTATAGCTTTACTAATATAGGAAAGCACATTGCCTGTTACGAAATATTTTCACCTGAGAATAATCGTATATAAATATTCAAACGAATTTCAAACTCATTTCTCAAAATCTTTTACTATACGAACTCCGAATTGTGAAAATAGTGTATAAAGTCATTTTGCCTTTAGCTTAAAGTGTATCAAAAGCAAATAACATAACTTCCGTATGGTTTTATAATTCATTTTACGATTTATTCTAAGGCAAAAATTAATACAAAATTTGAGAGCATTTCTTGTTCTCTTTGTTTATGATAAATTTTTAAACACATTTTATAACAAAGCAATATATATTACTACAATTTGTTTAATCATTTATAATTACAGAGAAATATTTAGGTCGTAGTAATGTGCTTCTTTATCAGCAATAAGCTAATCGATAAAATATGAAGCTAGAAAGTTAGTAATCAGATATTTAGTACTTCACTACTTTCATCCGTTATATTGGTAGTGATTCAAACCACAATAGTAAATAAACCAATTATGATTGAAATAGCTAAAATATTTTTTGGAAAAATAAATACTTTAATACAAAAGAATACTTTAATAATTAATTAAAATCAAATAATATAAACCAATAATAATTATGCACGATAATGGTAAAGTGATACAAATTTGCAAGTAATACATATTTCATAAAATAATTAATAACCAAATGATATAAAATTTGCTCATGTGGATAAAACATGGTTATATACTTTTATCGGTGTAATAATTTCTTTATGAATAATTATTGGGCAATAATGGTATTATATGACAGTATTTGGTGACTTTATTTAGCATAGCTTTATTGTTATGAAGTATAATGAATGTGATTGGCGATGTTTAACAATCGTTAGCTAAAATAGTACTAAACTTTTTCCTTTTCAGATAGTTAATTATACTATTGGTGATAAAGTGGCATGTTTAGAAACATGATTATTAATTAAATCCTTGCAGGAATCTTAGTAAAAGGATTTAAAATATTTTATTATGGAAAATAGGTACATATAGTGTAAAACGTTATAATTATTTATTGTGATATTCTTCATTTATATCTAATGGTTAATTTTATATAGGTAAGTTTAACATATAAACAGATGTAAAGCTTAATAAGTGCAAATAATTGCTGAATGGTTAGTGCTCTTCCCTTCGGTAAAGTAGTTCATAGGTTGAGATCCTACTTCTGATATGGAAGTTTGTAGCCTTTTAGAACACATTTTAAGCTGTAGGTTCAGTCTTCATCAATTTTCGTGTAGCTAAACAGCAGTGCTCCATATAAATAAACCATACACGATACATGAGCCAAACACGTGTACCAGAGACCTCACCGCTATGATGAAACAGTGTGTTATCTTAAATGGGAACTAGTAATTACTCAGTAAGTACCAAATACGTAAGTACCAAGTAGAAGACCCCATGCTTACACTCCCAGAAGTTTCGTTTGAGAACTTGAAGGGTATCTTGACCACTGACATATTTTACATGTACCAGTCATCATTAATGATCACGGCGTATTTTATGCCGGCTTCAGCTCCGCCCCACAACTCTTCAGTTACGAAATTTTTACCATTGCAGAAGCTAAAGACAATTACGTCATCAAAATAGACAGATTTTTGCATATTCAAGTATGATGTATTTTTCCCTTTCATGAGATGAATACATTGCTTCCATTTCCTAAAACTGAGACATTAAGCGGATCGGGGAAAAAAGCTATAAACCAAAATGGCTTCGAGGTAAAGATTCCCATTTTGACGGAAAACTTCTTATTTCTACTATTCTCATATGTTTACAGCCACCCTGATTTCCCTATTACATCAAGTACATTTATAAATATTTTCCCTGAAAAACGATCTAAGTTAAACAAATATGTAAACAATATTTTTATGCTATCCTATAAAACTTAACATTTGTCGCATAGTGCCCTTTAAATCTGATGTATACAAATAATATGCATTAGAAGTAATACAAATACATAGTATTGGATCGCAGTTCAATAGACGTAAAACAAGAAAAATCAATTTATATAGTAAGCTATCAGCTTAATAGTTAAATTTATAACTTAGCAAAAGAAAGATAATAATTATATTTAAAGTATATTGGAGGCGAAAAGTATAAACAACGAAACTAAACTAATCATTATGATGATTAAGGTAATGTAGCAGTTTCAGTTAATATTCATAAACGTACATTTTTTACATTTTTTACTCTTATCTTTGAATGATAAGATTTTATATTTATTACTAGTCAGTCTTTCATGTTAATATTATGCATGCAATCCCACAACTTTGAGGAGAATTTTTGGAATAATGAATAACGTTATGATTTATAATCACATAAGATATCATGGGCTGAAACTAAGAGGTAACTTTCAATGTTGCCATATGTGTCAGAATATAGTATTAAAACAGCACAATAACTATTTCTGAATTTTAGCCTTTATAATGTTTTAGAATTTATAAAAGTATCATAAAATTAAATTGATACGCATTCCTGCAATTTTCACAACATTAAACAGACTAGGTCTTCCTTAGACGATGTCCGAATTAAGGAGTCCATTGTTGCCAATGTAAAGCAATTAGGCAGTGTGGGAAAATTATTCTTTTTTTAAATTTCGAAGCTTTTACTATTCTTAGAACATCTAGACCAGGGACGGGCAAACTACTTTGATATACCCCCCAAATCAAAAATTTGGAGACTTTTTTTTCTCCCCAAGCAAAATACCTGTTTTTCGAGCCTTTTTTTCCCAAGATGGATTCTCACTAAATACAAATAATTAATACATAAAAAATACGGAATCATTAAATACAAAAGAATACCTAAAAAATACAATAAATACATAAAAATACAAATAAATGACACTGAATAATACATTATATGCAATTAACACAAATTATTTTAACAAATACAATTGTAAATACGTGTTGTACAAATACAATTGAAAATACAATTAAAATAAGAGACAAATACAATTGAAAAAAAGAAACAGCAACCCTAAAAAGTCCGTATGGAGTGCCAGATTTGGCGCGTAATTTTTTGTTGGGTATATCAAAGTTGTACCGGGATGGGCAAACTCCGGCCTGATTCCGTCCAGCCGGAAATTTTATCCGGCACGAGGAAAGAGTTTTAAGTTGCCGGTTCGAAGCAAATTAAAAGAAATATATATTTATACAATATATATTCATCTCCTTTTCTACTTTGCTTAAATATTATATCCCAAATTTATTATATCACTCCCAGTAGATCAGCAGTATATTTGCTTCTTATATGTGAACACATGTTTTCAACTTTGAACCTTAGAAAGAATAATTTCAGAAGTAGGCTGACAGATGATCATTTAGCAACGTTCCTCAAAATCAGTACATCTCAATTCGAGCTTCAGTATAACTAACTTTAAAAAATGAAATCACATCATTAACATCATTCATATCATTAACGTATTTAAACCGTTAGTTATATTGTTTAGGTAATATACCTAAATAATATACCAACCACAACAATAATAATTTAACAATATAACAATATAACAATAATATAACAATATACATAATAAACCGTTAAGTATATTATTAGGTACATTGTTTATAAAATTATCTTGCCCCGCCAAATTTATTTTCTTTCGATTTTTGGCCAGCGGCCTAAAAAATTTGTCCATCCCTGATCTAGACAATTGAAGTAGTAAAGATAAATATATATATTTTATTTTCAAAATAAAAGTACGATATTAATCCGTGAGAAAAAAATAAATTTACAGATATCAAGCCATTTAATTAATTACATAGTTTTTAATAATATAGGAAAATATCTTTTTCTTCACCGAAATAGCTTGCAAAAATGCAATTAAAAATACAAGGATTACGTTAGAGTAATTAATTCTTAGCACCTACCTCCAACAATAATACAAATGGTATATATAGGTAAGGAGAAAATGTACGAAGAATTAAAAATATTTTCTTTTAATTAATCAAATTAGCAAAATTAAAGGAATATTTTTCACTGTAGCAAGTTTTCCTTTCATTTCGTACAATTTATCATTTAACTTAATTAGACAAATTAATTATAAAAAGTGGCATTTTTATTTCCCTACATAGATTAAGTATATGAATATATAAAGTCTTCAATAAAGACATTTTTAGAAAAATTATGTATAATTAACTTTGTATATTAAAATATAGCTAAGAATATTAAATTAATCCCTATCGTTTAATAAGGTAATTCAATTAACAAAGCAATTATTTCTCTTCCGATTAATAAAATATTCGTTTTGGATAGTGCATTTTCCTTCGTATAATACACAGAAAATTGACTCAAACTTTTATAATAAATATATGTTACAAAAGTTAACAGAACGAGGTTTGCAACAATACATGTTTCTTAATGTACAAGCAGATAAATCATATAAAATTAAAAAAAATTAAAGAAGCATTTGTTTCATTTTATATAATGTATACTTGTATAATATAAATTATAAATCTGAGTTTGATCTAATTTTGATGTATGCGGGTACACGAATGTGTTAAATATGTAAATAGTATTTATACTTTACACATTTAAGACAAACATTACAACAGTATACGTATTTACTTAATCGAGTCAGTGCTAATTAATAAGGTTAATTACAAAACCTTATAGAGTAATAAACATTAATCAACATCGCTTTCTGAGAGAGGCGAAGAGTATTGTTTATGGTAGAGGAGAGGTTCTCACTTGACTCTTAGAAGTTTTAGGCTCCCTCGGTGACTCTTCTGCTGAAGACGCTGACGGTAAAGCCAGAGGGCTTTACCTTGGTGAGAAACCTTGTGATGGGTAGTTGTTGTCTTTGTTTTTTCTTCAAAATTCCCCTATACAAGGATATAACCCCTTCAACTCGATTGTTAAACTCGACAGCTCTAACTATATTGTCGTCAATGTCTTGTAAAATTCTTGCCATGTTGTACAATTGTTGCAGATTTTCCAGGAAAAGGCCACGCTTTTCCGTTTGTTCTTCGTCTTCCTCTTCATTTTTTCCTTACTTGCAGACTTTGTCATCTGAAGAGCCCGTGGTATATTCTATGAGTCAACACATCTCAACTCTTGTTTGACATGCAGGGGCCCTTCTCTCTCGCACATCAACATGTACCAAAGCTCCTTTTCTCAATGCTGCTGCCAACATGGTTGTATTTTTTCATTTAATTTTTTGATGAATATGTGGGAAAAATCCTCGAAGCACTGAAGCAGCAAAACATGAAGCGCGAATTGGTGAGAGAACCCTGTAACGTTTAGATTTATAATCATATAAGAAATCATGGGCTGAAACTGAGAGATAAGGTTGTACCTCAACTTTCAATATTGCCATGTGTGTAAGAATATAGTATTAAAACAGCATAATAACTATTTACTGAAATTTAGTCTTTATAAGATTTTAGATTTTCTAAAAGTATTATAAAATTAAATTGATACACAATCCTGCAATTTTCACAATATTAAACAGACTAGGTGTTTTTTAGACGAAGTCTAAAATAAGGAGTCCATTATTGCCGATGTGAAACCGTTATGATAGTGTGATGGACAAATTAAAATTTTCAAAATTAAAAAAAAATTTCGAAGCTTTTAAGAATCTTAAAACATCTAGATAATTGAAGTAGTAAAGATAAACATATATTTATTTTCAAAATAGAAGTACGATATTAATTCTTGAGAAAAAATAAATTTACTGATATTAAGCCCTTTAATTAATTAAAGAAATTTTAATAACATAGGAAAATATCTCTTTCTTTCACCTAAAAAAGCTTGCAAAAATACAATTAAAAATACAAGGATTACGTTAGAGTAATTAATTCTTAGCACCTACATCCAACAATAATACAAATGATATATATAGTTAGAAAATGTACGAAGAATTAAAAATATTTTCTTTTAATTAATCAAATTAGCAAAATTAAAGGATATTTTTCGCTGTGGCAAGTTTTCTTTTCATTTCGTACAATTTATCATTTAACTTAATTAGACAATTAAATTAATTATAAAAAGTGGAATTTTTTTACCTACATAGATTAATATATGATTATATGAAGTCTTCAATGAAGATTATTTAAAAAATATATGTATAATGAACTTTGTACATTAAAATATAGCTAAGGATATTAAATTAATCCCTATCGTTTAATAAGGTAATTCAATTAACAAAGAAATTATTTCTCTTCCGATTAATAAAATATTGACTCAAGCTTTTATACTAAAAATATGTTACAAAAGTTAACAGAGTGAGGTTTGCAACAATAGGTGTTTCTTAAAGTACAAGCAGATAAATCATAAGCAATTGAATTGAAAAGAAGCAATTGTTTCATTTTATATAATATATACTTCTATAATATAAATTACAAATCTGTATCCAATTCATGACATTTTCTGTTGTATTATATTTATTTTTTCATGCACTTCACATTTAAATGAATTTTTTTGGGACTGTGAAATACAATTCTTGAATTCTATAATAAAATGGACAGTTACACGGTTGCGAAAATATTAGTTGCTAAAAATATATTAGTAGTTTAAATAATATTAGTTGTTTAAAATATAAAAAATATACATACATTGTGTTCAACAAGAGATAGAATTTTATTCAGTAATGTGTGCAGCTTAAGTACTGCCTTTTAGAGCAAACTGATAAGGTTTTAATAATTTTTGTATTGAGAATGTTTTCATTTCATAGAGTGAAGATTATAATAGAAATTTGATAAATAGATGTTATAACATACCTAAATATAAAATTTCTGCCGTTTTAAATCAAACAAGTGGCATAGCTAAAAGTTCATTACCAATATCCTCTAATTTCCTGTTTGGGAACCAAGAACTCTTCAGATTTGGTAGTTTCGGGGCATTTGTTCGTTGATTTTTCTGATTCTAAAAAAAAATTCAATTTCTTAAAGTTACTCGTTTTTTATTTCTTTGACATAAACCTTATATGTATGCGATGTATCTACAGTGTGATTGAGTATAAAGTTGATACTGATAAAAAAAAACTTATTCAATGATAATAATACATGACTAATATATGATAGCTTTAAGTGCACACTATTAGAATAAAGGTATCTCTTTGAATTTTTGGCGACTTTTATTGAAGCACTTAAACGTAACAGTAATAAAAATAAATTTGAATTTGAATTTGAATTTTGGGTCATCGTTTTTACCAAAAACAATCAATTTAGTTAAAAAAAATATGAATAAAAATATTGATTCTAATGGTAATAAACCGGATGGATAATGAGAGACGGATTCCAGCATAATAGAAATAAAAATATTAGCATGACGATATTGAGAAAAAAAGTTAAGTTTCATGATTTACCCTTTATTATCAGGTTTGCAGGCGTACATTGTTCTGGCATCAAACTATTCAAAATTAGACTTTTTAGTGGCGGAGAATGTTTAAACTAGTCAAATTAAATGCAAACCTGAAAGGTTTGGTTTTGGTTTGGTTTGGAGCGCTACGGTCTACTGTTTTGCACACGAGGACTAATGAGACTGGGACCTACAGTTTAAAGCCAATTCCGAACGGTTACGAACATCCATGCCAGTAGCGGAATTCGAACCCACGAACTACGGTTCCGAAGAGCAGCGCTCTACCATTCGGCCATCCTTCACAAACCTGAAAGTAGCAAACCTGAAAGAAGCAAAACCTTGATGTACGGCAAGTAATTAACAGATTGTAGTACATTATGAGCACAGAAATGCTAAATATCAGTTTTAAGATGTTGTAAAAAGTAGAAAAAGTATAGAAATCTCTAAACATGTCTGTCTTCAAATTTAATCGGAAATACTTTTTTACACGTATGAATATCTTTTTACTCTTTGAAATGTCAGCTTTCCCTTGAGCACTTCAACTTTAAATAAATATTTTAACCAATGTATTTCGTATTGTGTATTTTTTATCAATGAACTTTGCATTGTTTCATGTCTGTTAGTACATATGCATATAACAGGGGTGTCCCAGCTCTTTAATATCCCGAGCCATTTTTCAAAATTTGAAAATTTTCACCAGCCGGAAGTAAATAAGTATTTAAAAGGTAAGCAAAAACAGAAATTATATTTATTAAATGTCATTTGGAAATTCTTCGTCCTTTAATGTTTCAAAGAAATTATTGAAATGTCATTGGTACGAATATAATTTAAAATGTGCTACACTCTTTTCATAAAGTCAGGATATTTGAAATATTTACGAGATGTTCTTGGTGACTTATGCAATGAATAGGTAGGAATTGTGGAATTTGAGAATCATTTCTTAAAAGCCCAATAAACAGATTTTTTTACCCAGCATTGCCCTTCCCGTATGGCGTTTGCTGGTTCGGGTGATTAAGTAACTTACCCAGCATTGTAAGAGCTCCATCCGTTGTCATATTTTTTTAAAAAATATAATAACACAAAAACTAAAGGTAAATTTGGGTACATTTATCAAGAGCCACAAATAATTCGATCCGCATGTGGCTAGCGAGCAGCAGGTTGGCCACCCCTGGCATATAAGATAATAAACAGAGTAGTCGTTATATTTACACCGCCGGTCACTGACTGCGACAATACAATAACAAAACAGAATAGTGTTATAGAACTCATATGCCAATTGTAATAATGTTATTAATCAATTGAAAAATAATTTGTATTAACTAATGAAGAGCAGGTTTTGCAAGCGTGCATGAAAAATTTAAAACTTTACTTCGTTTGATTACAATTGTTCTTGGTTCATTTCTTTGTAAGGTTGTACATATATATGTACATCTCATAACTCAATGATATCTGCTATATTAAAGCTGATGATCACTGACAGCAACAGTACAACAATACAACAGTAAATTATTTCTGCATTTATATGCAAATACAATAATACATTTAAGTAATTCAACCAATGTATTCCTAGTCAATATAAAAAAATTTTATAATATGTAGAATATAATTTAGAAATTTTCATGTCTGTTGAGTCCTGATCCGAATTAAAGGATCTATTTAAATCGCAAAAAATCTCAGTTTATAATGAATTATTTAAAGAAAGAAAAACAAATATATGTGAGCTCTTATTAAAGACTAACTTGGGATTTTAAAGAAAAACTGTAATTGTGATGACTCATTGTAAAATATAAATATAAATATGTGTATCATAAATCAATCGTATAAAATATACATGTAATGTCCATATAGGGTTATTATTAATTTACTGATTATATTAGTTACGGATTATTACTAATATATTCAACTAAAAATCGACGTTCATAGGGATTAACTTAAATAAGCAGAAGAAAAAAAATATGAGATTGTTTGATATTTTTTTTCTTACCGATACACTTCATCTATATTACTACCAGAGATATACATTTTCTTAGGAGTTAATTTTTTGCAACATACTCCTGTATCACCAACTGTATTTTCTACAAACATTTTCACTGAAAGAAAAACAGATTTTCCGTTATTGTATTATTTGCAGTTAATTAAGTTTCTGTAGGTAATTAATATTAGAAACTGTGCTTTTTTTACCTCTTGGAATAACATTCTAATTTATTTACAAAATATCCGTTACGGAAAGTGTATTATAAAATTATCTTTGCGTAAATTCACATTGCAAAAATACTCAAAGAAAGCAAATTAATTTCAAAGTGTTTAATATACGTGGTATTAAAAGACTCAACAGATAGTGTTACTTAGAAATATTGGTGGCATTATCCATAATAAAATATTTTAAGCATTTAAAAATTTTGCACGAAATGAAACACTCTTTTGCAAGCCCGCTGTGCGGATACAAGTGTAATTGAATTATGCTCCTACATATTACGTAGAGTCAAAGCATTTTCAATGTTTTGTGATAATTTTCTTTAATAATTTGATTTACTTTTAAGTATTTGTGTTACGTGTAAACATTGTAAAAAATTCTGATGTGGAAACACACTATGACTTATTTTGACTTAATTTTGAACTATTACAATTATATATAATATACATAGAGACAATTATATATGAGCACATTGATGTCTTAGTATTGCATAATCGATATTAGCCATATGATTTGATTTTTATTTGCACTTTTAACTACATGAAAGTACAAATTCCAAATTAAAAAAATGTGAACATATAGATACTACAACTATCCTGATAACGAAATTTCATTATTCTTCAGCGACTTGTTTTAAACTATGACAGTCCATTTAAATGTTGCATTAAATATTTTATATATATATATATATATATATATATATATATATATATATATATATATATATATATATATATATATATATATATATATATATATATATATATTATATATATATATATATATATATATATATATATATATATATATATATATATATATATATATATATATGTATACTTCAAATAATAAAAGGAGAAGAACAACTAGATGAGAGAACACTGATACCTACTAAATACCAAGCTTCAACGCAGAATAAACATAACGCAGAATATACAAAAAATTAGGACACGATCAAATAGCATATTTCTATTAAAGTTTAAAACATGAACTTTTAATTAATATAATAATTTTTCTACTTCTTTAAAGGAAGTAAAACAATAAACTAAAGCAAAATAAAACGTTACCATTTTTGCTGTAATTTTATAATACTTTTAAAAGTACAGAAAAACCTGACCAATCTAGATTTATGAGCAATTAAGAATCTAGAATTTCAACAGTAAAGTAATATAAAATATTTTTTCCTGACTTCGGAAATTTGTCTTTCTGGGGAGAAATATATAGAAACAAGCATACGTGGCAACATAGCTTTATCGAAAATTCAAACTCAATGTTCATGACTAATTACTAAACACCAAAAATTGTTTAAACTCATTGGAAATTTTCTTATAAAATAGTTTCTTTCAAAGTTCAGAAAGAAGAAAAATAGACGAACATGCCGTATGACAAGTACTAGTATGTTGTCTGACGATTAATAATTGAGCGCGGGCCACGTAATAGTGCGGGTTAGTGTAACAACATGGTTTGTTTGTGGGTACAAAAATAACGGTATATACATGAAAACGAAGTCGAATGTTCTTGTCTACTACATAGATTCTGGAAAAAATTAGAGAAATAAAAACTAGTTTTTACATCAGTCGATGTGAAAACACATAATGGGAAGATTGATTAAAAAATGAATTTAGATTTAAAATTAACTTTTTATTTATTCTTGAGAAGATCATAATATATATATATATATATATATATATATATATATATATATATATATATATATATATATATATATATATATATATATATATATATATATATATATAATTATATATATATATATATATATATACAATATATATATATATATATATATATATATATATATTATATATATATATATATATATATATATATATATATATATATATATATGTGTGTGTGTGTGTGTTTATTTATCTATTAATATAATTGTTTATATATTTCAATATAAAATACTGAAAAATGGTTAAAAAATTAAATAACTTGCTATCTAATGAGATTTAACTGAATAACCAAATTTAAGCGCAAAACGCCCTCTGTAGGAACAATTCCACTGCAACATGTACTCGCACACAATGTGTTAATCAAAGAGTCGTAGGCAATATTAGTAGCCAAACAGACTCCTTAATAGCAGTTGCAGTAAATAAACTGCTAATACAAATGCAGAAATTATTTGAATATATTCCTAGAATTTATAGAACAATTATTATTTTCAAAAACATTTTTGAAAAGTATCATTTCTTCAACCTTAGTAGTCTGTTCTATTAAGGAACAAAAATACACAAAGATGAGGATATGATATTTTAAAACTCTCATCTGTACCTCTCAATTTAAAAATTAAAGTCAATATTGATAGCTAAATAACAGTATACATAATATACAAACTGCCAACACAAAAATACACAAATACACAAATTACGCAATACAGTTGATTTATATCATAAATCCCAATAACCAGATTTTATCACTTAACCTTTAAAAACAATTGAACTGAAATAACGAAACAAAAATGCTAATAAAACAATTAATTAAGCTTCCCATCGTTTCGTTCTTTATATCCTTGGGAATAAATTTGCCTATTATGGTGATTAGCATTGTTTTAGTATAAGTTTAAGGAATAACAAAAACTTGACATTGTCTGAAGCAAATAAACAAGTCATTTTATTTCCATCCAGAATTGTGATATTTATTAGAAAATCACTCTACGTAACAATTTCAAATGATGTTGTTGTAAACATATATATTGACTAGAAACAATTACCTAATCCTCTTTCGAGAAATTAACAATATTTCTAAAGTTGTTGAATAAACTCTTGATTTAATCCCTATAAATAATCTATAAATTATTTAATTCAATTACAGCTTTTTACTACAATACTAATATGCTTACGGTTGGAATAACCAACCGTGATAAAGTTTCTACTTATGGATTAGTTTCGATTAACAAAATGAATAAAATAAATACTGCTATCGAAATATTTCTTTTATTTATAATGGCAAGCCAGGTTATAATTATAAAAATAACAATTATGGAACAACATTACTAGTAAGAAAAGTAACATTGACCGAAGACATTGCCTCAGGCGTTCTTTTGCTCTCCAATACAGGGTAGTTTCGGAGTCGGAAGAACCGCAAAGTACCTCGCATCGACGCAGATGACCTCTATTTAGAGGTTCTCCAAGGTCACATAAAGAACAGAGAGGGGAGTCAAAAATGCCATTTCTATGGAGATGTTCACTTAGGCAGTCATGTCCCGTCACTAGCCGGAACAACGCCACTGCCTCACGTCGAGGACGATCGGGAATGTTGGCGAGGTCTTCGGCACTCCAGGTCTTCAGTTTAACACGATCTTGCATTTGGGATTGGAATTTCATATTCAAAGCTTGTTTAAAAAAGAGCTTTTTTGAGTGAAAAGGCAGTTCAGAAGCATTTGTTAGCTGTGCCTTTGTTGCACTTTTACGTGCGAGAAGATTAGCCTGATAATTCCCATAAATGCCGCAATGGCTGGGGATCTAATGTACCTTACTATCGAAATATTAAAGAATAAAATTGATGAACATAAAGTTTTTAACAAATATCCTATAAATTCCACTTGATCTCAGTCTATAAAGAAAACATTGCGGTGTTATAAATAATTAAAATATATATAAGTAAAAATTTGAGAAATGGTTATTTCACAATAGATTGTACAGACATAATTTTAATGGAATTGGATAAAGAACTTAACAACATAAAACGGATATAATATTCTACCATCTTTGTAAATGTAATTTTATAGGTAATCTCTTAGCTTATGTTTATCCTCATTAACAATTAGTATAGTTAAATTTTAATATTTTTGATAGATTTGTTTGGTGAAGTTGAAAGGCTGTTTGGAAACACTGTCCCAGAAATTATCATCCACTCTCTAATAATTCCTTGGATGTTTGTCTTGGTTTGGCAAATATAGTGCAGCGACTATCTGCCTTGTTTACATTACACCCAAATATTTAGTTTATTTAAGTTTTAGCTAAAAAGGCGAAAATTATCTGTTGAGATTTATTTCGAGTTTTATTCATATCGGAACCAAGATATAAGTTCGTGTAAAATATTAGCAAGAACTTCTATCTTTTCTATATTAAATTGTAAATAAATATTCTACATATAGACCAGTGTTTGGATTAGAACTGAATTATTCTCACCATTAAAGCTATCCAGGCTATTGCAAGATGTTCAAATATTGAAAATTTTAAATCTTATGAATATGGATATAAATTATAGAATTGATTAAATTCAATGTAAATTTAAACAGCTGGCAAATATTACATACAAAGGACTTTGTAAATTAATGTATATATTAAGTTGTAGTACGATATTTCCAGCAAAAAAATGTTTTATATAGTAAGACTGATTTTAGAAAAATAAATCATTATAAAGTGTTTTGATTTTTAATTTTTTAAACATCCGGAAACCTCTTAAACAAAATAAACATACATTTCATATAACTTTGTTCAATAAGTATTTACAACTCAATTTACTGATAATTTTTAGGATCCCCCATTGACATTATAACTCATTTTAAGATTGATTATTTTGTTAGAGAAAAAAATGCGTAAATCTGTGATACACTAAATTTCAATAAGGTCTTTCAACATTTATTTTTCTACGAACCATTAATATGTAACCAAAAAAAAATATTACTTTTTATTCTAATGATTAAGGATTTTATTATGACTTTAAATTATGTGTTTAAATTTTTTGTAGCATTTTTAGAGGTTTATAATACCGCCAAAACTTCATTAATTTAAAAGAATTCTTTGAAACTCATAAATGAATACGAAGTCATCCATCTCGGTCTGACAAGGATTAGTTATGACGATATCTTACTGTAATGGATGAGATTTATGGCAAGAACTGACAAATGTGACTTGACAGATGAGTTGCTGGGAATTTTATGCATCATTTGACTAAGTTAGAATGGGGAGAAAGATAAAAATGACGGCCATTTCTCGTTCTCTGTGCTTATTATGTTATTTTGCTAGCATGCAATCCTATTTCTTTCACCATGATGACAGTGATTTTTAATGGTACTCAAAAAGGTCTTGAAAATATAAAACTGAAACTGTGTGACACTGATACTTTATTTTTTAATTGATTAGATATATACGTAATGAATTATGTTATACTTTCCATTCTCTCATTTTTCATTAATATTAGCATTTAGATTAAAAAAAATTGTTATAAAAGCTGTGAAAAATATTTTTGTGGAAATAAATATAATTACATCGTTCATATTATTTTATCGTTCACGTACATATTTTATTTAAAATAGAACCATACTGAATAAATGAAAAGGTAAGAAGATCGAGAATATTTTGACATATGTAATTTTACATTATAGTCAAATATATTTCATTAGCAAAGAACAAAAGTATATCATTTAAATAAATGACTGGACGGTTAGCTAGACAATTGTACAAAGGTTAACATAATAATCTTTGGAAAGGTTGACTTATGTTCCATTTCGAAACAAAATATATCATTTTCAAACAATTTTTTTTTATTTAAAATGAAACCATACTGAATAAATGAAAAGGTAAGTAGATCGAGAATATATTGACATATGTAATTTTACATCATATTCAAATATAGTTCATTAGAAAAGAAGTAAAATATATCATTTAAATAACTGACTGGACGGTTAGGTAGACAATTATGCATTTGTTAACATGATAATCTTCGGAAACGGTGAATTGTGTTCAATTTCTGAATAAAATGTAGCATTTTCGAATAAATTTTGTTTTAAAAATATATATCATGTAGATATTTTAATCCCTTTTCATGTAAGTGTTTGTAAAATGTTCATCATAACACATTTTAAAGGAAAATGTCTAAAATATTTTAGTATTTAATCACAAGAACTGTGATTACATAGTTGTAATATTTCTTCAGTTTCAGTGTGAGGTGAATCTTCCTCGCTGATTTTACAAAATATTTCTTCCCCAAGAAAATCAAACTTCTAATAAAATATTATTATTATTAGACAATTTCATCAGTTGCAGTGTGAGATGAATCTCCCTCACTGATTTTACAAAATGTTTCTTCCCCAAGGAAATCAAACCTCTAATGAAAGATTATTATTATTAGGCAAATTCTTCAGTTGCAGTGTGTGGCAAATCTCCCTCACTAATTTTACAAAATGTCTCTTCTCCAAGAAAATGAAACCTCTATTAAAAGTTATTATTGTTAGGCAAGTTCTTCAGTTGCAGTGTGTGGTGAATCTCCCTCACTGATTTCACAAAATGTTTCTTCGCCAAGAAAACCAAACCTCTCATAAAAGCTTATTATTATTTGGCAAGGTCTTTAGTTGCAGTGTGTGGTAAATCTCCCTTAGTGATTTTACAAAATGTTTCTTCCCCAAGAAAAGCAATCTTCTAATAAAAACTTATTATTACTAGGGAAGTTTTATGAAAAATATATATTTGATATCAGTCAATAAATATAATTTGGATCTAGACTAATTTAATTTAAGTTTTATAAAAAATATATATTTGATATCAGTCAATAAATATAATTCAGATCTAGACTAATTTAATTTAAGTATTATGAAATTACCTATGATAATTTATTTAAACTTTTCATTATTTTTATTGCACAATAAATAAGAAGAAATCTCCCCAGTTTCATTCCCAAAATTTATACGTTATACAAATGATCTTTTCATGAGTAATTTGCATCTTTTACAAAACACATCTTACATTTGTGGCTTCCCGTTATTTTAACACTCCGTGTGCTGGCAACGTATTTTTACGTTTTCAGCAGTTGTCACCGGAGCGCGGGTCATGTAAAAATACGTATTTAGTAGGTTTGTGGTGGATAACCGATAACCACCACAAATCTACTTAATAAGTATAATTATTTGTATGTGTGACATTATATGCGTGTTGTTTGATTTTTTTCTTCCACACGTTATGATTGTCGAGTTACTCGGCCTTTTGTTGCGTTATTTCGTCTTCAATAGAATTCCTAGCTCCAGAACGTACAAGTCGTGTTTTATCAATTGGAAGCTTTATTTTTTATTGTTGAATACAAAATTGATAAAATGAGCCGTTGTGACAAAGATAGTGATGAAGACAGATTATCGAACTTTAATTTTAAAAATCTTTATTTTTGTTATTTCTTAAAAATATTGTTTTTTTTTCTTAAATAATCATACAGTATCTATTAAAGTGTACAATAAAAAAAAGTTTCGTTCATAAAAACAAGGTTGTTTTCGATTTACTGAGATTTTTCTCAATAACTGAACTTGTGCGCGTTTCACGAAAAAACGCCCACTGCAAGCGTAAGTTGGCGGTGAAGTATACCCGCATGCCAAGTGTTAATAAAACAGATCAATTATGTGGTGCTACCAGTAAAATACTGATTACATTCATGCAGTAATCATATGACGTATATTGGAGGCTAAAAGTAACTTCTCATACAAAACTTTAGGTAATAAATCTTTATGGCTTACCAAAATATAACTAAAGGTACAAAGCAATTAACTTTAATGTACTATGCTGAAAATAATCCCATTGTCGGAAATTAAAGGTAGATATGTAGTTGCAAATCTCGCAAAAATAAGCAACTTGAAATTAAATAAATAATGCTGGCACGTTGATTACATGATTTAATAAAATTATTTTGATTTTAAACACTAGTTCATATTATAGCTAAAATCATTAAATGACTGTGGCCTGGTTGGAACCGAACGTCAAGTAGTGGTTTTGTCTCTTCTTGCATTTGTAAGTGGTGCTAAAACCTTCATAACCTCTTGCTGCACCATAGATGCAATGTCACGTACTGGCTCAGTTTCGTTGGCTGCGTATCCCTGTATTCCAGGCATAATATTTTGAAGCACTTCCCTTACAATTGTACGTACCAATGACCGGAGATCATCTGCATCTGCTTCGGTCGACACCGCAGAGACATTCGGTAGCCTCTGAAAACGCGGTCGAACGACAAATCTTCATCGAATGTTCTCTATGTAACGGCATCGATTTATGAAAACGTCGGTGGTCTTGGTACATCTTGAATGGATGATTCAGACTTCTCACCAATTTAATGTGCACGGGTAAGTAGCAGTCTTTCAGCTTGGCGCTTTTTAATAGCCGCACGGCAAAAGGTGTTTTTCAGGGAATTACGAAAAACAGTCCAGTCAGTGAAAGTGTCTTCATTGTTATCGAATCATTGACGAGCTATTCCAGAGACATGAAAGATGACATTTTCTAGACACATTTGGTCATCCCAGCGATTATAATTTGCTATTTGATCGAAATCCTTGAGCCATCGGTTAGCATCTTCTTAGTTGTCCCCAAAGAATATACAGGGTCTTCTGGGTAGTTGGTAGGTCGCAATTGGAATTGATGCGATATTACTCGATTCAGAGCTAGCCCCAGCTTAGATATTCTTATCTTTTTCCCCTTCTTCAATAACTTTCATTGTCTTCGGCAAGACAATCAAGGAGAGAATAGATGATGTATCTATTCAAAAATGTATGATTCTGTAAATGTTTTGAAACATTAACATGAATATTCAATAGTTCAACATGCATCACAGTTTGTAATGTAATTACTAAAACCTCTTTTCCGTTCTGCAATAATTATTGATCAGTTATGAATATATTCTTGTTATATATATTTGCATTTAATAGTAACAAATATATTCTACATGCACTGCATTTTCAAAATAAGAAGATCGAGAAAAATTTATCATAAGTATTTGCCACATTTATATACTTTGTATAAAAACCGTCAGTTTCAACTGACACATAATAAATAAATAAATTTATAAAGTGCACGAAAGATGCATTGTGTTTTACTATTTATACAAACATATTTATGGAAATAAAGCTGTCAATACTTAGCTTTTGCAGAAGAGATGAGAAATCGCACTTTAGCAAATACGTAAAGATTGTATTTACCTTGACTGAGTACAACACATTTCTTCGATTTGGCAAAGTGATTTTGACTAAAACTCATTAGAAAATTCCTTTCATCAAAGAAAATTTTTAGAATGTGATAAAAATAAATTTGAAAAGGGAGGTGATTCTATCCAATGTAAAGTTCTGATAAAAATTTTACATTTTGAACTTTTATCTTACATAGAAAAAATATTCTTTGACAGCAATTTATTTTCCTCTGATCAAAGGGAAATCAAAAAATCCTTTTGCCGATGTATTGGGTTAACAGAAAACTGAAGCAAAAATGTTCATTAATTTCGCAATATTTCGATACTAACTTCTTTTATATGTGAGTTTGCGGTATATATAAGATGCATGAAAGATTTTAAACATATTCATGTATATTTTTATCTTTAGTTTAATTTTTAATTTTTTTAAAAAATCATTTTAATTTTAATGTTTTTGTTTTTATTTGATATACTTTTGATCCTGTACATTCTATTTATATGTGTAATTTTGCCACATATTAAAAAGCACTAAAACTATTTTATTAACTATTTATTGTAACTTCTTTTATTTAGTTAATATAATTACAAGTAATAATTTTACGTATTTTGCTTGACTAAAATAATATAATTTTTTCCCTTTTGTGAAAAATAACGTGATGGTTGTGGACTTCAAACAAAATTGTTTTCAATGTTCTGAATCCCATTAACTTATATAATTCTTCTAATTTTATTAAAATAAATTTAAAATGTATTTTGCAAAAAGAAATTATTAACGTCGATTACTTTTTCTTATGCATTTAGTTCTCCATAAGTGAAATGTGATTTCATTGTGAACTTGGTAATACGAGACTGAAAGTTTAATGTCTAAAGTCTAATGGATGGATGAGAGGTGTAAATCATTATTTTTCATTTCGCCTTTTTCCAGTTGAAAAAACAATATTGATCAATCATAATAGGACGAATGTGTGTCCTATGTAAACACTTTTATGCATATATATATATATATATATATATATATATATATATATATATATATATATATATATATATATATATATATATATATATATATATATATATATATATATATATATATATATATATATATATATATATATATATATATATATATATATATATATATATATATATATATATAAATAAGTGGATTTTCAAAATAGATGACTTCAGCGTTTATCTGATACGAAACATAGTCCCATATACAAACATTTCAATACATTTTCTTTTATTTAAACTTGCATTTTAATAGCTTTGATACGTTTTTATGTTACTTTGAATACCAAATATCTGGCGATAATAAGGCCAACAATGAATAACACCGCCATTTTTCGACGCCAACTCAACAATGGAATTGCTCGTGAGGAAAAATTAAAGTGCCATTTTGGTCGGTTTTTCGCTGATATCTTTCGAACTAATCGGAATATCGGAACGCGAATGGGCGAAATGACTTCCCGGGGTCGTTCCGCGTCTTTTGGTACCTTCGGCGCCCTTCTGCGTCCGGCGGTTCTCGAGGAGATAGACGCACATACAAACATACATACATACATACATACATACAAACATAGTCACAGTCAGATTTTAATATATAAGATATATATATATATATATATATATATATATATATATATATATATATATATGTATATGTATATGTATATATATATGTATATATATATGTATATATAGATATATATATATATATATATATATATATATATATATATATATATATATATATATATACATATATGTATATATATATGTGTGTGTGTGTGTATAAATTCGAACCACCTCAAATATGTTGCTTCGAAAATTTCAGCTGCCGTCATTCAATTAGCCTCCAGTGTCATTATTATGTTCCTTATTTTGTAAATCTAGAAAATTCGAAGCTTTTTTGAAAACGTTTATGTATATACGATTCCAGCTTTCGAATAACATAAATGTCGGTATCTTATGCAGTGGTAGAAGGTGGTCACATTCTTATTTTAAGGATATAATTCCACAAAACGAGTATGTTAGGTAGAGGTGATTTAGATCATTATAATTAATGTAATTAATATATATATATATATAACGGAAAGTGAAATGCTTGGGATGTAAATGTGACCTCATCACATCTTTTGTAAAGGTTTTTTTTGGTTTTGGGAGCGCTACGGTCTACGTTTTGCAACATGAGGGATAATGAGACCGACATCTACTGCTTAAAGCCGATTCCGAACGGCTACGAACATCCATGCCATAGTGGGATTCGAACCCACAAACACCGGTTCCGAAAGCCAGCACCCTAACCATTCGGCCATATTTCGGTCTTTTTTAAAGGAGAGAGGACCTATAAAAATTAATTGAACGGATTTGTCGTGTACAGGATTCTCGGGCGTTGTTCTGATCTCAGTTCCAGATTAGAATCATGTCTCCGTTCATGACATTAAATAAGAATGTACCTTTGTGGAGTTTTTTTGAGTCCCTAAGACACAGTACCCAATTTGAACGGGTAATGTTTCCACATTTTTGCAGTTTAAAGGTGGAGTAAGGACGAGCAATAAATATATACAGCTCTGCTGAGTAGAAGAAGAGAAGTAAGGAAGCACAGAGATGATAATAATATAAAAAACTAAGAATGGTATAGAGCAGAGTTCGATGACTAAAAGAAGAGTTGGATCCAAGAGAGACTCCGAAATATTAGCGACGACGACATCTAGCAGGGACCAAACGTGTTAAGGAGTCGAAGCTTCTCAGAATCACCCTAAGTATTTAGAAGGCCCTAGACCAGTGGTGGGTCTGAAGTCAGCGTTGTCATTCCACCAATCGAAAGTACATGCAAAGAGGTTTACATCCTTCCACCAACTCCAAATCTGAAGAGCTCCCGACCTGAGTACCACTCTGGCATATCCCTTTGCATATTCACAAAGGTACTTATTATAAATATTTCAATTTGAAATTAGGTCATCCCTCTTCTTTTTTACTTAAATGTTTTAGTATTTCATTAATGTAGAATTTTGAATAATGTGGCACATAGTAGAAAATTTGGTAGGGTAATTTTTTTTAATTTGAAACAATATTCTGTATATAGACATATAAATAGTACAACATTAAATTTTCTTATTTTTATTTTAAACTATCAACCTTGTATGTTTTTAATTTTAAGTGTGTAATATTTGATTTTAGTAAACTCTTAATTACCGTATTAGTTTTTTAAAAATGAGTCTGTAACCTCTCAGAACCTGTGGTTGAATTTAAAACTTAAATAATCTACACAAAGCTATACAACTGAAATTCAGTTTTAGACTAACTAAATATTAATCATTATATTTGATCATAGGTCAATACCTAAATTTAAAGGGAGGTAAAAATTGTAATTTAATGAGAGCTACACAACATATATCATAGTGATATAGAAATCAGAAGATCATTCTAGATGCATAGGGTATAACCACAAATTTCATCAGGAATAAAACGAACAACATGACATAATTATTGAAAAACGAAGTGAAAACTAGCCAAGTCATTCGATAATCGTCAAACAGTAATCATTTCGTTTTTAATAAAATGATACCCAGAATGTTTCATTAATACAGTAAGTTTCAGCCAAATAATTTTCTTCAATAAAACACAGTTGAAATATAACGGGATTCAAGAAGCAGCTAATACCTCAAAAATAAAATATATTTAAACTTTAAAGGATATGTGATAAATTATGTGATAATTAAAATACGTTTGTCATAACTTTCATCATTTATATTTAAATAGTATTTGCATAAATATGTTTTTTTTTTATTTTAAATTAGTTTTGATATTTGTATCTCGGAATATATAATAAATTGTGATATCATAACTGTGGAAACTTACAGTCAAAAGAGCGAGCTACAGCAGGCAAACAATAGATTATTTAACTTGCTTTAGCTTCTAAACATAAAAAACGTTTTGTTATAGCTAATGCCTCTTTCTAATCCAATGCAAATTCCTCATATATTTGGTTATAATATACTTATTCTAACTTACATAATGGACTGCTTGTTTGGTTTTAGCATCTAACTTGTGGTTGTATTAGAAGTTATTTTTTAATACTTAAGAATAGGGTACCCCTTGGCAAGTTTGGCGAAATTATTGCCGATGTTTTCTGAAACACAAAAATGCTTCGTCCGACCATTGTATTGCTTCCTTTTTTGTGACTTTAATGGATACAGAGTGCTCAATTGTAAATGAATCATACACTCTTACTTAATTAACCAAAACCACTTAGAAACTGATCATTTATATGTTTGGGTAATTATATGTGGGGACAATAAACCGTCAACAATTTACAAAGATAACATCTCCAAATTATTAAAAATTAACCATAAATCATTCACTACATTTAGTTTTTTAAACATTACGTGTATTTAATATATAAGTAAAGGGTTGCTCAACTAGAGTTTTATACTAATATAATATAAATCAAAATATAGATACAGATTTTGACGACGAGATCGGGAGAAAATCTTAGGCTACAATACTTTCCTGTATCGCGAAGTGGCCGGGGATACCCTGTTCTTGTGTCAAACAGTTTTGTTTTACCTGAAAGTGCAGTTCAGTGAAATTTACAAACAGAAAAAAAAATCATTTCTAAGTTAGAATCATAAAATTTAATTTTTAAAACTGACAGGATTGTATGTGCAGTATAATTTATTCATTTGTATTATCAAGAAATATATATATATATATATATATATATATATATATATATATATATATATATATATATATATATATATATAATTATTATGTAATAAGCATTATTAATCATTTACTACACATCATTATTTTTCACTCATATGTAATGAGAAATATAAACAAACATTTGAGTAATTAATTCCTTGTTTACTTTCTCCGTGTTTAAAAGTTCTGACGCTTTTACCAGCACTCATTAGAGTTATGTAACATCTTTCAATCTTTTTCTGATATCAATAAAATATTTCATGCCTTCAAATACGTCTTATAATGCAAATATATTCCATTAATCATTATCACTTTGTTCCAAAATTTCATATCTTATTAAAAATCTCAGTGGCGAGTAAATGGATACTTATATAATATTTCTTTCACTGCATGAAATTATACAGTTAAGGCTGTCATAAAAGCGGATGTTTGTTCTGGCGGCAGAAGAAACATTGACACTGCTGTTCGTAATATGCTCTATGTATATTTTGTATTTATACAAAATACTATATTTGGATAAAGCCCTTGATCTGTTTGCTTCCTTTTGGGAAAAACGGATTTCGAGCTTATTCTACAATGACTTTAAAACATTTCAAGCTGAGTTTTTGAAGCTCTCACAAAAGTTGCTTTGTACATTTAGCTAATATAGTATCAACATTATGTTTTGATTGCATTCGACAATGAGCATTAAAATGTTATTTAGTAAACCTGCTCATCTTTCATCCAATATTTATTATTTTTTTAAATTTTGATTGCAGAGTATTGTGTACAATATCGTTTGACATGTGTAATGAAAATAACATTATTTCATATTGAGAACTCTACCAATTATAAGCAAAACATTTAGAGAAATTTGGAAATGTTTTCATAAAATTATTATATCTCAATTTCATAACCTTAATTTCTCCACGAGTATACGTACTATCATCATAACAATGTATTCTAATCATATGCTAAATTTTCAACGCTTTTTACAAGGTTATTCAAAACATATTAGTTTTTCTTCAGTTTGTTGACGATCCCTTATGTGATTTCGGGAAAAAATTTTTGCTGAAATATATGACGTATGCCATCCTGTTTACACGGCTGAGATTTTAGGATAATTACTCAATTATTTTTCTAGATATTCAACAAAATGTCTAAAATCGCTATGTGTCATCATTGTCATCGGTCATCATTGGCAATATAGTGTATATGTACATATATATGTATAAATGTATATATGTATATATATATATATATATATATATATATATATATATATATATATATATATATATATATATATATATATATATATATATCGGGGTCCGGTAACGTCACTATAATCCGGAGTACCACTTCATCTCTTTATTTAAATCTCATCACACACTACTCTACAATGGAATCTCACATTGGAGCCCAACTTCTAACAAAGGCAGGTTTAACTGTTTCGGAGAGCTACAGGTCTTACCATGGAAAGAGCATACTGCTCTCTGCTCAGATCACTGCGCGTAAGCCGTATTTATCTGGCTAACTCCTCATGTCGCGTCACTCAATAAAAGAATCCCTAATTAAAATCTCTTAAAATTAATCTACATTTTAAATCCTGACAACTTTTCCCCCTCCCTCTGAAGTCTTGCACAGGCAGGAGGTCCTTCCTGACCAGCAAGTTCCCAGAGGACCCTAAAATTTTTAAAATGCTTATAGTTAACCACCCCAAAAATAATAAATTTACGTTACTTAATTCAGTCAGAGCTGGTGACTCTTTCACAAATCACAATGATATAATATGGTATAATACTGGACAAAAATTCAAAAGTAGCAAAATTCACCCTATGATGGGGCTGTAAAATGATTAAAGTCTTTTTACACAATTACCTAAAACACAAAAATCTTTCTTGAAAATCATACACATTATACAACAATTGTAAAAGAACATAAAGTTGGAAATATATGGTTGAATATGAATAATATATGTTAGGAATAATAGTATATTGGTTATAGAAAACACCTTGGGTAAAACAATCTTAGGAGCTCTCAAAAGTAACATTACGAGTATAATAAGAGATTTAAAAAAACACAATATTAAAACATCACTAATATATGTGAAAACAAAACAGATGAATGTGAGAATAGTTTCTCTTATAGCACAGTCCAACAGTATTGGGTAATGTCCTTGAATTCTTATTGCAATCAGTAGTAGGATATTATGTAATATAGTAAAAAGTAAATAAAAATCAAAAAAGAACCTACGTTTGATAAAAAATGTACACCATGTTGAGATCTCTTGTCAGCAACCATCATAATCTAATTTAATTACAAAATTTCACTTCATTTCTTATTCTTCGTTGCTTCATCAAAATACAAAATATATCACATGTTCGCAACTTCAATCTATTCCAAAAATAATATAACAAACTTTCATCATAGTACTTATCTCAAAAATCATTTGGTAAATTATATTTTCAAAATTAAAAATGTGCCATAATTAAAATCACTCATTATGTGGCAAAAAGTAAGATAAAAACAATATAGTGTATACATTTTGTTTAAAATAGGTGTGTGATTCTTGTTTGTGTAGGTTTTTTGTCTTCCCCAGCAGAAGACGTGATGTTGGTGGGTGACATTCCATGTGAACACCCACCAGTCGCAAATTCAATCATGAAAAGGACAAAATCCTGTCATGTGTGATGAGTGACACTTAGGGTACACACTCCTAGGCTGGACGTAGGGCTGTATAAAGGGTAAAAACCTGGACGTTTTCTGGCTGGGAACCTTCATCCAGGCCAAGTCGGTTACAAAGTCATCAATTTTCATATCATTAGGTTTTATTTTCCTAATGGAAAACGTAGTAGGGTATTTGGGAATGTTTTTCTTCCTGGGCATATTAAATTTAGAACAGAAAAACTCCCTGGACAATTAAAATTAATCATCAAAAATATAATAATAGCAAAAAATCAACTTAATTTATTATAAAAACAGCAAAATCAAAAACCTTCCTTAATCAAAATAAAACAAAACTCAAAACATCATGTCATTCAGTTCTTATGTCAAAATCAGCAAAAAATTGACTCCATAGATGAACAAAATTACTAATACATCTTCATGGTTCATCAAAACATCTTCAGTTAAACAAAAACAATTTATATAATACTAATATCATAATTAACAATTTATGTAATACTAATATCATAATTAAATCAAAACACAATTTCAAAATTTTCAACAACATTCTATAAATCCCCAGTATATTCCCCCCTCACAATGAGAAAAAATGTCAGTTGTTTCATCACATTATTGTTTCAATTGAAATTTGTTTTTTGGGTTAAAATGTCTCAGCCTTGTAGAATGAACTACATCAGTTTGTTTACCTGTATATTGATTTGGCTTTGTAATTTCAGAATTCACATTTGATAATTTTTAACAATAGTATATGGGCCTGAATAGGGTGGATATAATTTTTTTGAATTTGGATATTTAAATTCTTCAAAAATTACTAAATCTCCAATTTTAAAATTTGTGTCAACATAGTGTCTATCATACCTAGCTTTATTAATTTTATGGCAGTGATTCTCAACCTGTGGGGCAAGCACACTAATGGGGGGGCGCGAGCATATCCAAGAGAAAATGTTATTTAAAAAAATTGATTAAGTGACTGAAAGGAAAGAACACACACACACATACAAAACAAAATACATTTCGACATATTTAATAATTAACTTATTGAATTAAAACAACTTACTAAATTAAAAACAAATTTAATAATTATTAGTGACTTCCTTGGGCCTGTCTTTCAGAGCAAAGTTTTTCGAAGGAGGGTTTAATATTAGAAATAGACACTCTCAGTTCTTTTTCTATATTAACTGAGATCTATATTTTGTCTTCAAAGAAGCCACCGCAGAAAATCCAGTTTCACAAAGGTAAGATGTTGAAAATGGTAGTAGAATGCGAAATGCCCTTGTTTTTAGTGCAGAAAACTCATCATCCACTCCTGCCCAAAATTCAAAGAGTGATTTATTACTAAATTGTCTTTTGGTTTCGCCGCTTGCCGTGAAGTCTATGAAGGTTTCTTCCTCTTCAATTGAGAGTCCTTCGGGAGTATTTTGAAATGGATCCCTCACCCACTTGTAACTTGATATCAGTTTGTCGTCAGCAAGAAAGTACTTTTTAAAATTCTTTGCTAGCATTGCTAAATGATTTTCAATGGTTGCAAAAACAACTTTTACATGTTGTTCTTCAGCCTTGTAAGTTTTAATACAATCATTCAAATTTGCAAACATTGTTAAGTTTTCTTGCTTTAAATTTCTGCTCCACAATTCCAATTTCCTACAAAAAGCATTAACTTTATCACTCGTATCCAATATATGTGTATTTGCTCCTTGCAGATGAAGATTCAAGTTATTTAATTTCTCGAATATGTCGACCATGTAGCTCAATTTCATCACAAATAAACTATCGCGAAAATTCTCAGCTTCCGGTCTGTTTTCCTCTTCTAGGAAAACGGCGATTTCTTCTTTTAATTCATAAACACGTTGCAAAAATTTCCCTCGTGATAACCATCTTGCCTCGCAATAAAATAGTAACGCTGAATGTACTGCACCCATGTCTTTACAAAGTGCGGAAAAGATTCTTGATTTCAGGGGTCTCATTTTTATATAATTTACTACGGTTACAACCGTAGTTAACACAATATTCAAACCAGGACTCATTTCTTTGGAAGCCAAAGCTTCTCTGTGGATCATGCAATGTGTCCAGACGCACTGTGGCGATTTTTGTTTCACAAGTGCTTGAATACTTTGGAATCTTCCGGACATAGAACGAGCACCATCGGTGCATATTCCGACGCAATTTTTCCATTCTATGTTTGCCTCGTTCATAAAATCATTTAAGATAGCAAATAATGCGAGTGCTGTTGCTTTGAGTTCTATTGGTTTGCAGAAAAGTAATTCTTCTACTACTGACAAATCATCACAAAATCTAACATAGGCAATGAAATGAGCATCTTTATTACTATCTGTTGCCTCATCGAGTTGTATTGAAAACAATTTGTCACGCAACTTCGACAAAAGCTGACACTCTACATCTTCAGCTATATCAGCAATTCGACGGGCAACAGTATCATTTGAAACAGGTATAGACTGCAATTGTTTTGCAAAATTATCTCCAAACATAATTTCTACAATCTCAATTGCGGCTGGCAAAATAAGCTCTTCACCAATGGTGTGAGGCTTTTTACATCTGGCTATTTTATATGAAAGTTTGTAAGAGGCAATTAAAGCTTTTTCATTCACAGACAAAGTTTTTTTAAACAATGATTTTTGCTTTTCATATGATTTTAATTTTAATTCGAAGAATTCTCTGGGTTTGTTTACGTACTCACTATGAAGCGTTTCCAAATGTCGTTTAAGTTTATTAGGTTTCATGCTGTCTGCCGCCAACATTTTTGAGCAAATGATACACAGGGGCCTTTCTTCTTCATTTACTTCAGTACTAGTGAACCCAAAATTTAAGTATTCTTGAGAATATTTTCTTGATTTTATTTTCGGAACCACGCTCGTCTGTGTACTTGTTGATGCTTGTCTATCGTCTAATGCTCGCTTACGCCCGCTTAAAAATTTATCCATGATTCTGCATAAGTCTGCTGCCGTGAATATTTAATACCGTGAATTGCAATTACACGAAAATATATATAACATACACATTAAGAATAGATTCAATAGCGATAAGAAGGATCGACTCGAATGAGATTGTCTGGAATTGAAATTGGCGTCATAGAACTTTCTCCTTCTCCCTATGAGAAAACATTTGTTCACATCTGCGCACGCTCCTAACTTAACTTTTAAGCTGACCAGACAAATTCCAGACAAATCGAAACTTCTCGCGAAACCGTGAGAATGCCCGACATGGCGGGACGCAAGAGCAATAAAAAGGCATAGGATTATTGTTTTTTCAATGCTGAGTATCAGTGTTGCAAAATGTCAATAAATTTCCGTATTCTTGGTAATTTGCAAAGTTTAAAATTAAGGTTGTAGTGCAGGTTTAGCGCCATAATGCTCAAAATACATTATTATTGTATACATTTTATT